>CM069543.1:6957500-6961718 GCA_035773235.1 Eospalax fontanierii
CTCCGGGCCGGCAGTCACGAGAGGCGGGAGCACGGCGTGTAGAGGGGGTGATGTGTCCTGCCGGGTGCGCACCACCGGCGGCGGCGTGCGGTGTCCCCGCAGAAACCAGAGAACCCGGCTGGCCGGCATACGCAGGGGATCGGGGCGGGGCGGGGGCAGCAAAAACGAAACCAAGGCAGGACACGATGAAAGCGGAAGAGGAATCGCTCCGATCCCACCTTCTCGCATCGTCCGGTCAGTGGGGAGCGGGAGGGGGACGCGAACCGGACAGGGTCGCACAGGAGGCACCTAGGTGGAAGGGTGGAAGGCGGTCCGGGGTGGGGAACGGTGGGGGAGAAGGGGGGAACGACAGGGAAATCAATATCACGTCAGTCAGGAAATACCTCAGAATGCTGCAGAACTGCCTAACGTGGGGAGCAGGGGCCGTCTACGTAGTTGACAGCACCCAGGGGTGACAGACACGGACCTGGTTGTAGGGAGACAGAGTTTGCCTGAGAGCCTGGGGGTGGGGTAGCGGTGCCACAGGACGGGGGGGAGGGAGCGAGCCTTAATGTGACCGTTGACGTGAAAGAAGATGCCCTTGTCAGAAAGACTGGCATGTCCTCCCCTCCCCACCCCACCCTAACCTGCCAAACTGGCTTCATCTCAGAGCAGTCACAGAAGAAAGAAAGAAAGAAAGAAAGAAAGAAAGAAAGAAAGAAAGAAAGAAAGAAGAAAGGAAGGAAGGAAGGAAGGAAGGAAGGAAGGAAGGAAGGAAGGAAGGAAGGAAGGAAGGAAGGAAAGAAAGTCACTGGAGTGCAGACAGACAGACACACCACACACACACACACACACACACACACACGCCACGCCACGCCACACCAGACACGGATCAAACCACCCGAAGCAGCAACCTTCACAGCCACGGCGGCGGCCATCTTTCCAACACCGCCCCCCCACCCCCCAACACCTCCTCTCCCGTCCCCAGCCTTCACCATCTCACATAAGAACAGCACCCGCTAGGTGTCGCCCACAGACTGTCAAAAAACTCCGGGGGCCTGGGAGGTGCATGGCTGAGAAGCCTGGCTGAGAAGGCCTCACCCTACGGGGATTAGGAGGCACACACACACGCTCACACACACCACTGGGAGGAGACCCAACCCAGCATCCCACAGACAGGGAAAGACACGAGGTGGGGCAACTATTCAGAGAAAGAAATAATACAGAGAGTGCGAGAAAAATGTTAGCCAGCTATCTGACCTGGTCCGGAAAGAGCCCATCTCATCTCATCTCATCTCATCTCATCTCATCTCATCTCATCTCATCATCTCATGAGAGTGAGAAAGACACCCAAAGACACCTGGCCTCACGGATTAGGCTGGGGGATAAGAGAAACAGCAGAGCCCAACACAGTAGCACACACCTGTCATACAAATGTGGAGGTCAGAGAACAGAAAAAGACTCATATCATTTACCTTGGTCGCAGGTACCCTTATCCTAACCCTAACTATAACCCTAATCCTAACCTTAACCCTAACCATAACCATCCTGACAGCTGCTCGTCTGATCCCACAGGTCTCTCTTCCTCCCTCCTCAGCATCAGCAGCAGCAGCAGCAGGAACTTGACAGTGCTGCCACTAGGAGCAGGGAGCAGCAAGAAGTAGGCCGCCCTGGGAGATAGATTTATATCTTTATCTATATCTATATACAGTTCTAAATTTACCCATCTATCTATATGTAGGTAGATGATAGATACATAGATACATAGATACACAGATAGATGAGATGAAAGGAGATGTATTTCTGTGTCTCTGTCTTTTCCCTGTCCGTGGAAAGTGGCCCCATGACGGGAGGGAGCTGAGTGTTTGTTTTCATCTGTGCATGGATGGATGGGCGGATGGACGGATGGATGGACGGACAAGAGTCGAGTCGTGCTGGGTTGGGTCTCCTCCCCGGGTGCTGTGTGTGCGCGCGCGCGCGCGCGCGCGTGTGTGTGTGTCTGTTTTTCTGTGTCTCTTCGTCCTCCTAATCCCCGTAGGGTGAGGCCTTCTCAGCCAGGCTTCTCAGCCATGCACCTCCCAGGCCCCCGAAGATTTTGACAGTCTGTGGGCGACACCTAGCGGGTGCTGTTCTTATGTGAGATGGTGAAGGCTGGGGACGGGAGAGGAGGTGTTCGGGGGTGGGGGGCGGTGTTGGAAAGATGGCCGCCGCCGTGGCTGTGAAGGTTGCTGCTTCGGGTGGTTTGATCCGTGTCTGGTGTGGCGTGGCGTGGCGTGTGTGTGGGGGGGGGGTGTGGGTGTGTGTGTGTTCTTCTAATCCCCGTAGGGTGAGGCCTTCTCAGCCATGTACCTCCCCGGCCCCCGAAGTTTTTTTGCAGTCTGTGGGCGACACCTAGCTGGTGTTGTTCTTATGTGAGATGGTGAAGGCTGGGGACGAGAGGGGAGGTGTTGGGAAGATGGCCGCCGCCGCGGCTGTGAAGGTTGCTGCTTCGGGTGGTTTGATCCGTTTCTGGTGTGGCGTGGCGTGTGTGTGTGTGTGTCTGTATGTGTGTGTGTGTGTGTGTGTGTGTCGGGGGGTTCTGGTTGGACTTCAGTGAATTTACTTCTGTCTGCCACGGGAGACTTTTTTCATATCAAAATTCACATTAAGAGCCCATCTCATCTCATCTCATCTCATCAGAGTCAGAAAGACACCTGGACTCACCATTAGGCTGAGGGATAAGACCAGCAGTAGAGCCCAACACACGAGCACACACCAGTCAGTCAAACGTGGAGGTCAGAGGACAAATCACAAGACTCATGTCATTTGGCTTGGTGGCAGGTCCCCATACCCTAACCCTAACCCTAACCATCCTGACAGCCCTTTGTCTGACCCCCACAGGTCTCCCTCCCTCCCTCCCTCCCTCCCTCCCTCCCTCCCTCCCTCCCTCCTTCCCTTCCTCCCCAGCAGCAGCAGCAGCAGCAGCTGCATCAGCAACTTGGCTCTGCTTCCAGCAGCAGCAGGGAGCAATAGGTAGGCCACTCTTATATGTAGAGATGAGATGAGATGAGATGAGATGAGATGGGCTCTGTTCAGACCAGGTTGGATAGCCGGTTAACATTTGCTTTTCCCCACTTTTCTGTATTGCTTCTTTCTCTGAATACTTCCCCTCCCCGGCACACTTTTATAATGTCCTACCTGTCTACAAAGTATTTGTCTGTCTGTGTCTTTCCCTGTCCATGGAGAGTGGACCCACATAGATAGATAGATAGATAGATAGATAGATAGATAGATAGATAGATAGATTAGATAGATAGATAGACAGACAGACAGACCCAGTTGCCAATCCCTCTTCCAAAGAAGATGTTTCTGGGAAGGGCATGGTAGCTCATCCTGGCTCCCAACACCTCTCATGGTCAAAGAGGAAGCTGGGCCAGAACGCAATCCTGGATTCCATGATGAGACCAAATCTTCAATAAAAGGGAGGAAAGGCCCCAAGGGACCATCCAATGCAGTAGAATCAAGTTCCCTCCCATGATAGAACACAATGCAAAGTGAAAACCAATACAGATAGATAGGCTTCCAAAACAAAATCTAGTGGCTGCCCAACACTTGATTTCTTTTTTCCTTTAATTGAGGTTGAGGGAAACAGAGGCAGGGAAACCATTCTGCATCATCCTGACACGTTGGACACAACACAAAACCGCTATAACAATATTCACTGACTGACTGACTGACTGGAGTCAGAGGACATCAAAGACCCCCGGACCCCGCCAGGAACCCAGGAACACCACCACAGGCAATTCAAAACCTTGCCTTCCTCCCCTCCCAAACAAGGTCTCTCTCGGGGTGGGGGCAGGGTGGACACAGTGGCTCCTGGCTGAACTGCTGGTTTGGGGATTTTTTGTTTGTTTGTTTGTTTTTGTTTTCCTAACAGCTGAAAACGGGGAGGTTGGGGTTTTCAGTCTAAAATGTAGTAAACCAAGGCTGGCAGGGAGTGCTGGCCTGGCATGCCTTAAGCCCTCAGAGTGCACCTCTGACTCTTGAGAGCAAGGTGGGGGAGGGGACCTCCAAGTCACTTTTCCCAGAGGCAGCGGATTTTGTCTTGCAAATGAGAGTCCTCCCAAACCAGGATACAGCTCTTAGAACAAATTCAGTGTACTCATAACATTTCTGAGGTGGAGGCTAGAAAAAATGGAAAGAAAAGAAAGAGGAATTGGGTTTTTTTTCTTAAAGAAACACGACGTTTTAAATTACCAA
>CM069543.1:8761818-9064318 GCA_035773235.1 Eospalax fontanierii
TCCAATTTTCTTTCTTGAAATTACAGTGTTTATTAAGTTTTAATATTTGGTTTCAGGTGTTTGATCTTTTCTGCTTGAATGCAATACTCACTTGAAATCTTGCAGTTTTAAGACAATGATCTGACTTGAATCACTTTCTTTTGGTCCTCTAAAATCAATAAAACAAGCCATAGGTATAGTCAGTCCTTAATATGTGATGATATTAGTAAGGACAAGGAAAAGTCATAGGCCAAATTATTTATTATTTATTTTTACCAAATGATCTTTAAGTTCTCAAAATAGGCGTTTGGAAATTGCTCTAAGTTCATCCACAATCATGCCGCTGTTTTCCTTTTGTTTGTTTCGGGGCACAATCAGGGCAACAGTTCTAACACAGTAGCCTCATGATTAGGCCATCCAAAGAACTTACACTAAGTACTAATCGGGAAAACATTAGATATGATTCTTTTAAGAAAGGACTGTGCGATTGAAACTGGGCGCCTTTGTCAAATTATGGGCAATGATTCCTTGTTGTTAAATGGTTACTGTGTTAAGGAGGCTGTTTCGAAGCCTGACCTCTCTCCTCATTCTAAGGTTAGTTTATATGAAAGCAGCAGTCCTCTGGTCCTGCCAGCCAGAATGGTGGGTCTCTGTGTTGCCTGTTGGGTTTGCATGGAAGAGGCCGGATGAGCTGGGATGAGCTGAGCAGAGTGCACTTCATCTTCAGCCTTCTGACACCGACCTGGCTGGGTCTATTTGGTCTCTGTTTAGAGGTCTCTTGGGAGAGAGCCCATTTCTTTGTGCATTTCTTCATTGTATGGCAGGCACTGTCCTGGGTTTAAACTATAGCAGTGAACAAAGAATTTGTATTTTGTAGGATGCAGAAAGAGAGTGGGTTAGCTCTCATGATGTGACAGAGTGACAGTGTGCTGAGGGTCATCAGAGGGCCTTGTTGACAAGGGTGACATTTGAGCAGAATCCTGAACAGGTGAGACTGAGTCCCTGAATTAATGTTCAGTAATTGTCCTCATCACGTGGCTATTCATTTGGAAGCATCTTTTGACTTTCAGCTAATTTAGATAGGATGATGAAAATGTGTAAGGAAACTTGCCAGATGCTAAAAGCCTTAGTGCTGTGTGGAGATTAAAAACCTGGCAAAGGCTTCTGGGAACCATCTTTGGGGGCAATTTGTCACTAAGAAGAAAGCATCTCCTGGGCCACATGTGTAAGGGAAAGTTGGGGTGCTCTGAATCCCAGCCAGAATTCTGGTCTTTGTTCCCTAAGACTTTTCATTAGAGACATAATTCCAGGGCTCCTGGAGTCACTGGTTTCAAGATGTACTATTTTATGAATTATTCTGATTTTAACATTTTTACTTGAAGTACCAAATACTTTTCAAGTTTTCTATTCCAAAGCCTTCACTGATTTTCATGGATCTGTTCTCTACATGCACGTGACCCCTCATCTGTTAAGACCTACGTGTGTTATAGAGTGGAAAGTACTGCTGTCCTTGTCCAGTAGTACCTTCTTCATGGTAACTTTTTTTACTCATGGCGATCTGGAGGTTTTCGGGAAAAAAGTTAATTACAGTGTATTCATAACATGAACAAACATTTTTCCAAAATCATCATAGACCCTTTGTAATAAACACACAGTTGGCACCCCTGTACATTAGGGAGATGATGACTTATTTACTGTGCTGGATGCTGTTCCAGGTGCTGACGATGAGTTCTGAATATAAGAAAAATTCCTGTATTAGATGAGTCCAGAGTTAGTCTACAAAAGGTGAAGTAGAGGATGTAGAAAATCCACCAACGTTATAACCAAAAAGACTGAACCAAAGAGAGCTTAAGTAACTTTCCAGAGATCAGCTGATCACTGTCAGAAGATGGCCTAGACAGGGTGCTGGTTCCTGCAGCGTCCCTTGGCTTGTGCCATGAGTACTGGATGGAAGAACTGAATCTTTTAGGTACGACTCTTGCTTTTCATTAATTACTTTTAAGTGTACGAGTGTATTGCCTGTATGTGTGTAAGTGCACCAGTGTTGTGCAATGCCCGATGAGGTCAGAAGGTGGCGTCAGATTCCCCGGAGTGGAATTATAGATGGTTGTTAGCTGCCAGGTGGGTGCTGGGTGTCAAACCTGGGCCCTCTGCAAGAGCAGTCAGTGCTATTAACTGCTGAGCCAGAAGAGAATTCTGGGACTCTGAACTTTTGATAATCTAACACATTAGTAATCATATCTGGTGCCTTCTGGTCCTACCAGAAGCCAAGAAGTCGGGGTATGGTGAAAGGACAAAAGAAATGGAGTGACCTTGGATTCAAATAGTCCATCGTAGCAAGTAAAACCAAGAGACAGAAGATCTCCCTGCTCACCACGACTCCATTGATAAACGGGCAACACCTTAAGATCCAAAGATGTTAGGCGGGTGACCTTTGCTCTTTAATGAGGGTCACTGTCAGGGAAAACGTTGAGATTCATGTGTACTGACCTTTATTAAAATACCACGAAACAAGGAGCCCTCTCTTTCCAAAGCACCATTTCAGCAACAGCAGTAAATGTTGTGCAGGGACCTGCCGTGAGCGCGCCACTCAGACGGAAGACTTTGGGATGATATGTGAAAGGCTTGCTGGTGCCACACACTAAACGGATTCAGAGAAGACTGCCGGGCGCCGGCCCCAGTCTCATTTTTCTTGCTGCCTTTGCCATCCTGAGTAGTCGAAAACCAGACTTCAGCATTGTGGGAGATAGAGGCTTTCTTTCTGTGCCCTTAGAACAGCGTTCTCAGTCCTTGCTGAACTTTATTCTTCTCCTTCCTCAGAACAGACCCAGAAATCTTTCAGTGACTTTCTGGTTCTGAGCAAGCAAAGGCACTGATAAGCCAGCAGACACCTTGATTAGCCTTGACCTTTAGAGATACACAAAAGCATTTTGGAGTCATTTGACAGTAACTTGAGAATTAATGTTCTTTCCTCCATAACCTACTTAGGAAAGCTATCAACTCTAACCTAAGAATGACTGATGTATAATCATTTGGAAGACAATCTACCCTTAGTTGACCTTTCTCTGCAGAGCTGGATTTCAGAGTGGTGTTCATGTGACTTTGCTGGAGACTCATGGTAATCTCCTTGTGGAGATCAAGGAGCAAAAAGTTCATCCCAGTGGGCCAGTGTTTCTAGTGACCTGGGCCAGTGTTTCTAGTGACCTGTGGATATTCATGAGGCATCTATTACCGAACACAGACGTTTTCATCTGTCATTCCTGTTACTTCTTTTTGCTGTATGTCCTTGGATGAAGAAGGCTGGCCTTGGTGTAGCAGACTGTCCCTCGCACACTCAAGTGGACTGGCCGTCTAGGCAGGGAACAGGTTCTCTAAATTTTGCCTCATTTGTTGTGTAATTTTGGGCATATTAATTTCTTGAGGATGCAGTATTTCCCAGTTGTTTAATGGAAATCATAGTTAAGTACTTCTCAGAGTTGTTCTGAACATGTTTGGCAGTAAGTAGACACAGTGTTCCTGTAACTCTGACCAGAGCACACTGTAGAATCTCTAGACATGCCATCAGGTTGGCCATCACCTTCCAGTTAGTCTCAATGAACACTTTTGTTTTGTCTCCTGTGTCCTAAGCCCCAAGCACCACATTTGGATTTAGCACAACAACAATAGTTGTTAGCGCAGAAATGGCAGAGCTTCAGGAATGTGGTGACAGTGGTGATCTCTAACGTGGGGGAGCCCCGAGGGTGCTCTGACCTTGGACAACCTGGACACCTCACTTACTTCCTCCTTGGCCCAGTGGAGATGGTTTATGGACCTGGCAGCTGGCATAACTTCATGTCCAGGTTGGGTCTCCATCCTCTTAACAAAGTCAGTATTGAACTCCGGTGATTCTTGGCTGACCACACAGTTACATGTCTATAATTCACAGGCCAGCATTGTGCAGTTAGTTAGTGGAGCCGTCCTTACAACTTCTGGGTGACAGATTCTCTACAGGCTTTTGGAAATCTGAAATGTAGAATCAAATAGTACAAAATTATTTTTACAGTTTTAAATAATTTTTAACAAGACTGTATCACTCACAGATAAAACTGGGTGACTCCATGAGTTCTTGGTCCTGTGCTTCTGACCTCAAGGCCACCCTGTGGGGCCATGTTTTTCGTCTCCTTTCCTTTCAACATCATCTGCACATCTGAAGCTCATATCACACACAGTCTCTGTGGGCTTTCCCTCTATAGCTCCGCTTTGTTCCTTGCTGTCACTGAGACTCTTAGTCAGGTGCTTCACTCGTTTCCAACTGTTCCTTCCTCCAAGCCAGGGAATTCCTCTCTCTCTGAAATGCCTCCCTGATAACTCTAAAGACACCCTCTGCCTAAGAGTTTCCTAGTGCCACGGCTGTGCCGTGGGTAGAGCGTACTGCAAGCATGCCATTATGTACACTGGGTTTACTTGATTTGCGAAGGTGTGGGTAGGGAGGAGGTGTCTTACCTGTTGATTGTAAGCTCCTTGAGGACAGGGAATTTATTTTGTTTCTCTGTCTCCTGTAATGTCCAGTAGAGTTCCTAGGTAGTTAAAGAAACAATGAAAGAAAGGAAAAGGAAAAGAAAGAAATGAAGGCAGGAACAGAGGGGTAAAAGTCCTGCTGGACTGAGAGACGCCCACAAGGAGTAAGCCGCGTGTTGTTGGCCGGACTGGAGCAAAACTAAGCAAGTAATTCAGATAATCACTGTGATTGTCTTACCATTAAGTCTCAAAGGGTGATGAATCTCAGGGCAAGCACCTGTGTGAATGCATGTGCACACACACACACACACACACACACACATACACACACAATTATGCACTAGTAGCTAAGAGGCTCCTAGTTTGTTAAAATACCAGGCGAGTTTCCTTATAAAACCCAAGCTGAACAGAGTTTACACATGCCAAGAGCACGATCGTTGCTGAGTCTGGTGGAGCTACCCAAGAGGCCGAGGCAGGAGGATCATAAATTCAAGGCCTACTTTGGCTACAGAGTGAGTTCTGAGTTCAGTGACAGTCTGGATAGCTTAATAAGGCTGTGTGTGTGTGTGTGTGTGTGTGTGTGTGTGTGTGTATGTGTGTGTGTGTGTGTATGGTTAGAGATACGGCTCAGAGGTCAAGTGCTTGCCTGGCATTACTGAGGCTTCAGATTCAACCCCCAGTACCATAAGAAATAAGTCCCACACCCCTGCAACCAAACACACAAATCCTCATCTTCTGGATGCATGGTCGGTCCAGGGCCTGTCTGAGATGGGTCAGGCAGAGTCTTGCTAGATGATATGGCTGACATTGCTGGGAGGGCCGAGTTTACAGTAGGTGCTGCTTTTTAATTGTGCTAACAGCTGAGCAGGCGATGGCCAAGGCAAGCAGAGAGTTACAGTTATTGGCGAGTCTTTCCAAGCTAGGAACTATGCTGGTCACCCGATGGCATGACCTTTGTTTCCACATATCCCTTAACTTGACGTCTACTTTCTTATTCTGTGACCTGCTTTTAGTTGCTAAAGCCACTCTGACATGGCTCTGGTGCGTCTAGAGGCCACTGATGACCCATTCCTGCTGCACCAGGGGGATGGGGCAGACACAGAGGTCCACAGTACAAAGATCAAATAGAAGGCAAGCTCACGGTTTGTTAGCGAGTCAGGGCTGGTGAGTGAAGACAGCGAGACTCCTCTTTTGATTTGTTCAAGAGCCACAGGGGAAAATTCCAAAAAACTGAGATTGAAACGATCTCTCTGTTCCCATCGGTGGCTTCAGCCTTGGTGCACACTGAAATAGGAGGTGGCGTTAGAGCTCCAACCTCTGTCCTGCAGGCCGCTTTTATTTGTAATTCTTTCCTTAAAATGACTTATTATCATTAGTACTATTTTTGATTGACATCATGACTATATGTATTTCTCACCGCCATTCTGGTTTTGTTTAGTGTGGGTCAGGGCTTTGGGATGTTTTACATGTGTTCTTGCTGTCTGTTAGAAGCAGCCACGACTGAGACAGTGGTTTACGTGCTTGTGCTGCTGTTTCTCCTACTGCAGATTCTCTGGTCACCTTAAGCCAGTGACTCTCCAGGAGATCAGTCAGTGAGAGGTACCAGGAGCTCAACCTGCCAAGGAGGATTTGCATGAGTTTTGGGATGCTGGGGGCCAGGAGATTTATAAGCTCATACTCATATTCAGTATGATCTGAGTTTTATTTTTGAAAGAGAAAATTCCTATTGTTTGTGTAAGTCAAATTATGAAAAGTAAATAGGAAAAAGAACATTGCTATTCTCAGTGGAGGCACGCTCCCTTCGGGAGTTAGGACGTAGTTTTGTGTGGGGGAGAGGCGCAGATGCGAATCTTTATCAAGACGTGTATTTCGGAGGCTGCCAGAGGCTGACTGCTATTGGAAGAGCCTGCCTTCTCTAGCTTCCTTGCTACCAGCAGTATGAGGACTCTGCCCTGTTCTCCCCCTCATTAACCTGTAAGTCCTTTAAAGGGACCACATTATAACTTCATCTACTCCTGTGTTTGTAGTTTGTATCCTTCATTGGGGTTTGTAGCTAAAAAAGAGGCAGTAATTAAGGAAGGAAACATTTGTCATTGATTTGGCCGGAGCATGACGCAAATGAGGATATGGTTGTTGGTTCACAGGATCACCGCCAGAGGTTCACTCAAAGATGTTGTCCCATGACCCAAAAGCTGCTCCTTTGCCCTAGCCAGCTGCTGTGCAGACACTGGTGCTCCAGGGAAAAGTCCTGCACTATCGGCAGCTCTGGGGATGAGTTCTAGCTCTGCTGGGGACAGCACTGCTGTGCAGGAAGGCCGGCTCTCATGGGCACTGCCACTGAGCGAATGAATGTACGGAAATCAGTGCTGGGTGTGCTAGCACATGCCTTTAGTCCCAGCGCCGGGGCTGGGGAGGAAGGAAGGCAGGCAGATCCCTGAGATTGAGGCCGGCCTGGTCTATATAGTGAGTCAGGCCGTCGGGGGCTACAGGGAGACTCTCTCAGCAACTATAAACAAAAAACAAAACCAAAAGAAAAAGAAAGAAAAGAACCCAAGTCAAAATTGGGAGAGTTTCCTTAACTTCCATTGAGGAAGAGCAAACTCACCACAGTGTTGCTGTTTGGACAGAGGTCGTTTAGAAAGGGTCTGGAGTTGGAAGAGTCATGGGAGTCGGGGTTTATGCCTCAGTTGTACCTGGAATTCTGTTAGCTTCTCTCATTTCAAAGACAAGGAAGAAAAATGGAGAAAAGTGCTCAATTCCGCTGGTGCCGCGTTCTGATTGTTTTAATCACCTGAGATTCCTTTAAAGAGTATTTCTAGGACGTCCTTTCCCTGTTCTAGGCTCTCTCGCATAGCAGACTCTTTTTCCCCCTCCTTTGGTCTTTCTGAGACAGGGTCTCCCTGGCCTGGAACTTACTGTGTAGACCAGGCTGACTTCTATCTCACAGAGATCTGTCTGCCTCTTCTGTCTCCTGAGTGCTGGGATTAAAGGCGTGCGCCACCACACCTAGGCAGACTCGGGTTCTTATGGAAGTCCTAACCATGCATTTATTTGCATGCTTAATGGCACTAGCTGCAAAGTACGGTAGAAAGTACCAGTATTGCTTCACAATTATTCTGTTGTGTGTGTATTCATGTGTGTGAGGTGGGCACACAAGTGCCACAGAGCAGGCGTGGAGGTCAGAGGACAACCTGGGGTGACCATCCTCACAGTCCTCCTCGTTTGAGACAGGGCCTCTGTCTTAAAAATTCTTTCTCAGTCTGTTTGTATTATTAATGATGTGTATATGTGTGTGTAGGTGCCTGGGGAAGCCTCCCCAGGAGCTGGGTTACAGGCAGTTGTAGAACCACCCAATGTGGTTGCTGGGAATTGAACTCCGGCCCTCTGGAAGAACAGGATGTGCTCTTAACTGTTGAGCCATCTCTCTAGGTGTCTGTTGTAGCTGACCCACGGGCCTCTGGGGACCCTCCTCACTCTTCCTCGCATCTTGCTGGAGGAATCTGGGATCACACACGTGTGCTCTTGTATCTGGCCTTTGTACAGTGCTGAGGCTCTGAACTCAGGTCCTCACATGAGCAGCATGTACGCCACCCACTAAGTCATTGCTCCAGCCCAGTAGAAATTATTTTTTGTCCCCATTTAAAGCTTTCAAATATATGTTCAATGAATAGATACCAAATGAATAAATTCATTAATTTAAATGTATTGATTGATGCCAATTTTCAAAAGAGATTCAAAGTAGATTAAAGATGATGCATTACCAGTTAATTGACTTCATCATTCATTGATTATGAATTTTCTCTTTGAAAGTAATATAAAGTTTTGCCTCTGGCTGCATCCTCCTAACCTTCCATCTTCCATAGATAACGAGCACGGTCACTTCAACGCTCTGGCCACAGAGGGCATAATTCCTTATGTAATTCCATCTTCCATAGACAACAAGCACGGTCACTTCAACACTCTGGCCACAGAGGGCATAATTCCTTACAGAAGTCTTTTCTCTGTCCCTGCTGTACCTGTCCTGGACCAGTGTTTAAGCAGCATGTTGTGACTTGTTAGTCTTTGAACTGAGTGGCCGCCAGTAGCAGAGGAGGAGTAAACCTGTCTGTGGAAATGTGTGTGCTAACACGTGAAATTCCCTTCTTTTGGAAGACTGTGACCTCAGGCTCTGTTAGATGGCCCTCTTGAGGTGTCGTCATCAACACCAGCAGCACGCTCAGCACCCTGGCTTTCAAGAGCCCTTTCTATCCCCTGAGGCTCCATCTCCAAACTCTTACTTTAGTACACAGGGTTACCAGCACATGTGGCTCCAGGGTGTCCTCTTTCCCACTACTTCCCTCCCAAGATTGATATCAAGGTCTACTGTAACTATGGCAACTGAGTCCTCCTCCCTGGTTCCTTCTTCCCATTTCATGTCCCGAGTCAGCCTGGAGAGTCGCTGCAGCTGTGGAGACAACCTTGCTTAAATGTCTCCCTTTCAGTCCGTGCCCACATATTGCCACTGAGAGCTCAGAGCCCTGTAGCTGCCTGGCCAGACTCCGACGCTAAGGTGCTCCACACCTTCTCCAGGAGGCTCCCTCATCAGCTGTGTCCTTTCCAGCCCGTGCTGAACTGGAGCCTTTCCTGAGGAAATGAGAGAGAGCGTGGCATGTCACCTCTCTGCCGTCATCCAGCACACCTCATTCCTCTCTGAGACACCCCCCTCCCTCTCCATGACCCTGGACTGCCCCACTGCCCCTAAAGCCAACCTTGCACTCACCACTCAACACCTCTCCTGGCCTAATCACAAGCAGATCAGAGCATTGGAGCTGGGACCACCATGTGGTGTGTTTGCTTTTGTTTCCTGTGATTCATGCTCTACGAGCTGCAGTGGAACGAGGATGGAGTTGGGGATAGGGTCACATCATGGTAGATTGCCTTGGATGGCCAGGAGTAACCTAGTGTTGCCTGAGGCTCCGTAAAGGGGAAATACACAGCAAAGGAGCTGTAGGTTGAGAGAACACACTTCAGTTTCTCAACTGCTCTGAAAACTGGCCCTGCATCTCTGCTGAGATTATACAGCACATCTAGTAAAACTGTCTAGCATGGGTGGGAAAATATGCCTCTTCTCTGCCTCCATCCAGCCCTTATTTTCTGTTTAAAGTAGATCTGCTCTTCCCGTAGTTATCCCGATGTCGACGGCAGAGAGTTGAAAGGTCTTTTCTCACTGGGATCTTGAAGCACTAATTTGCAGCATTTATGGGAAATCAGATCCTGTTTTGAGACCCTTCTGGGGTGTGTTTCCACTTCCTGACCTTTCTCAAATGGCCTTTAAGAAGTAACAGTTGTTGGGATCGGGAAGAATATGGGCAAGTCAGTTCTGAATATTTTTTGTCAAAATTGACCTCTTGATCATCCCTTGGAAAGCTCTACTGATGGTCCAGCTGCCTCGGGGAATTACCGCTGCCAGAATGTCCTGTAGCTTGATGCCTACAAAGGTCTGCAGGATCTCATCTCCCCTGTGTCTGCTGCTCACGTCACGGGCGCATGTTCAAAAGTCCTCAAAGGTGCTCCCCATCTGAGCTTGAGCTTTCTGAAAATGACAATCAGTGGGATGAAGAGGAAGAGTGAGTTTAGAGAGGAAAATGAGGTCACTCAGGTGACTAGGAGGACTCCAGTACGGAATAAGCAGGTGGCAGAATCTGAATCATGGAACTTCTCGTCTGAGAATTGTTATCACATATCACATTATTGTATCATTAAGGATCTGTAATAATTTATCTTAAAAACTCCTTAGCTTTATCTATGGATTTGACTTACCCATGGATGGGGAATAAAACAATATGTTTTAAAAAGGTCTAAGGTAGGGGCTGGAGAGATGGCTTGGCAGTTACGAGCGGTCCTCTTGCAGAGGACCTGAATTATGCTTCCAACACCCATTTCAGGTGGTTACTACCAGCTGGAGCTCCAGGAGATCCGATGCCTTTGGCCTCTCCAGCCGCGTGTGCTCGTGCACACACATGCACACGCACACACACACACACACAAATCTTTAAAGACAGCTCTGAGGTGATTTGAACTCATGGCTGGTTTGGTAACTATTGCTGGAATAGTTGCTGGTTTTCTGAGAGTTACATAATTTGTAGATTATCCTAAAGGCTCACACACTCAATGTCTTAATCCTGACTTTTTTCTGCCTTTCTTTGAAAAGCCACTGTAACATGCTTCTCTCCGGCTGATATTTGACTGAAGCCATTGGAATTCAACAGCTGGTTGAATGCTGACCCGCCAGTGCGGATGGCGGGCTGTAACGTGTGGGTCCCGGGTGCGGATGGCGGGCTGTAACGTGTGGGTCCCGGGTGCGGATGGCGGGCTGTAACGTGTGGGTCCCGGGTGCGGATGGCGGGCTGTAACGTGTGGGTCCCGGGTGCGGATGGCGGGCTGTAACGTGTGGGTCCCGGGTCTAAGCCTGCTTTAAAATCTTCTAGGAGGTTCTAAAGTGCGACCCAGTGCAGCTGAGGTGTGTCTTGTGTTTTTATATTTTTAGGTCAAGGCGAGTTCTTGCTCTGGAGTTCATACTCTGCAGCACACCGGGCCTCATGTAGATCTGTGATTGAAAGGGGGAGCTTTGGGGCCAGAAGCAGTTTCTCAGCTGTAGGCAGGGGTGGTAACATGTAACCTTGAAGCTCCCAGGCCTTTCTCCCAGCCCTGTCCCGTGTCTTCCAAGTTGGGAATCAGTGTCCTAGTGTACGTAAGGTGGAGACATCTGCTCCAAATTGGGGAAGGGAAGACTCACTATTTCTCTAAACCTGCCCCCTCAATCAAGACTTCATTGTAGGAAGAAAACCACCAGCGCAGCTTCAGTGTGTGAGGCTAAAGGAGAGGTGTGTGTGCATGCACATGCACACATGCATCTCCAACCTTCACTCAGAATTCCCTGCCATGACCACAGCCTAGTTTTTCATAGTACTTTTTTGAGACAGTGTCTCACTATGTACCCTAGCTGGCCTGGAATTCACTATGTAGCCCTAGTTGGCTTGGAAATCAGGGATCCCCCTCCCTCTGCCTCCTGAGTACTAGGACTAAAGGTGTGCATGGCCATGCCTAGCCTCCAGAGTGCTTTGAAAGTGGCAAGAATTAATTTTTTGTTTTGCAAGAACTATTTAAGATAAAGATAATGTGATATTGTAAACCTGCCTCAGAGGTGTCCATAAAACTCCTTTCTAAACTTTCAAAGGAAACTTTTTCTTATTTTCCCCATCTTCACTTTCTTTCTTGAAAAGTTTAAAAATATTTTAAAAAGTTGGATGTGTGTGTGTGTGTGTGAATGTAGTTGCCCATGGCATTCAGAAGGGGGCCCTAACAGCTGACTTACTTGAATCGGTAACAGCTGGACTTACAGGCAGTTGTGAGCCTCACCACGTGGGTGCTGGGAACTGAACTCAGGTCTTTTGCAAGAGCAGCACACGCTCTTAACTGTAAGCCACTGCTCCAGCCCTTGTCCCGTCCCGTCTGCTTTGCCAACACAACTTTACCTCCACCTATTCTTTGGCAGTGGTTTACACAGGACATTTCAAAGAAGGAGTATAAATCAATTGCCTTGGCAAGCCTCATCTTTCATCTTCATGGGCCATCCTTTGTTTATGAGATTGTCTCTGCATTAACCCACCCATAAATCTTGGTACATCTAAGAGAATTTAAAAGTGAAAACAGAGCCAAATTTATAAATTTTGTGCAGTTTGTTTGAAAAAAATTCATATGTCTAATTTAGTTCAGAGACAATTTCATAAGTTTAAACTTGAAGTCTCTCATCCATGTGAGGTTCAGAATGTCAACCCTCTGGTGGCAATTCCCCTGTCTTTGTAGCTGACTTCCTACAGCACTGGAGGGATAGGGCTTTATTTTACACATTGGCACTTAGGTTTCAAACCCACACTGTTGCATACTTAAGTCTTTATGTTACATGACAAACGGTGAGAATCATCGTAGGTGAGAGATGCTCAGGAGGCTGGGTTGGTTCCCAGGCGGCATAGACTGTGCATCTAACGGTCTTCATCTCAGGCATGCATGATTGTAGGGTTTTGTGCTGATGTGGAAGCCTGATAATCCCATGAGTCAGAATAGAGCAATCCAAATTCTTTGACATGACTATGAATAGAGCTTTGTATTTTGGAATTTGCATTTTCCAAAACACCCCAAAGCTTATTAGATTATTGTTTGAATTTTAGATATCAAGGGAAAAGGTTATTAAAACAACAGCAAAGCATAATTTAGGACTTTGTCAAAACCTGACAAGCTTCTCCTCTTACTTGACCTTCAGTAATTTTCAGGACACTGAGGGCACGTGAAGGTAAAGATTCCCCCTGCTGCCTTCCTCTGTCGACTCAACGTGAAATGCTGCTTACATTTTATTTGTGCAGTTCACAGCCTTTTGTGCTGAGTTTTCTAAGTTAGATGTTCAAGATGAGAGGGGATGGGTTGCCTGCAGGCTCTTTGTGAAGCTCAACTGGACTGTGCTTCACGGGGGGCTGCTGAACTCTGCTCCTGCAGGGTGTCTGCGGCATGGGGCCAGGGGCGGACGCCAGCGTCCCTGCTGTTTCCCGCTTTCCCTTTGGGTGATGGATTCTCCCCAGTCAAGTTGGCACCACTAAATACCGCATTTCCTGAGCTGGCCTGCGCCTGCATGTGGCCATGTGACCCTAGACGGCCAATAAATGTGAGGGTGGGTAGAACCACGCCAGTGTTCTTTCCTCCTCTGTTCTCTTTTTTAGCTACAAATTTCAGCTTTTTTCTCCTTTTAATTAGCTTTTAAATTAGCGTACAACACAATGAGGCCTGTTATGACATTTTATACGAACTTTGTTTTTATTAATCCCCGGTTTCCCGCCTCTAACTCGTGCTCCTCGTTGCCTCCCTCTCTGTGTCCTCCCTCTCTGTGTCCTTTCTCTCTGTGTCCTTCCTGTGTCCTTCCTCTCTGTGTCCTCCCTCTCTGTGTCCTTCCTCCCTGTGTCCTCCTTTCATGTCACACGTCCTATTAACCGCCCCCCCAAGATCTTTTTTTCCCCTCTTATGGTCTCATTCTAGTCTCATGACCATCAACATATGCTTCTCTCAGCCCTGATCAGCGAAGCTTCTTTTTGCAGTGAATGGAGATTAACATAGGGACCCACACTCGTCAAGGTCCAGAGAGTGGGAGACGCACTTACTCAGCACTGACTGAGAGAGCTGTATCACACCCCTCCCTCAGGGCTCAGGGCTCATTGTGGAAGAGGGGGCAGAAAGATTGTAACAGCCAGAGGTGGTGAACACCTTTAATCCCAGCACTTGGGAGGCAGAGGTAGGCAGATCTTTGTGAGTCTGAGGCTAGCCTAGTCTATGTAGTGAGTTCCAGGCCAACTGGAGCTGTAGGGAGACCTTGTGTAAAAAAATTTATTTAAAAATTAAGCAGCAACAGATGAACACACATCACCTTTACAAAGAGAGACCCACCAGTTGGTCAGATTGTGGGAGAAAAATATTATTTGTGAGTCTTATTCTCAAGAGAATTAATGATGGCAATTTAAATTTTGATCATGCTTCTAAACTTATTTTTCTATTTTCCACTTTTCATGTGTGTGTGGTGTGCATATGTATGCATGCATTTTTTTTCACATATGTGTAGATGAATGTGGGTATGTAAGTTTGTGTGTGCCCACGCATTGGAGGCTGGAAATCAATGTCAGGAATCCTCAGTCACTCTTCTGGCATATTTGCTGAGGCACTATCTCTCAATCAAACCCAGCACTTGCTATTATGAATAGCCTGGCCAGCCAGTCTGCTCTGGGATTTCATCTTCTAAAGCTGGAAGTGCCCATGGGCTGTTCACTAACATTGGGGGTCCAGTCCTCATCTTTGTATGGCAAGTGCTTTAACAAGTGAGTGACCTCCACAGCCCTCTACAGTCTTTCCACTGTATTTCTTCTCAGCAGCATCGCAGGCAGTTCTAGAGAAATTATTCAGAATGGGTCCCACTGTGGAACATGAGGCCCAGAGTCGATGAAATCGTATTATACTAGAAATTCTTGTTTAATAAGCAGCACAAAAGTGTGCTGATGTGAGAGGACAGCTTTGCAGAGCCGCCTCACTGCAGTGACCATCTCACCATCTGCACATCTGCATTTTGTCCAAATGTACCACAAATATACATGATATGATTTATTAAAAAGCAATGAGGAGAATGGCTAAACATACCTCAAACATTCGGAATGTGGCAGTGCGGTTGTTGCTGAAGCTTGCGTTGACTGTCCCCCGCACAGCTGCTGTTGTGACGTCAGGCTAACCCACTGATCTCTATTCTAGTGAGCTGCAGGTAGCTCCCTCGGTGCAGGGACCCCCGAGTCAGCATGTACAGAGACACTTCGTTTTGCTTTTCTTCCCTCCTTAATTCTTCCTCTTCCTCTCCCCTCTTCCCTTCCTTCCCTCCTTCCCCTCTGCCATCCCTCCCTATCCGTCCCTCTCCCTCTTCCCCATCCCTGGTTAAGAACAAGATTGGTTTCTTTGGGAAAATTCCACCCTAACTGTACCATCTTACCCATTGAGAAGCTTCCGTTTAGACCAAACTGAGTTTAGCTTTGGGTTTTGGTACTTACTCTGTCATCTCTGACGTCTCAGAGGTTAAGCAGGTTAACCCAGGGTCTCAGGGTTAACGAAACTCCCTACCTAACATTGGTGTCTAGACTGGGAGAGAGCTCGTCACCCTACACACTTCTTTTCTTGTTGTCTCCTCTGTTTCACTTTCTGTACCTCATCTAGGCTTGTTCTCCGGATCCAGAATAAGAAGCATGCCTTTGGACCCAGGTTTTCTCCTGCAAAATAGCCCATGGAGTGATTGTGGTCATGGGATGCAATGGCTGGTCCCAATACCCAGTGAATGCCTGATGGTAGCTCTTATGACACACATATGTATACTGGGTATGTGTGCATACATATATATGTATGCATGTAATAGGTAACGAGCACACAGATACACACAAAATCAAATGGAGCAGAATGTGAACATATGTCACAAGTTCAACACAGTGTCATGAGAGTTGCTTAGACCTGAGGTGAGGAAAGCCTCTATTGTTTCAGCTCTGGTGACACAGGTCAGACGAGGCTCTAATGGTGAGGAAAGGTGGCTCCAGGCCATTGGTGGATAGGAACCTGTCAGGTGTTCAGACAGGTGCAAAAGCCACCAGTGGTCAGAAGGGCAAAGTGCCTACCACAGGGAACAAAGACAGACAGTCCCACACTCACTGCCTGGGGTGCTCACGGGTGCCTCCCTGACTTTCTGCAGGCAAGGATGGGATTTAGAGATAAAGGAAACATGATCCCATTTCATTACCTCATTTATTTGGTGCATAAGTTGTACTTGGAGGAAAGGCTTTCTCAAAGTAAATGTCTTTCTGGAGACACTTATTTAAATGCTGTCAACATTCTTCAGACTTGGAAAATCCAAGCTTGATTTGTATATATGTAGACCTCCCATTTCAAGACAATCAGAACCCTCATGACAGGTGACTTTCAGAAATGTCTTGTCCTGCTGTTTGTAGAAGATGCACACTTGTGTTCCTTGCTGGTGGTGAATGATCCTGAAAGTAACAACTTTTTCCTGTGGCTTAGCTCTAGCCGGGTTTCAGTCCTGCCTCCTTTTCAGTCCTGGTCTTGCCTCAGTCCTAGTCCTGCAGTTCCGTCCCCTTCTCAGTCCTGGTCCTGGGGTTCTGACCCCTTCTCAGTCCTGAACTTGCAGTTCTGACTCCCTTCTCAGTCCTGGTCCTAAGGTTCTGACCCCTTCTCAGTCCTGATCCTGGGGTTCTGACTCCCTTCTCAGTCCTGGTCCTAAGGTTCTGACCCCTTCTCAGTCCTGATCCTGGGGTTCTGACTCCCTTCTCAGTCCTGTCTCTGCCATGCTATTTGTTGCTGGGCAGCTGACAGGCCTTGCCACTTACTGAAGGTCTCGTAGAGCTTTCTGGTTCATTAGATGCTTGAGTGCTTTTAAGGGGAGGTACATATTATTTCACTCCAATAAGATGCTAAGTAGGGGATCTTAGTCAGTCTCCTCTACTAGGCAAGTGTTCGATGACCCCCACTTAAGATTATTATAGATAGATGGAGGTAAATACTACATGGCTTTGTCCTAAGAGAAAGTGGTAAGATTGTAGTTAGGCCTGAAGCACTCCTTAGAAGTTATTATAGGGAGTTAGATTACTTGTATTATCATTACTGAAGATTGTTTTTGTCTGATAGGAGGAAAAGTAGGCGTGTGAGGCTGGGATAATGGAACGTCACGTTCACAGCAACCCCATGTTTATAAGCTGCTGTCATTAGCAAAGGCTATTTACTTGGCCCTCGCTGTGTGGTAAAGGTAAAGTCATAGTTGCTTCAGGAAGAAATAAGCCTGGCACTTGAGTCTGTCGGCATTAGCAGAGGGACAGCGCTCCCACTTCCTGGGGGAGGAACTGCTGAAGAAACATCTGTGTTATAAAACTGAATGCTGTCTCTATTTATAGCTAACTTGTTTAATAACTTACATAGTCTGGTCTTTACAAAATTATTTATGATAGAAATGGACTATTCTGCATCTCCATGAAAAAAATCAGCAAATACCTTTATCCACGGATGGCCTGGCAGGTTTCAGTCGTCAGTCACTGAACATGTCAGGGGTCCTGTGATGCTTCATGCAGGGGCAGCTAATTGTGTTGGATGCAAACAGATTTCTAGTAAAACAACTTGTGTTCCAGTAAATCAACTTTCCATAAAACAACTTTTTCAAGTCTTCCCCATGAGTGAGAGCTCACAGGCCTCACTGGCAAGCGGGGGGGTAGAGGCTTGGAGAAGTGAGGAGTTCTTCAGCTCAGGTCAGAAGTTAGTAAAAAGTAATGACTATGCTTAAAGCAGCAGGGGTTTGAATCATCTTGCAAATTTCTCATTTTTATCTTTTGTTTTAACTTGCTCAGGAAACCTGGATTTTTATGGATTACTTAGAGAAACAACTTTTCAACTCTAATGAATGCCTATCTTTATTTTAAGATTTTTAACAGTTTGTTACAACATTTAAAGAGATGATAATAGATATTTTAATCAATACACAATTCATTGAACCCTATTTTCCCATCCTCTCCCAAAAGTAGCCTGACTAAGAGGGCTTTGAGCCATTGGGTAGGAGTTACAAGTTTCACTGTAGAAACTTCTTTTGTGTTCATGTTGCAGAAGACTGTGAAACGCAACACGGCATCACACCTTGACCTGCAGGCTTTCCATGCGCCGCAGGTTCTGCTGGGTCTTCACCTGAGATAAGGCACTGCAGTTTCTTAAGCCCCAGTTTTATCATCTGTAAGATGGGGTCTCTAGTCATCTCTAATATCTCCTTTAGCTTTAATCCTTAATTACAATTTCATAGATATTTTCCCATTAGCATCTTAAAGTGTTTCTTCAATATTTTAAAAGAAACAATTCGAAGATAGTCCTTGGTACATTTAGGAAACAAGAATAGGAAAATAAATTTAATTCATGTGGAGATGTATAACTAGTCTTTATAATGCTTGATTCAAAGTCTAATAATTACCAAACGGACTGGGCTCTCCTCAGATGAAAGAGTCAAGCTCAGGGCTATAATTCCTCAGGAGTATTATGGAAAAAAATGGGCAAAAATAAGAGCTGAAATAATTTGAGAACATTTCTTGAGACTGTTTTAGGACATGCTGAATTCTTGTCTAAAACTTAAGAACTCTGCTCTAGCAGAAGACCTAGGTTAGGTACCCAGCACCAACATGGCAGCTAACAACTGTAACTCTAGTTGCAAGGTATCTGGTGCCCTCTTGTGGTCTCCATGGGCATAGTAAGCACAGGCGGGCTTACACAGGTGCAAACAAAATGCTGGTACACATAAAATAAGACAAAATAAATAAATAAATTTAAAATTGAGTCTCAAAGATGAAATCTTGTAAAATGACCCTGGATGAGTGGTTCTTCAATCTTATGAGGGAATTCAAGAGCAGTCATAGAAACTGTTAAGGTGTAAACAGTTTTGGATTAGAGAGCACAGACACACATGTGGCATGATGACTCTGGATTATGTGTGAAGGAGAGGAACTATTCATGTAGCAGAAATATTTTCTGCTCATTAGAAGGATGACAAACAGCTCTTAAAAATGACACCCCATTCCTTTAGTCACCCCTCACCACCTTTAATTATAGTCCTTAAACTATTGTTCACAGAAAAACTGAGGGGAGTCCACATATCTATCTGAGTGTCTATCATCTATCTATCTGTCTATCTATCATCTATCTATCATCTCTCAATCTGTCTGTCTTAGTTACTTTTCTTATTATTGTGACAACATATCTGATAAGAAGCAATTAAGGAAGAGTTTATTCTGGCGGACAATTCAAGGGCATACATTATATTGTGGTGGAGAAGGTGTGAAGTTAGGAGGAGAAGACCAGATGGTCACATTGCATCCAGTCAGGAATCAGAGAGTGAACAGGAAGTAGGGCTGGATTATAAAACCTCAAGCTTGCCCCTAGCAACCCGCTTCCTCCAGCAAGGCTCTCTGAAGAGTAGCAGCAGCTGGAGACCAGCTATTCAAATATATGGGAGCATATCTCTTTGAAATCACCACACCAGCATCTGTCTATCTATCATCTATCTATCTATCTATCTATCTATCTATCTATCTATCTATCTATCATCTATCTATCTATCTATCTGTCATTTATATGTCTATCATCTATCAATCTATCATCTATCAATTATCTGTCTATCTATCATCATCTCAATACTCCAGTTTAAGCAGTCTGGCAGAGAATGAATTTATCCTTCCTCCGCTCTTGGGTTCTGATCAAGCCCTCAACAAAGCCCTCAGTGACCCACTGAGGAGACCAATCTGTTGTATTCAGTCTGCCAGTTCCTGATGCAATGCTATTCTCTTCCAGAAGCATGTTCATAGACACTCCTAGAAATAATGTTTAATGTGCCAACTGGGCACCCTATAATTCAGTCAAGTTCACACATAAAATTAATCATCTCACAGCAAAATTCACAAAAACGTTAAAGGAATTAAACAGCTTTGACTGACAAGGACAGAGGCAGTACAAATGAAAACAGGGCTTTGGACACTTGAAGTCCAGTAGCAGGAGCTTCTACAGGCTGGGAAATGACATACCTGTACGGGAAACAAAGGCTGATGGATGGGTGGCACATGACTGTGTCCTAGTGGAGAGGGCTGAGGCAGGAGATGACCTGAGACTAGGAGTTAGAGGTGAGTTTAGGCAGCATGGTGAGAGCTTGTCTCGAAAAGAAAGTTGGCACAGTCAGTGGAAGACCCGTGACAACACTGTCAGACAAGGGTCCAGAGTGGAGGGAGGGATGTAGCCTGGGGACTGTTGAAGACTGATTACTGTTGGATGAAGGGAATAGACCTTACTTATGATCTCTGGATAGCCTGACTAGACTCCAGTGGATGAACTTGCACTGAAGGACATCTGGGTACAAATGCTTGACTGGACAGGACTTAGCATGTATGTCGGAATGCATGAGGTCTGGCAGGGGGAAGAGGTGTGGAGCATGGATGGGGGAGGGGGAGGGGTCTAAATTTGATTAAGAACTGGAATACAAAGTGTAGAAAAGCTCAATAAAAACTTTTAAAAACTCAGGAAAGGAGAGGCGTGCATGACGGTGCATGCCTTTAATCCTAGAGCTCTGAAGGCAGAGCAGGCAGATCTTTGCGAATGTTCTGCATAGAGTTCCAACTGCGTAGAGAGTTCCAGCTGAGGTGCGAGGGCGACCCTGTCTCCTTTAAACAACAACAAAAGAGAAGGTTAAAGAAAAAAAGGAACAATCAAATAACCAAAACCAGCCAAACAAAACCAGGACAAATGCCATGACTTATGGACCGAATAAGACCCCAGCTAACTAGCCTCGGGTAGCACCCGGCTTTGATCAGGAAAATGCCAACACGTCTTCGGAGTTTTCAAAGTTGTCACAGCCCCGGCAAACACTGTGGGCTCCTGGGTCTTTGTTCTGAGTGACTTCCTGACAGTGGCTTTGGTCCTGAATTGCACTGTGCTTGTCTTGGAATCTTATTTCTCCATCAGTTTTAGGAGGTAACTTTGATGGCGACAGTGATCTTATCGGTTATTTGCTTTTATGGTTTGAGGTGTATCATTTAATACTTTCCTGATTCTGATGTCTCTGCCTTTGGATATAAGATGGTGCTCCCTACAGCTTGTAGAATAGCTTCTTTGCTTTGTATTTTTAGTGTTAAATTGCAGAGACTTCATTATGGGAAAGAAATAGAATATTATCTACAGAGAACAGAAACAGACCAGAAGTAGATGCTCATATGAAATGTAAAAATTTTGTTTTGTTTCTAAATGAGATACAAAGCATCAAAAATGTCACAAAACGCAGGAAAAGCTTTAGTAAGAATTGGAAAGGATGACACAGTCAAGGAAGCAATACATTAAAAATATTATTTGAAAGTTAAAACACACGAAATACATTGTAAATCATAAAACACATGATCAGTCAATATGTAATATGCACTGTGAAATCTGTTGAAAATGTGAAGATACAAATTATAAAACAGGCACTAAAATGAAAAAGAGACAAAGTGTAGAAACAGCTGAAAAGGAAGTAGGCAAAGAGAAGCCGACCTGCACATGACAGGGGGTTCTGAAGAAAACGAGATTGGAGTAAATTAGAGTAAGCACTGGCGTGCAGCAGGTGCTGCAGTGAAGCTATTAAATCACCGTAGACATGATCGTGACATTTGTAGATAAATGGATGGGGCCACAGACTCAGAGACACAGCGACATATGTTCTCCCTCTTTTGTGGATCCCAGCACCAAACCCTTATCTGTGAGTGTGTGTCCTGATGTACCTGCAGGAGACAGGGAAACGGAAAGGAACCAGGGAGGCAAAGGAAAAGACGGAGCCTGAGAGAGAACAGCAGGAGACACTAAGGGAGAAACAGATAAAAGGGGGTGTTTAAATGGGAGGGGGGTCTATACAAGGAACTGTGGGGATAAAGGGCAAGAAGGAGCTCACGAGGGCAGGAGCCACAGGCAACAGGGATTATCAAGTGTGAACTGGAGAAGACGGGGAGGGAGGAGGAAGGTTAGACGGGGAGAGAGAAGGGAGAAATAATGCCTAACTGGATAGAAAGCCAGAGAGAAATACATTTGTTCAAAACCATATGGAAACATTTCACATACATCTCTACATGAGTCCATGTGT
Organism: Eospalax fontanierii; assembly: GCA_035773235.1. Taxonomy (NCBI): domain Eukaryota; kingdom Metazoa; phylum Chordata; class Mammalia; order Rodentia; family Spalacidae; genus Eospalax; species Eospalax fontanierii. Next base: position 8,783,531 of record CM069543.1, read on the forward strand.
ATAGTTGTAGGCTACAGAACAAGAAACAGTGCCAGAGGGGAGAAACCTCCCTCCTTCTGAGTTGTTGGCCAGAGTAGTCCAAGACATCCCCAAAATTACACAGGTTATTGCCACAGCCCTTGCTTGCCTCTCAGAACTCGAAGGTGAGACCCTATTGCTGAAGACAGGACATGCTTCAGACACAGGACTTGGCACAATGGAGCTAGAACTGACCTGGAAACCACCTCCCTGAAGGTTAGCTCTCAAAGCTTTGGAGAGCACTATGCAAGCTGCTAAGGGAGAATAGTAGTCAATGATCCAACATCAGTTTTAAGGCCAAGTAGCCACAACAATGACCGGCACAGCAAACTATACTGGGATGGTAGTGACACTTTTATTTTGGGGTAATCAACAGCTACCTAATTTGACTTAAAGTCTACTCAATGGGAGGGAACTCTGTGTGGTGCTGTAAACATGGCCAAATACACGTGACTGGAGAGGTCATAGATCTTAGCAAAAAACCCCAAGTCACATTCTTAGTCAAACGTAATTTCTTACTATGGATCATTACTATGATCAAAATATGGATCATTATGTTTACAGACAAGTAAGACAAGGAATTCTTTTTTTTTTTTTATTTTTTTTTGCAACAGATGGAGACTATTAAAGAGATTCACGATTGGTTACAGACAGAGATTAAGTGTCTGTGAACTGCCCAAGTCTAAGTGACACGTCTACAGTGGAACCTCTGCACCTAAGGTTCACATAGTGAACACAGTGTTCATAGTGGAACAGGGGCAGAGAGAACACTAATGCGTCTCTCAGCTCTTGTTAATGCAGCTCCCTCGTGGAGCAGAGGGCGATCAACACAAAGGGCCACAAATGGCCAAAGCACAGAGAATAAGAGTCTGCAGAGTGTGGGTCCTAGACAGGACTCCTGTATTAAACTTCACCCAACCCTGTCTCAGACAGGAGGTGGAAAAATTGTAAGAGCCAGGGGACGAGGCCTATGACCACCTGGAAATAGAGTCTTACAGGCTCCTGGGACCTGCTGGAATGAACCTACAGTAATGTGTCAGCACAAGACTCATGCAGACTCATGCAGACTCATGCAGACTCATGCAGACTCATGCAGACTCAAGCAGACAAAAACCCAGAACTGTGGAACTGGACATCAGGCCCCAATTTAGTTGAAGAGCTTTTGGCACCTGATTACTGCTGGATGAGGAAGAGCTGATCTTCTTTACGAGAGTGACTCTAGATGTGCTGGCTAGACCTAGGGGATGAACTTTCACTGAGGGATGTCAGGGGACACTAACTTGACTCGATAGGTCTAAACATAAATGACAGAATGCATGAAATCTGAGGGGGGCTATGGGAAGATGTCGATGGGGAGGAGCATACAGAGAATTAAAACGATCTGTGTGAAATACACAGAAATTAACTTAAAAAGAGAGAAAAAAGTAAAAAAAAATTGATATTAATGATTTGTTGATTTTTTTTTCTTATTAGTTCCTCAGGTAAGGTTTCTTACGTCCCCAGCTCTTTACTGGGACTTGTCTGACTTGAGCTTCCGTGGGACGTGTGCATGCTGTCACCATTGCTGGGAGTTCATATGAGTAACTGCCCAGCTTTCTGGAAGACTCTTTCCTTTTGGTCATCCACCTCCTCTGGATCTTACAGTCTTTCTACCTCTTCCTTGACAATGATCTCTGAGCCTTGGGAGGCAGAAGGTTGATACAGGAGTCCTATTCAGGGATGAGTACTCTGCAGCCTCTAATTCTCTGCACATTGGCCAGTTGTGGGTTTCTGTGTTAATCACCACCTGCTGCATAAGGAAACTTCTCTGCTGAGAGTCGAGGGCCATGCATCTGTGAGAAGAAGTGAAAGAGATAGGCTGAAGAAGAGGGAAGGAAATGGGAGAGAATCGAGGAGGACCTGGGGACACGTCTGTTCTCGCTCATGTGAGTGCATCTTCCACCGGGACTCTGGGTAATTTCCTCTTAGGTGACATGGAGGACTTGGGAAATTTTCTAGCCATGTATTTCCTTGGTATTACAGAGGCAGTCAGTGTGGACTGGGGCTCAGCACATCTGACTTTGATCACTTTGCCACACAGGTGGAACTGTGTGGCTTTACTTAGCAATGGTCCATTAGTCTCTTACCCTCTGTTGATGTTCCCCAAACTGAATTCTGGTGTTGTGCAGTCAGTCCTGGGAGTACGCCAGACAGGTGGGAGGTGTTAGTGCTGTGCTCTGGATACACAGACAGCTACATTTTCCTCCTGTATCCAAAGGAGCTTCCGAGCATCCTGTGTGGCATAGTGACTCATCACAGCTACCTAAGGGCAGAAGAAGAATTGTGGCTGGGAACCTTCTAGCAGCCTTCATGGGACTGTGTCCTCAGAGGAACAGCCCGTCTCTCCTTCAAGTGCACTGCACCGTGCCCTCCTCTTCCCCACACACGACTTCTCCGCAGGTCCCGACTCTGAGCTCCACCTAGTCTCCCACTATAGATGGTCATTTCTCTTTCCAGGCACAGGACAATATTCCTCTAGTAAATCTGTAAACACTGGGCAGGTCAGGGCAGTTACTAGCTTATTTCTGGAGCATCATTAGAACTTTGATCTGAATTTTCAGGACTTCTTTCCTGCTTCCCTGGAACCAGCAGAAGCATTCAGGGCAGGTTTGGAGAGTTCTGCGGGTTAGAATCGGTAGTAAAACCACAATCAAATGTGTCCATGTGACTCCTCTGAGCTGTCTCAGAACCAATGCTAGATGAAAGCATTGATTAACTCAAGATAAGAAAATTAGGTTCACACAAAAGCAGAGTCCAGGCTGGCCTTGAACTTGCTGAGATCTATCTGTCTCTGCCTCCCAAGTGCTGGGATTAAGGCACGACCATGCCAGCCTGAAGTTAATGCTACTGTAAGGTTATGACATTTTTGTTTTCAATATAGCAATGTGTTACATTTCCTGCAGTAGTGGATTATGCATTTCCAAAGCTGTAATATTGCCTCTACGTTCTCATCCAATTATCCTTTATGTCGAGTTTATTTTGAGAAAATCAGCAAACATTTGGAAGCCTATGGAGGTCAGTTTGTTCACAGAGAGTGTGCCCACGTTTTTAGTGGGCACGACGCTCCTTGTTTTAATTTGCACTTCTGTGTTTGCCTCCAGAATCATAACTTTCCCAGGTTGGTTAATCAGCTTTATGAGGAAGATTAAGATTACCATCCTCCATTGGCAGAAGAAGAGCAGATCTTTCCTCAAGAGACACACGCAGCTCGTGTCTTTCCATCTGTGAGATCATTAGGAATAGTTTGGGATTGAGTAAAAACAGAATTTTTACTGTTGCTGCTCTAAATAAATAAAGTCAACCCAAAATATAGTTGCTAGGCAGACCATTCAGTGAGAATTTGACTCGAAAGCCTGCTAGTGCCCTTCATAGCTGATTCATCCCCAGTCTCATCCTGTTGTTAATCGAGACCTGGCCCAGAATCCTCACGTTTAGTGTCAGAGTGTGAGAAGCTAGGGGTTCAACTTCTATGCACTCTCTTTCTTGGTGGCTTAAAGTTTTGAACCCAACCCAAACTGCTCATTCCTTTGGGTTGATTTGATTGTCACAGAATGTTCTTTTTAGTTGATGAAGATTTGAGGCCTTCAAACTCTCCCTTAGATTCTAAAATACAGTCTTTGTCTAGTTAAAAATAGATGGCTGTCAAGGACCAGACACTTTCTTAAAAATGGCCTCATATGTCAAAAATCACTTGGGAGAGTGTTCTGGGGGTCGGGGGCAGGAGGGGAACGTGGGGGGTCATTTCTAGGAAAAGCTCTAGGCTCAGGGTCCTCACTTGCTGACATGTTAAAGGTTCCGCAAGGCCTGTGGACAGGCTGGGCTCCACACGCTGGTGTACTTGTGAACGAGCTGGTGTACTTGAGGCAGACAGGCATCTTCCATCACACACTCACTTTTATGGTTGCTCAGAGTGGCGCAGGTGGACAGTGTCTCATCTGGTGTGTTTTGCTCACTAGGCACACGCCATCTTTCGTAGTTGATGGTGTGAGAGGAACACTGACCTGTGACTCCTGGGTCGCCTTCCCAGCTGGCTCCTTCTTTGGGAAATGGTTTTCTGGCCCCCAGCCCTTGCATTCCCCTTCTGGTCTCAGCAAGTGACCTTGTTATTCTTCCAAACAAAGATTCCTGATCCGGCCATTACCAAATCCAGGCGCTTGCATCCTCTGGAGAGCGCATCCGTCCTTCTACCTTTCCACCCTTTTTCAGAAACAGCTGGCACATCAGGGGTCTGCCCTTCCTTTGGAGCCCTGGATCCAGTCCCTTCTTGCCTGTTCACATGCTTGCTTCTATAATTTTCTGCTGTCATTCCTACATAATTGGTTTTCCCCTGAGCATAAACACAATAATCACAATATTAAATGAAATGCCATCCCAGCATGCACATCTCCTTCAAGCTATGATCCCACGGTCCCTCCTCATGGACACTCCTAGAAGTTATTTCTAGATTCTGCCACGCCCTCCTCGCCTCCCAGTCTCTCTTGGAGTCACTTTACTCAAAGACTCTCATTAAGAATACCAACGGCCTCATGTTGCCCAAGTCGGTGTCGATACCCCGTACCCCTTTCAAGAGTGCCGGGTGGAATTTCTGTTTTCTCTGTCTCACGGTCCTTACTTGTCTTTGGAGAAGTCCCAGGTGAGTGCTGGGAGAGACTCTAAGAACTGAGTACTTTGTTTTGTAACCTCCTTTTCAAACTCTTAACCTTCGGAGGACTCAGGATTTAGTCCCAGATGTGTTCTCTACCTGTGTTCATTTTCTAGATTGTCTCCCCAAAATTTAACAGTGCCCACATGGTGCTTGGGCCCCTCTTCCAAGGTCTGATTTGGCTGTCTCACATCGTGTCCATCGTGAACTTCTGATCTCTCAGTGTCTCTAATTCTGCTCTTCTTATACGACCCCATCGTAACAAGTGACATTTAGTCGCTCAACACTCTTGGAACAATCCCCAGGTCCTTCTTTTCTTTGGTGCCCCAGGCTCAACCAGTCGGCAAGTGATGCCCTGCGGCTGGCCACTTCTCAACCCATCTCTGTGCACCTGCCTTCAGAGGATGCATCAGAATTGCCCTGTCCGGCCAGCTCCACTGGCTCCACATGGTAGTGCCCGCTAGGTTCTGCTACTGTTTAGAACATCCTTCTCCTGACCGCCAGCCTCATTTGTCTTCATCTGCCATCCCAGGGACTCGTGGCTTACTGCTCTCTAGGGTGGCTACGCTTTCTGTGGCGTCTGACTGAAGTGACCCTTCTTCAGATAGCTGGGGGCTACCCTGTGGCACGGCAGGGTGTGCCCATGTCTCACACTTTGTGACATGCAGCTGTTCTGTTTTTGCAGCATACTCATGGTGTGCATTACACATCCTTACCTCATATATTATTTGCTCATAGTAAAATTCTCTAGGTAGAACACACTCTCTCTGAGAGCATGGTCTTGCTCTTTGGAACCCTGTGGTATTAAAGAGTCTAGTACAATGCAAGCTCTAAATTAGTATATTGACGGAGATGCCAGATTTAGAAAATAAAATAGATAAGACAGTTAAATTTAAATTTTAGGTCAATAGTAAATACCATTTTTAGTGTAAATATATACTAAACATTGTCTAAATTTTATCTGCAAGTAACTTACCTGTGGATTATTATTGCTAATCTTGAACGGTGGTGAACAGTGTCATGTGTGGCTGTTGACAGAGTCTTCTGAACAGTGTACTTCCAAAAGTGTGATAGCTAACTGAACTTGAAAATTAACATGCCCTCTGCCTTCAAACCAAATTATAAGGGGCAGAAATCAGTCAATTTTAGGGATATATTTTTGAGGAGTGTTATTGATTTATCATGAAGAATTTTAGAAGAGGCTCCCTATGACTAAAAGATCACAGTGCAGAAGGATTTCAGCCTGACAGAGTTTAGGAGATGATAAACACCGAGGAGGAGCTGTTGTGGGCGATGTGGACGTGGTCTGGCTGATGCGGTTTGCAAGGGGGAGCCCAGCCTGGAGTTAGAGACACTCCTGATGATCATTCGTTTCAGTGGGTCGTGGAATCTCTTGACCCTCTCAGGCTTCCATTTATTTTCCTCTTCTTTGTCTTGCTTGGATCTTAAGTTTCTAAACTCCTGGTTGGTGGTAGAGTGCTTGCCTAGTGAGCGCAAGGCCCTGGATTCAATCCTCAGCTCTGAAAAGAAAAAAAGACAAAATAACAAAAAAGACTGCCTTCCCCCAAAGCAAAAAAAAAAAAAAAAAAAAAACCAAACCCAAAACAAGGCAACTTAAATTTCAAAGCTCCTTCAAAGCTTTCTTTGACACATACTGAAAGTGTTAATCCCTTATGTAATAGAGAATTTGCTGAAGGACTGGGATTGTAGCTCAGTGGTGGAGTATTTGCCTAGTATACACAAAGCCTTGGGTTCATCCCCCATGCCTTGAACTTTGTTTTTCTGAAAAATGAGGTATTTGTTTATTCCCTTTGCCAGAATTTATTTGCCTAAGTTTTGGTTACAACTGTTTTGGTGTTGGGAAGTGTTAGGTGACTGTGGATCGTAGCTGCCCTACAAAGAATTTGCAATCCTGTCCTGGGAGTCAGACCTGCCAGACTCAGGCCCAGGAGGAGTTGTGAAGGAGTGTATAGCTGGTAGAGTCGGGGGGTGGGGAGCAAAAGCTCAGATCAAACAAAGGCCTGCAGCCTGGAATGATGGCTCTTCCCAGCACCTGGCGAGAAGCTCAGCTTTGGTGGACAGATTGTCTCTCTGTCAAGGGGCATAAGCAGGCTCAGGTCAGAGGCCTGCCGAGGTCCAAATAGTGCAGGTTGTGGTGTGGTATTCAAATGAGGTCTTTCCTAAGCAGCTGACACAACCTTGAGGCCCTAGGCCTTAGGGGACCAAGGAGTGAGTCCTTTAGTCCCAGAGCACAACATTCATCAACACCAGGCTTTCAAGGGAATCATAGAATCACAGAATCTTAGAAGGTCCTCAAGGATTCATACGTGACAGAACTGCTCCCTGGATTTGGTGTAAGGCTGGGTCTTGTTGGCTTCTGGAGCTGTCCTAGCAGGACCTAGAGGCCCAGGAGCTCTGAGGTGTGAAAATGGTCACAAGCGTCAAATAGGGCTTTGTGATAGCACCTGGCAGTCAGTGTAGAGAAAATGGCAACATAAACTCTAATCTAGGCCAACTAATCTCTGTCACATAATCTACAGCCAGGCAAAGTCCATTCTGATAGGCTGTCAGACTCGGGTGAGGCTCTGACAGCTGCATTCTAAACGGCTGATGACAGTTGGAAACGTTAGAAGTCTGGCCGTGGCAAGCCTGCACTAAGGCTAAGTCACGATCGTCCCACGTCAATCTGCAGCTCCCAGTGCGTCGTGTGAGGACACCCGATCAGTGTCCCGCAGTCTGGCCTCGAACTCACAGATCCTCCTGCCTCTGCCTCCATCAGCTTATCCTACCGGTGTGCGCCACCATCATCGGCCCCCAGCAGCCTGCCCCTCTATGCCCCTTGTCTCTCACTTTGGAACTTTGTGTGGAATCTTGTCTGTCTTGAGGGCTGGGGTAAAAGCAGATTGGTCCTGAGAGGATTTATGTTGCTGCTGTGCGGCTGCGACACTAAAGATTTATCATTTTCATTTAGTTTTGGCTTCAAGTTTTCTGGAACCCAAGTAGCTAAAGTGACTCTATATTACAAACTCACATCAGGCCAAATCCTGGTCCCCTGTTTCTCAGCATCACGCTTCCCCTCTCTCACAAAAGCCAACCTATGAGGTAATTGCAGCCGTCTGGCCACTTCTACTAGTGTTGTTGAGGGTGAAGGTCTTGGGAGTCCCAGCTTTGTGCAAATATGACTTCCACCTAGGCTCCTGTGATGGTGAATTCATGTGGCAACCAGATGGAGCCATGGGATGCTGGCTACTTTAACTAAATGTTACTGTGAGTGAGAGTTACCAGCGGAAATTAGCATTTACAGTTGGGTAAAACCCAAGTCCCAGCCCAGTGTGAATGAGCTGCCTAAAGATAATGAGAGCTGGAGTGGGGATCCCTCTCTCTCTTCTCTTTTTCTCTGCTCTCCCTCCCTTCCTCCGTTTTTCATTCCCCTTTTCTCTTTCCAGCTACTTGCAAATCAGAGCCCGCTCTTCCATGCTCTGAAACTGGAACTTGCACTGTTGGCTCTCGGGTCTCTCGGGTCTCTTGGGTCTCTCGGGTCTCTCGGGTCTCTCGGGTCTCTCTTGGGTCTCTCTCGGGTCTCTTGGGTCTCTCTCGGGTCTCTCGGGTCTCTTGGGTCTCTTGGGTCTCTCTCGGGTCTCTCGGGTCTCTCTCGGGTCTCTCTCGGGTCTCTCGGGTCTCTCTTGGGTCTCTCGGGTCTCTCTTGGGTCTCTCGGGTCTCTTGGGTCGCTCTCGGGTCTCTTGGGTCTCTTGGGTCTCTCGGGTCTCTCGGGTCTCTCTCGGGTCTCTCTCGGGTCTCTCGGGTCTCTTGGGTGTCTCTCGGGTCTCTCTGGCTCGACCCAGGCTGGAACTTCAGTGCTGCCTCTCCTGTGGTTCAACATACACGTGGCAGAGAGTAGAATCTTCCAGCCTGCAAACTCACTTGAGCCAATGCTTTATGATACAGCATATGGATACAGATAGACACAGGCCTTCGACAAACTACCTGGGGCAGTTATTCCATAAAGTGAAAAGACTAATTTAGCTGATGGCGTTGAAGACTGAAGCTTTGAACATTACAATGTAAGCTGAACAGCCACCACTTGCCTATTACAAGGCCCTAGTAGACGCAGTTCTTGATCTAATAGGTTCTACCTTTGTTCTTTGCTTGAGTGTGGGGACAGAGTCTCACATGCAGCCTGACAGGCCTTGAACTCATATGATCAGCATCTGCAGATGCTTTCCCTCAGTGCCAGTGACAAACAAGCACCGCGCCTCGGCCGCTGCGTTCTTCCGGGTTTGGCGTCCCTTCTGTTGTGCTGACACATCATTTCGTATTTGTGGCGCTTTTGACTGTACCCTTGCTGACTTCAGACTTCTGAAAATGGACACTTTCATCCTCTCTCTTCAGTCTTTTCCTAGCACTGGTATTTGTTGAAGGCAGGAAGAAATGAAGGCATGAAGGAATGGTACTCCATCTTTGTGAGGTGTGAGGTAGGTCAGTTCACGACTAGCCATGATGCTCAGCCCTTGGGCCATGGCACCATGGACTGAATCCTCTGAAACACAAGCTAAATTAGATCGCTCCCTGTTTAGGTCGTTGTCAGGTATTTGCCTCCCACAGAGAAATCCTCTCAGAAAGTGGAAGCATGGGGGAGCGTCTACTTTACCGTCGGTGAAGAAACAGCGTAAGTGACCGAATGTTTCAAAAGGGAAATCAGTAAATATGTTTTCCTGTTGTTCAGGCATGTTGTGGCTATTTAAACATTCAGTAGGGTGTAGACACAGGAGCTTGTAAGTTTTGTGGTTTGGGGCAAACCAAGCTCCTCTTTTATAAGATAGGAATAATATTTTCCTCACTTTTCAGACTGTTTTGAAAATGAAAAAACAATTTTAAAGAGTGTGAAAAACTATGCTCTTTTTAAAACAGTATCTAGGGCCCGATGACAGATACTGTCAATCATCTACCCAACAGTAATTCTTTCCAGACACTCACAGACTTTTTATGAACTGTAAAGTTGGTGAGCTTTCTGTGTAATGAGATTATAATCTCTTCTTAGTGTTTCTCTTCAGATTGCATGCAATGCTCGTAGCATAATCCAAAGGGAAATCTAGATTGACTTTTATAGAGTGGTCTAAGCAATGCAATATCCAAAAATAATAGTGAGAAAGACATCAACTATAGGCTGTGACAGTGTCAGCAGGAATAATTTCCAATATTGGTGAGAACTTGGCTCTAATTAAATTGATGGTAGTAGAGTTTGCCTCTGTAAATTTTTTGGAAATTGTAACTTTATTTTAAAAATATTTTATATGTATGAGTGTAAATATAATTAGTAATGTTATAGTAGGTATCTCATAGTAGAAGAGAGTATTTTAAATGTACTTATCACAGAGAACTGGAAATGTAACTCAGGGGACCACTCTCTCAGGGTCACAGGGGCCCTGGGCTTGTCCCTAGCACTGAAAAAAACCTTTGATGATGGATTGGCTACTTATTCTGAATTGGTCATAACTTTATGGCTTGAATATTACTCAATGGATTCATAATACAATGACATTGTGAGAAGATGTTGCGTCTGCTTAGAGGATGGTCACATGCCTTCGAATAGCGTCCTTGCCCTGGTCCCCTTCCCCTCCCCATGTCTGCATCCTGTCTCTTGTGAAGTGAAGGACCTCATTACACACTTCCACTGCCATGATGAAACTGTGAACCAGAATAAATCTTTCTCTCTTAAGTAGTTCCCATCATGCATTCGATCACAGCAGGGCAAAGTGAGCACACGGATCACACTATCTTTCCTTAGTCCGTGTAAATATGATGTGTAAACAGAAGAGACTCCGGAGGAGAAAAGGAAAGAGACAGTGTGTTATCTCTGGCCACACGAACTTCTTCCTTGAAGCTCTTTTACTGAGCCACAGTTAAAGTATGAGTCATTATCCAGTGACTTCAGACAGTGATGTAATCCAGGCTACAGAAATCTCCCTTTAGAACTGTACTTTGACTGGAGGAAAAAGTCAGGGTCTAAACTTCCTAAATTCATTTTTCCTCTGACTTTGTATATATTGACAACCTTATAAAATGCAAAAGTAAGAATTAGGTCTTATTTTTCTCAAAGTTGTCACTATTCTGAACACCTCACAGGGCAAGGGAAGAAAAATGTCACAGCAGCGAGATGTGTATGAATTAATAAGCAGAGTTGAAGGACGTACTTGCCCTTTTCCTAAAAGTTCAGAATTTCCAAATATTAACAAATTAACACTCTAATCTTTTGAGAAGAGCATTTCTAAAATGTAAGGACATAAGTTGGAATTTATAATTTAAACTTTCAAGTTTATCTTTTGATTTCAGGATCTGAACTTACAACCTTTTAAGTGAAAAACATGACTAGATACTCATCAATTAATGGGACTATTATGGAGATGGATCTACTTACACAACCAATAGTTTAATTGGGTAGTGTTCTTTAAAAAGCTTGATATTTGGCCTCATAACACAGTAATTCCATTCTTTATAATCTAAACTGCAAGGCTAAACCAGTAGGGTCTGCCACATCCCCAGCACAGTTCACTGATACTGAACAGGCGGTTTATGCTGACATTGTCAACTCTGAAACCTGCGAGATCATTCTGGGCTTGAGAAGACAGAGACTCGGGGTAGGAGCGATGGCTCAGCATTTATGAGTGTGTACTGCTCCGGCAGATGACCTGAGTTCAGTTTCAGCACCCGCTTTGGGGGCTCACAGTGCTTTTACCTCCAGTTCCAGAGGATATGATACCTTCATGGGCAACTGCACGCATATGTACATATACACACACAGACATATGATTAAAGTGGAGAGGCCCCCGAAGGCATGGTTGAGTCCCATCACTTACTATGATGCTGTAGGCAAGCCGTGCACACCCCTGCCTTTCTTCCTCCATCTGTAAGATGGAAGCAGGAAGTGATGGTACAAAACCAAACAAACTAGTGAACCTATAGCATCTGAAGACCAAATATAAGGAAAGATTTTACGTAAGATGTTTAGCAAAGTAGACTATAATAGACCACAATAAAGTGTGCCAGATAAACTCAAAATTATAAAATTGATATATTGATCTACTCTGAAAAACATTAAAGATGCTCTGTGCACTGTAGAATAAAATAGTGGGTCAAGATTTAATTCTTTATGTAAGAAAAAGCATATCTAAATCTCAGTATTCTGATTTTCCTTCATCTGTAATAAATGGTAAAATTGTCATATATACATACTAAAGACGTGTTTTAAAGTAAATTTCTTTGTGATTTGTTGTAAGTAAATATTGGGCTTGTACACCTCTTTCATATACCTATACCCTCATGTTGCCCCTTTTCTGGAGGGTACAGCAGATGAACGGGTTGCGGTCGTCTCTTCCTCCTGGGATTACTCCCACCCCGACCAGCAAGGGGGTGAGCCGGGAGATATCAGGTGTGCGGCCTGCCCCTAGGAAGACCCACACTGGGATGCAGGGTGAATCCAGGCACAGCCGGAGTCTTCTGTTGTTACAGCTCTTTTTATTAGTGTTGTAGCTCTTCCTCAGCGCAACAGGGAAATCATTCTACAATGCTCAAGCGTGCTCTTTTATACAGTTTTCCTCCAATCAAACGTACTTCCTCATTTCTTAACAGCCTATTACATCATGTTATTTTTCAAGCCTTGTATAGCATAAATGGGTGGTTACATGGGTGGTTACATGGGCGGTTACGAAAGGCAAGCAAGCATACAGTCTTTCACCTTATTAGCATAGTAGGTTTGTGTTTCTCAGCTAGACAAAAGGGAGAAGGAAGTTTAGTTTTGCTTCCCTTAGGCATCATCTTAACTATCAAGCTCTAACTTATTTCTTATGGCCCAACACCCTCAGGGTTGTCTGAAAATTTTGTGGTCCAAAAAGGATCCAATTTATTTGATTCTATGAGGTAGACTATGTTCCATAATGAATCCCATTTATCTTTTTTCTCATTTAAGTTAACCAATGCCGTATTTATGGCTTTTAACCAAAAACCCTTAACTAATAGACTTTCTGAAAGCACGACATCATTTATTCTCAGAACTTAGGATATATTTCTAGGAAAACTTTGCTATAATATCGTATGGGAGTGTATGCTTGTGTCCCAGTGCTCAGGGAACAGGCAGGAGAACAGAGTTCCAGGCTAGCCTGGGCTGCACAGAGATGCTGTCTGGTGTAACTGCCCCTCTGTAATGTGGTATATGCATAGTCACTGATTTTGCCAGTGATACTTGCCTGGGTCTTTCACCTTTTTAAGTGCCTGACAATGAATCCTGCTGAATCGAATCCATTGCAAGACACAGCTTTCTGGGAAGACCGACTTATTTTCCCTTTATTCTGGACAGCCTTCACCTCTCTCTCCTCTGGGTTGGTTTCTCCGGTCTTCCTCCATCCTCTAAGCTACAAGTTCCACACCAGGCACTGAACTCTTGGCTTTCTTTTCTGCCCTGAGCACCAGCCTTCTCAGAAAGCCTGCCTTAACCTAGTTACTATGATTGCTTTGTTCACACTGAGCCCAGGAAAGGAGAAAGCCAGCAACTCTATTAACACGGAAGTGTTGGTACATGGAAGATAGAACATGTAAGTGGCCATTTGGGGGACTTGTTAACTGGCTCTTTGCTTTATGAACATTCAGATCTGCCTTGTGTCTTTCTCTTAAATACTAGACATCTTTCACCAAATGATAAACAACTCAGTGTCTCAGCTCACACTTAGAAATGTTTCGTCTGTCTGCTAGCTGGGCTCGGGTTGGGCCCACTGACCTAGGTCTGCTCTGAGCATATCCTCATTCTTCTAAGATGAGATATCTTAATGGCAGGTAGAAGATATGCAAAAAGTCCCCCAAGTGCTGCAGAAAAATTTGTATTACAAATCCACTGGTCAAAGCAATCCCTCAGGCTAAGAGCAGTTCGAGAGGGAAAGTGTTCTGCTTACCTGGTGGGAGACTTTTCAAGTCACAAGGGAAAAAGATGGGCTTGAAATCCTATACAGAGGAGGGATGGCGAACTGGAGGCCACGACCTCGCCCAGCCCCTCCCGTCTTTTCTGGGCGTGTTCATTTTACCCATTCCTACTGTCAGAATCCAGTTGATTCCAGAAGGAAGTTGAATCCTGGATAATCCGAATCTATTTAAATTCAGTCCTGCACATGAAAGGGAATGATGGTGTTTCGTGAAGTTCCCATCACATGCTGTAGGAACTGTCTCCCCTGACAGGAAAAAATGCTTCCAGCATGCTTTAAACACATAAGCACAACTTTCATCAAATACGTTCTATGTGGCAAACAGTGTAAGTTATTTGTGAGAGTTATTGTTTAAAACCTCATAAAAATCCTGTGATGAAATTTAGAAAGGTTGAATGTTTCCACAGACACTAATTGTTCTGGAGCCCTGGCAACAGCTGTTGGCAGAACCAGTTTTAACCTTCCTTTCTGATGCCAAACGGAGTTCATTCTAATACACACTTCTGCGTTTCCACCCATCAGCAGCTCCTCCCTCAACCACCCTTTTTCTCCAGGCAGTACTGGCCTTGCACCCCTCTCCCAGGCTCTGTGCTTCCTGTGAGTCCTGGCTGGGGCCAGTAGAGCTTGTGCTGACAGATGGACGTATCACCCTTGTTTGGAGAGCAGTGCATTCGTTGTTGACAGACATTGTATGAATGCTGAATTGTCTTATTGTCATGCACGTGGTAGCATGTGGACTGTGGGAGAGAATGCCCAGGACACACACCCTTCCCTCGGAGGCGTTCTTCTCTGGTGGTACCTATGCTCTTGGGCCATTATTTAGCCGTGCATCTCTTTCACAAATCCTTAGAGGCCACTCGCATCTTACACACTTTTACATCCGACAAGTGACTAATTCACTCATTCTCCACTTAATAACGTAAGGAACATCCAGTTCATTACTTCTGTGTGCCAGGAGACGAAGATAGTGACGAAATTAGGGAATTTCAGCCTTCAAGGTCTGCAGGCTCTGACCAGAGTGACAGAAGAGAGCAAAGCAAGGTGAAGTGTGTGGAGCCCGGGTGCTCTGTGAGCAAGCACTCATGGACTGGCCGACAGATGGGGTATATTTAACTCTTTCAAGAAAAAACAATTTTCATAGTCAAGAAAAATGTTGTCAAATTTTTGAAAACTCTTTGAATGCCAGACACTGAATCAGGAGTTGCTGTAGTCTAGGTCTGGGTTATTTAGTAAGCTGAAATATGCAGCTTTAAAAAATCTTCTTTAGGGTTAATTTTTGACAGTTTCCTGCATGTATGCAAAGCATTGTGGACATGTTCACCCTGCTGCCTTTCTTACCCTCTCACCCCTGCAGATCCGCTTCTTCCCATCTCGTCTTTCCTAAAGTTTGTGTGTTGTGGGTGCAGGTCTGGGGCAGGCAGCTGGTGTGTTCATGACTGCACCGGGGCCCTTGCCTTGTCCAGAAGACAGCATTTCACAGTATGCTGCCACATCCTCCACTCTTAACGTTCTTTCTGCCTCTCTCTCTTCCGGCGATGCGCCGTGGGCCTTGGAAGAGGGGATAGAGATGGCCCATTCAGGGCTGAGCTCTCAACTTTCTTTTACTCTCAGCTCTTTGACCTGTTATGAGTCTGCAGAAAGAAGCCTCTTTGGCCAAGGCTGAGAGCAAGCCCTTGTCTTACAGTATAAATGAATAGGTAGAGGGCATTTTGGGACGCACAGTTTATTAAATGATAAAAGTTGCATGTCATTTGCTGCATCTAGTGCCATAAAGTTTAGCTTTTCTTCACAAGCACAGCTATAGTTTTCTAATAGAAAGCCTCATACATTTCCAAAAATTGATGCAAAGATTTCTAAAATGTGGAAAAAAGCCTTTTTCGTGATATTTGGCAAAACAAGAACTAGCTTAATAGAAGCTGTGCAGATCAGTGTGGACAGGATCTAGAGTCACCTAAGAGACAAGGCTCCGGCCATACCTGTGAAGGATTTCTACATTAGGAGTGCCTCTAGGACAACTTGTGAGGGATTACGCTGATTAGATTAGTTGAGGTGAGAGAGGGTGTCGAATTCCCTGGGCTTGGGTCTTTTACTGCATGAAAGACAGAAAGGTAGCTGAGCATGAGATTGCTGCCCCCTGGCCCCTGCCCCCCGCCCGAGGATGCATCGTGAGAGGCTGCCCTCAACTCCCGTCAGAAGTCAGGATCTCACCACCACGACGGACTGCATGCCCCTGCAGTTGTGAGCCAAATCCATCATTCTCCCTTGAGTGGTTGTCAGAATATTTTATCCCCTCAAAGTTAGACAGAGGCATATGTTTAACGACGATTGATCTCGTGTAGACTGATTCTTTTTCTTTGAACATAATTCTTTTTCTGAAGTACTTTTCACTTCTTTTCCTTGGTGTTTTCTACCAGTTTGGAAAAATGATGTAATCAACAAAATGAGTTTTGTACACAAGGAAAAACATTTCTGGCTTGTACAGAAGCTGTTTTCATTTTGGATACAGAAGCACGATTTCATTGGCTCTTGATTAACAACTGGGCAGGCCTTAGATGTTAGTGCTTTTCTTGCTTTTCCAAAACAATTCTGACCTTTGCTGCTGAGTGCTTGGCTGAGTCAAGAACTAAGAGCTGCAGGGTTGTGGTCACTCTGCTGCTGCCAAAGAGCTGGCTTCTCCCGAGTTGGGTGGGGCACCAACTAAAGCTAGAAGTGGCTGGGCATCTGTTTAGTGTCCACCATCTGAGCCCAAAAGACGGGATGTGCATCTTCAGGCTCACCATACCATCGGGAAAGCCAGTGAGGCTGTGACCAGCATCCCTGCAGATGGTGTGCTAAACTGTGTTGCCTCTGGATCTTCAGTCTGTTCAGGTCCTTACCATCCTCACACAACTTTCAGGATCCCTAACTAGACCTGCTTGCATGTTCTGAGTCAGCATCTCCTTCCTCTATCCAACAAGCACAATGTACAAGTCCAGCAACCAATTGTGATAATTAATTAAACCATATAGACACTATCAAATAATGGTTATTTACTGATTATGACTGTCTCCCAGGGAAGGCTGACACTGCTTTCCTATGTGCTGCCCCAGTGCCCTGCTCTAGAGACTCCACTTGCCCTTCCTCAGTGTGCTGTGCACCTCACCTCTTACCCCCACTACAACTTGTGCAGGTGACTTTGTGACTGGTGGAGCTGCTGCCTGGTTCACACTTGCTGGAACCCTCCCGTCCAGCTCCAAACACACAGTGCCTGATAAACTCCTCCCTCACCATGGCCACCACCCAGACTCGGTCTGGTCCAGGCTGCCTCTGGCTAGGACCCTCCATGGGGAGGTCCTTTCACATGTGCTCTCATTTGGACCCTCTACGTATGACAGTGATTCACACCCCAGGTTTTAATCCAGGGCCTTCCCCATACCAGAGCCCTGTAGAGCAGCAGCAGTAGGCCTCAACCCCAGTTTGCAGACATGCTCCAGAGACTCAGAGAGGCTTGGCCCCTTCTATGGCAAGTGGTCGGCTGGAATTCAAACCCAGACTGGCTGTCTCCAGACTGCATTCTGAAGGACATCCTCCTCTGCCTCCTCTGTTACAAGGTCTAATATCTCTATCCGGTTCTCTTTATGCATCACTCTCATTTTTTGCTTATTTTCTCTTGTCTCAACAGAAGTCTAGACAAACCAGTGCCCTTGTGTACTCAACACTGGGACTTGCAGTAAATAAATCATTGAACAGCATCATGCTCAGCTGCATTCCCGGACACGAGTGGGTTTTGAAATGCTCTGGAAGGAGGATTAGATTTGTAGAGCAGAGCAGAGAAGGGCAGACCAGCCTGTGTAAGCAGAGTGCAGACCAGGCAGACGTGCTGATTGGTCAAAGGAACTGAGAAGGCACGGACACCGCACAGACCATGGTGTTGGCGTCCGGAAGGAGTCATTAGAAGAGGTGGAGGGCTGCACTGGGAGCCATGGTGGGGTTGGTGGCTGTTGGCTTGTGCCACACTCAGGGCAGTTTCTGGTATCACTAGAGCTGCCTGCTGAGGTTGCTGACCAAGAAATAAAGTGAACAGATTAACTGGCTTTCTGTTTCAATGTGAATAGGTGTGTGGATAATTCAGGCAGACACCATCTGTCCCATTAGAGTGCTGGAATTACTAGAGCGCCCACAGACAGCTAACGGGTTCACTATACTGGCACGTGAAACATATTAACTCAGTATTTACAATACACTTGCTTCCTTTCCACGTTAGAAACTTTTTTTTTTTTTTTTTTGAGGCAGGTTTCACTATGTGGTCCCTGCTGGCCTGAAACTCTAGATCAGACTGGCTTTGAACTCACAGAGATCTACCTCGCCTCCTGTGCTGGGATTAAATGTGTGAACCACCATGTCTGACTGTTAAAAATAATTTTACCTAAGGTATAAAAATAAAATCGTGCATTTCAATGGGGTAGCATTCACATTTTGTTATGTCATAATCATGTCATATTTAAATCAAGTTAAACATGACCATTCCTTCAATAATATGGCTAAACATTGGAAACCCTTTCCTTTGCTTTCTGAGGTACAGTATGCACATGTCACCCGCAGTCCCACGCAGGGCAGTAGGGCCAGCGCTTCCTACAACTGACACCCGTTGGCCAAGCTCTCCCATCGGTCTCTTCTCTACTCTCCTCCACACTGGTAACCACAGTTCCACTTTCAGTTTCAACGAGATCAACCTAATAGTCTACATGTGAGTGAGCTCTTGAGACACTTGTGTTTCTGTATCTGGCTCATTTAATTTAATATCATGATCTCCTGCTCCAACTACATTGATGTAAAGTCAGGATTGTACTCTATTTTATGGCTGGCTAATATTCCATTGTGTTTAAACTCCACACTTTATCTGCTCAGCAGTTGATGGACATTTGGGGGTGATTCCACATCCCGGCAGTTTCTTTACAAATTGTTTTATCTTATCTATGTGTTTCCTATAATATTTTGTGATTTAGGGCCAGGAAGATGACTCAGCAGGTCAAGGCACTGGGCTGCCACACATTATGATCTGAATTTGATCCCTAGGACCCACAAGGTAGAAACAGACAGTCAAATCCTGCAAGTTGTCTCCTGACTCCACACACATATTGTGGCAAACACACACACACAACTGAATACATTTTTAAAATTGAAAATTGTATTTCAATATAATATAATATAATCAATTGATATTCTGAAAGCAGCCTATTTATATTTTAAAGAACATTTTATATCAATAGAAAATCATTTGTCTTATTTTTAAAAGAAGATAAATATCAATGTGTTGATCATAAACCTTAGTGATCTCACAGATAATATGGCTGCTATGGCTGGGAAAACATTGCTTTATCTCATTAGATCACTATACAGGCATTTTCATTATTTAGAGGTAAGGTAAGAAAAGCTAAGGGCAATTGAGAAGGTGCTAATGTCACAGTGCTCACAGACAGCAGGATGAGAACCTAGGTTTCAGCCTGGTAGTTTCTATGGTCACGAGGAGGCAACTGCATAACAGGTCAAGAAGGGAGAACACACAACAGGATGAGCAGAGGAACCCGTGTCCACAGAGCAGAGGTACCCTGTGTCTACAGAGCAGCGGACTGTGGTGCATCTGGGTCTGGCTGGATGGGGAGGCTCTGGGTCATGTGAATATCCTACATATGAAAGGTTGCTCAGAGGACATGATGGCACAGGGGTTTCCGTTCTCTCATCCACTCAATCCTGCTGTGGATATTCCATCCTGACTCAAGAGAAGGAGAAGGAGGAAGAGGAGGAGGACGAGAAAGAGGAGGGGGAGGAAGAGGAGGAGGAGGACGAGAAAGAGGAGGAAGAGGAGGAGGAAGAGGAGAAGGAAGAGGAGGAGGGAAGGAAGAAAGAACACTTACTAGACTAGACAGCTCTTAGAAGCCATGAAGACAACTGATTAGGCCTAGGCATTTTTGTGTCTCACCAGAAGATGATCTGAGAAGACGCTTTGGCATTACACTGGGTTGGGGAGGCAAGGCTCTGGATGACTCTCGGCCAGTGGCTGGTCCCTAACTTTGTCTCGCGGTGACAGGTGGACCCCTGGATGGGATTCACCATGAGATGGTGAAAAGTTTGAGTGAGCATCCTGTACTCATGTTGATTCTGTAATTAGGGGTCAACTTGGTCCAATGTGGCTTTTCTAGGCCATCTTTTCATCTCTTTAACATTGAGTTTGGAATCATCTGTTGAATCCATCTTGAAATGTGTTTGATAATCAAAACTGGTAAAATAACGAGTACCTAAAAATATTCAGAAGCCTGGCATGGTGGTGCACACCTGTTCATACTTCTTACCAAATTGGACAGGTTTTCAGCTACTATCCCGCCCTGCCCTCTCTGTCCTTCTTTGGGACACAACAGGATCTCCTGTTGGTTGATCTCCTATAAATGTCTAGGCTATGTCCATTTTAAGATAAATTGGTTGTGCTTTCTCTCTGTTGTTGGGTTCAGGTAGTTTGGAGTGAGTTTTACCTTCTGTATTCTAATGCACAGATTATACTCTGTCCTTGAACTGCTGCTGAAGGGTGTGCCTACCAGGGACATTTCAACTGTGGATGATGTCTAGCTGATGGCAGACCATGCACAGGTCGGTGGTACTGAGAAATCACGTCACCTGGTGACGTCATAGCCATTTTGGTTTGTTTAAGGACTCTATGTTGTTGGCACAGTGACAAAATTACCTAGTGGTCATTCCTCAGAACGCATCCAAGTGGTTAAGTGACTCATGATTCTAGGTGTGGTTCAGATCCAAAATTTCCATTTGGGTCTTTATATTTTATTTCTTTGCTGGTTCTTTCTGTATTCTCATTCTTTCCAAATGGCTCATAATTGCACAACAACACAGTTTGACCATATAGTCTGGATCCTTTGTCAGATAATCTGTCAGATAATAATTCTCTGTCTCCTTGGTGTTAGAATCTAGACATTTTCTTTTTTCTCATTCAAGATCTCTGTGATTTTTTTGATGTGGCAAGTGATTTTTAAAATTAAGAATACAGTTTTTCCTTTTGTAACCTTTGATATTCTGACTCTTGTTAAACCTTCAGCTTTATGTGGCATTCTTGAACATTGCTGCACCAGTGGAACGTCAGCAACTATACATAGAGGTTTCTCATTGGATGTGCCAGTAATTATTAGTGAATTACAGTCATTACTGCTGGTAGGGACAGGTAGGGCAGTGTTCTGCTGCCGTATGGCCCTTACTGACCCAGCAGGAAGAAGAGGAGGAAACAGGCTGCTCAGCAGAGATGAAATCTCTGGTGTTTCTGTGATGTGTGAGACACCATACACCTCCCTCTTAGTCTGTGCACTGCTGGCTGTAGAGGGCTCACAGGTTCTCTATGGTCTCTCTGGCTTCTGTAGAATATGGAAATGTCTAAGTAGTTTCCTGTCTTGCTTGGATGCACACTCTCTAGTTGTTTCTCTAGAAAGTGACTTGACTTTCTTGCTTTTTTTTTTTTTTTGCCCATTGGTATTTACTTGTTTCAGGCCATTTCCACTCAAGGAATAGGGTATATTAGGTGTGAAGATTAAAATTCTTGTCAACATGACTGAACTTAGCATCTCCCAGGAAACTAGTTAATCATGTCTTTGTGTGAGTCTATGATGCTTCCAGAGGGGATTATTTTAAGTGGGGGAGATTAACCCTAAATATGGGTAACACCAGACCATGATGTGGAAACTCAAACAGAATAGAAGACACGCAGCCCAGCCCAGCCCTGGTGTCCTTCCCTGAATTCTAGCCGGGGTGACATGCTCTGATCCACCACAGCCTCACTGCTGTAATAACTAACCCCTCTGAACCCATGAGCAGAAATAATACTTCCTCCTCTAAAATGACTTATGTCTGGTGTTTCTGTCCCAGTAACAATGAGGCTAATCAACAGCAAGGCCATTAATAATTAGTCCATAAGAAGTCAGGAGTGGGTCAGTGAGATGGCTCAGCAGATAGAGGTATTTGCTGCCAAGTCTGATGACCTGAGTATGATCCCTAGAATCTACCCTGTAGAAGGAAAGAATCAACTCCTGAAAGTTGTCCTCTCCTTAGCTGGGACACTCTTGCTGTATCACAGACACACACACACACGCACGCACGCACGCACACACACAAATTAGAAAACTCAGCTCACCATGAAGACATCCCTGGGTTGAGATCCCTGGAACACCAGCCCGGCCCCTCTGCCCTTCAGTGTCTTATGTTTCTATTTTATATAATGTCCAATTTTATTTGGGGAGAATAAGAAGGAACACGTGTACTCAAGATTCAGGATTGTAAAAGAATCTTTGTTTGGTCAAAGAAATCTATGAAATGGAGGCTTATTTTAAGCCCTGGCTATGACTGTGACGGCCTGGCTGACCACCTGACTGAAAGGAAGCCTACTGCGTATTCGCAGGAAGGGAGAGTGTTGCGGGTGGGTTAGGGACAGACTTGACTCTCAGTGACTGGTGCCGAGACAAATGAACTAGAGTCTTATCTGTGTGTTACCCGATGAGGAGGCAGGTGCAGGCGCTCCGTTCCATGGATTCAACTCTACTCGCATGTTTTCCCAGCACTGTGGGATTAGGGCACCCAAGTGTGGAGGAATTATCCTAGTTTTCTTCCCATGGTCATTTTTAGCTCATCAGTGTGATTACTTTACTCCTCCTGGGTCTTCAGCTGGTCTCCACAGTTCGAACATCCACAGAAGGGACTACGTAGCTCTCAGTGGTTCTGACCCCCCATGTCTACACTGTGTAGTGAAAGATTTAGGAGTTCTGTGTCTGGATTACCACCACAGGGTGAGGAGCTAGTTCAGGAAGGCAGAAGTCAGCTTTGCTGTACAGCTGGAGGGCATGTTCCTCTCATCTCTGCAGAGACAGGAGCCTGGCACTGCAGCAGGTGGACAATGTGTTAACCGTCCTGCGAGTCAGCTAATGGCTCAAATGCAGTTCACAGAGAGAAGGGAGAGCAGTGTTTTCCTCCTCAGAAGATTGCTGTAAATTGGTGTGTGGTTATTTGGCAACCAGGCATGACCATCCTGCCAGCCGCAGTGATTACTGAAATTGTTTATGGGATTCCAGATGAGTTTTTCATAAAGATTCTGGAAATATACAACAGACAAATTGTCTTAACTGCAGAGGCCAAAGTTTCTTAGAATGGGGATTAGTAGGAATAAGTTATTATGGGGAAACTCCAACATGGAAACCCACTCTTGGCAGAAAGCAGTCAAGGGTGCCCATTGCCAGAATTCCCCATCTTTAGTCCATACTCAAGCTAGTAGATTATCTTGTCAAAGTATGGGGTGGGGTGGCAAGTCAGGCTTTATTAGCTGTTGCAGTTTGAACATTTAGAAAACACAACCAAATGGAATAATACAAAATAAATACTATTTTTTATTTTCCTACAAAATTGCTGTGACACACATAGGTAGGTGTTGCTTGGAGAATGCAGTCTATTCTCTGACTGGATTTTCTGGGCAGACTGATAAGAACTGTATAGGTCAGTGCTAAGTGTGCTGGTGGTGTGGGGAGTCCGCAGACAGCTTGCTCTAATCATGGTGCTTCCTGATATACTCAAAGTGGAACCTGTGTCTTTGTTAAAAAATGTGTATTATTTTTATTTTTGTGTATGAGTGTTTTGCTTGCATATATGTATGTGCATGTGTAAAATGCCCATAGAGGCCAGAAGAGGGCATCAGATACCCTGGAACTGGAATTACAGATGGCTGTGAGTCACCACGTGAATGCTGGGAATCAAACCCGGGTCCTCTGCTAGCGCAGCCTGTGCTCCAGCTCCAGCTCCTGCATCTCTATCGACACTTTGAAGTCCAGATTGAAAACAAGCACATGTTCATCTACCGAGGTCCTTAATTCTTGGCTATATATCCATCTATATATCCATCTAGTAATGTCTGCATTGCTCTGATGGCCTGCCCGTGAAACCACTCCTCAAGTAATCCTTCATTTGTCCATATTTGTCCATGCATACATATATCTGTCCATCTGTCCGTGCATCCATCCATCTCTAGATAGGATCTTTGCTGTAGTCACTCAACTTCTGGCATGACTGGAAGCAGAGATGGGAAAACTATATTTAGAGAAAGGCATTGGTGCAAAGAAATTCAAAGCCCATCTAGACAGAGTACATGGCTAACTCCTAAAACATTCCCTTTGCTCCAGCTTCAAACTCATGTCAACAGGAGGTCCATCTGCTAGTGAACAGCTCAACCTTGGTCGAATAGGCCAGATCTTCCCGGAGAGCAAAGCCGCAAAGAAGTAATGAGTCAGGTAATGTAGAGAGCCTCGTCCTAGGCTTGTGCGAGCTGAACAGTGACCTTCCCTCTGTGGGGATAAGGATTTCCTAGGAATTGAGTATGTGCTATTGTTCTTAATTCTTCCCTTTAAAAATCAGAAGCATCATTGTTGTAATTCTTTTTTTCTTATGTTGAATATTTTGTAGGGTGGGGCATCCATAATTTGTCCTTTTAGTTTGAAATCAGTGAAGCCACGAATGGCACATCCAAAGGTAATGGAGGGGCTGGGGTGCAGGTCCATGCTGTGGAAAATCAGGCAGCGGAGAGATCCAGCCCTTCGCTAGGAGAGCCGGAGGGCTCAGCTTTTTATTCATTGCTAGTGGTCCCAGATGAGCTAATGCTCTGGATTCTGCCCTCACCTCATGCAGCTTGCAGGTTTCATGTGTCATCCTTTAGTCTTCTGCCATTTATAGCTCAGTTACCTGTATGTCACAAGACAATTTCAGGAAATGCTTTTTTGTGGTTAAGTGGTTAAAAGCTGACACCAAAGGCAGATTTACTGGAACCTAGTTAAGCATTCTTCCAGTGGAATTTAGTAAACAGGACAACTGCAAACAGGGGTCCCATCAGATAACTGTGGTGTTTCTGCTTTTCTGAACTATGAATTGTTAGTTCTATTAGCTGTGTGTCTTAAAACAGAGAGAAATACAAAATCAGAGAAACTGGATATACAAACATGAACAGTACTAAAGGTGCAGATTTTATATATCTCTGTCTCTATCATCTATCTATCTATCTATCTATCTATCTATCTATCTATCTATCATCTATCTATCTATCTATCATCTATCTATCTATCTATCTATCATCTATCTATCTATCTATCTATCTATCTATCATCTATCTATCTATCTATCATCTATCTATCTATCTATCTATCTATCATCTATCTATCTATCTATCTATCTATCTATCTATCATCTATCTATCTATCTATCATCTATCTATCATCTATCTAATCTTTTCCTCTTCAGTAAAGCACTTGCTTAGTATGTGTGGTGTCCTGGATTTGATTACCAGCACTAAGCAGCGATGGGCTCGGATCTGTCATTTGAGAACTGTAGACTTTTTTATCGGGTTCAGTAGTTTGGTGAGACTGTCTTCTTCCCCTCTAAGGACTGTGTGTGATGTACTGCTGGAACTTTTACTGAATAGCTCAGACTTTTGACTGTGGCAGGCACTGCAGGAAACACTTTAAAAATATTTTATTATTTTTATTTTATGTGTATGAGTATATTACCTGCATGCTTGTAAGTGCACCTGTGTCATGCAATGTCCCTGGAGGTCAGAAGTCATCGGATCCTTTGGAACTGGAGTTATGGACGGTTGTTAGATGCCAAGGGGTTTCTGGGGATGGTTGCTAGCTGCCATGTGCAGGCTGGGAACTGATCCTGGGTCCTCTGCAAGAGCAGCCAGTGCTTTTAAACTCTGAGCCATCTCTCCAGTCCCTATTTTGAGCTTTTTAAAAGTTAATTTCCCCTGTTGATTCTCTTTTGTCTTAGCATACAGAAACACCAATAAGTGAGACTGGAGAGATGGCTCAGTAGTTAAGAGGACTTACTGCTCTTGTAGGGAAACTGGGCTCAGTTTCCACAACTCGTGCAGTGACTAACAACCATCCTTAACTCCAGTTCTAGAGGATCCAACACCCTTTTCTGAACTCTGTGAGCATCAGGCATGTATATAGTACACTTACATGCTTGTAGGCAAAACACACATATACATAAAATAATAAAATCCTAAAAATAAATACTCATATTATCAATCTAAAGTAAATCTTTATAGTAATTTCATAGTTTTAGATTCTTGGAGAGAGAAGACTAGTTCTACAAGAGCCTAGCCCTAGGGATCTGATTTCTCCTAGGATGTATTTTTTTAATTGGAAAGCTTCTTGTCTGGGGAGTAGAGTTTTTAAACGCAGAGGCACAATGCTTCCATGTTTCTAGTTTAATGGAGGTGATTTCTTCACTAATTCTTACCCCAAGTTAGCCCAACACCAAGATCTGTATTTCTACTTAGATATTAAAACCCCAGTCCCAGAGAGCAGGCCCTCTGTGGGATTGGAATCGCCACCTTTTAGTTTGACGTCCCACTACACATTTTGTTCTCTGGTTTCTGATTGGTGGAGTTTTCATTTTCATTCACTTAAAACATGTTACATTTTCTTTGGTTATTCATTTCGAATTTCTATGTGTTTATAATAGAAAGAATTTTGTGTTAACATGAATTTGTACGTGGTAGAATTACATAAAGGCTTGGTTAAGCCAAGCCATTTTGTTAATTAAGATTACAACACTCACAGATAAGATTCACCAGTTTTCTTACTTTGTATCCCATGAGTGTCTGAACTGATATTTGCAAGCACATTATAATGCAGGCAATGTATTATCAAAAATCCTTGGCTCATAATTACATCTACATCTTGGGGAAATTATGCCTGCCTCTCTCAGGCCGATCCAGTGGTAGCCTCTATCCACTGGCACAAAGAAGGCGACGTAAAGAGGCATTAGCTGTTCTGCTTACTCTGGAATGTTGTCCCGTCTCGCAGATCACCACTTAGTGCTCACAAGCTCCCTTCCTGTCTGATATCGTCACAGCCTTTGCTCATGAATTTTCTTTCTTTTTGTCCCAAGAAGCCTCTATTATCTGTGGTCTCTAGGTGAATCCTTCATACCATCCTGAGGCCCTCACCTGCACTGGGGCCTCCAGACTTAAACTTATAAAAACTTGCTCACGTATCTGGCTAAGCTATGGTCTGACAATGGTCACACTTGCTGCTGTTTCGTATTAGATGTTACCTTCCATAACTGTTTCCAAACACCAGAATCTTTCTCTCCATATAACCGAGAATTGCTCCCCATGGAACAACTGAATAATTATACTTGTGCTTATATAAAATAAATAAATACTTTCTTTGTATACAGTTATTTAATATATATAAGTTATGAAAGAAAATGCCTTCTTCTATTTCAGTTCCCACCAGGAGTTACGGATGAGAGATGGGTGCATGATCAGTGCAGAGGAGGTGAACCCTCAGCCACATCCAGACTGTTCTCTGGTCACTTTACCTGAGCAATACTATCCCAAAGTGCAGTGGAAACTTCTTAAGTATATTTATATATACACACATATATGTGTGTGTATATATGTGTTCCCAATGAAGCCAAATATTGTGTTAAATGAACCAGTAGTAGTAGGGACTAGAGAGATGGCTCAGCAGTTAAGAGCACTGGCTGTTCTTGTAGAAGATCTGAGTTCAAATCCCAGCATACACACATGGTGGCTAACAACCATCCGTAACTCCAGTTCTAGGGGATCCAAAGCCATCTTCTGTCCCCCGCAGGCAGATGCACTTACATACATGCACGCAATACATGCATACTCATGAAACAAAAATAAAGCAAAAAAAGAAACAATAATATTAACTTAATATATTACTCTTGTTATTTCTAATGACGTGAAAGTTAACATTTCTGTGGGAGGGATTCCACCCCTTAGGACTTCTTGGGTTATAAGTCCAGACTCTTCTGGTTAAGACTCTTTGGTTCCAAGGAACAAAATATTGCTCATGCCAGATTAAACTGAGACTTGATGCCACACGATCTGTTCCTTATACCTTTCTTTGGTGAATCAGATTCTACTTTTATGTTAGTTCCTTCTGTGGTACTGTGACCAGAAGACCTGACAGAGAAAGCTTACAGGAGGAGAGGCTTATTTTGACTGATGGTTTGTGAGGGTTGCAAGTCTGCATACTGGGTGAGGCTTGGAGGAGCTTAGGGTGCCGGAGACACAGGCTAAATCAGAAGCATGTGTAACACTCACGCTGCAAGAGGCTCCCGACCCTCAAAATAACTCCATAATGCACTGGGGGCCATGCACTTAGAACACGAGCCTGTGGGCGCCATGGTAGGTTCAGGTCTTAATAACTCATATTTTCTAGCAAGCCAGGTTAGCATGTTGTTGTTTCAATTTTACTTATTATTTTACCTCCTCTTGTTTCAGTTCAGCCTGTCCTCACTCTTTGTGTGATTTCTGAGGTAGCAGAGTAACCGAGTGTTGACACATCTAATTTTAACATGCTAATTAATGCTATCGATGATCTGTAAGCCTGATGTTGTCCACGTACCATGAATACTCATTAGTATGCTTTTGTCATTATTTATCTAAAGTTGCCTCCAGTCTCCTTATGAATTCTTCCTTGGCATGTGACTTGTTTATAAATAGTGTGCTTTAATTTTTCAAGTATTGGGAGTGTTCCAGACATCTTTGTGTTATTAATTTTTCTTTAATTTTGTTATGATCAAAGCACATATTTATATGATTTAAATGGTTTTAATCCCTGATTCATTCTCTGAGATCTATGATGCTGGCCGTCCTGTGTGGGTGTGGAGACCAAGCCGTCTGTGATTTGGGGGTGGTGCGTTCTATAAACGGCAGATGAGTAAAGCGAATTTTCAGTGTTAGTCACTTGTTCCATCTTCTTCCCCGTCTTATAAATTACTTAGAGGAGTGCTGAAGTTGCTAACTATAAATACAGATTTGTCTGTCATTTAAAAAATATTTTTTATGTTTATTTTTTATGTGTATGAGTGTACTGCCTGCATGTGGGTAAGTGGTGCAGTGCCTTGGATATCAAAGGAGGGTGTCAGATACCCTGGAACTAGAGTTTCAGATGGTTGCTAGTCATCATGTGGGTGCTGGGAATCAAACTCAGATCCTCTGCCAGAGAAGCCAGTGATAGCTGCTGAGCTATCTCTCCAGGTCCATTCTTCAGCATTCTTTCCAGCTTTGTTCCACGTGTCTTGGAGCTCTTCTCTCAGGCACTTGACCTTTAGGACTGTCATTTCCGTCCCTGTGAGGCACCCTCTTTATCCCTAGTAACAGCCTTTGCTCTGAGCTGTACAGTTAGGTATTAACGTAATAATTCTAGTTTTCTTTGATCAGTGTGCACAGTACATTTCTTAGTAGATTTTACTTGTAATCTAAGTCTTTGTGTTCAAAAGTGAGTGTTTTGTAGGTCGAGTGGTTCTTCTTAATTCAATCTGACAGTGTCCATTTTAACCTTTGTGTTTAGGTCACACATGGAGTGATATACACACCTGGACTGCTAGGATTTGATCAGTATTTGCTGTCTTGTTACATTATGAACCTTCTGGTGTTTTTGGTTTTCTTTTTCTCCCTTCAGTTTTAGATTACATTTTAATTGAGTTTGTTTATTTTCGAGGCAGGGTCTTATGTCGCCGAGGCCCCAAACTTGCTATAGGGTGACGATCTTGAACTTTCGAGCCTCTCGCTTTCACCCTCTAAGTGCTGGGGTTACAGGTATTTGTCACTGCGCCAGGTTTCAGTAGTACCAGGCATTGAACCATGGGCTTCATGCCTGCTAGCCAAGCACTCTACCACCTGGGCTACATCCCTGGATCCTCGCTCGGGTATTTTGTGGCCAGGGTTGATGCTGCTATTGCCATTACTTCTAGTGCATTACTTTAATTTTCTAGTTACTCTTGGGCTTACACTAGTTTAGTTTAATAAAAGAATCTATCCTCAAGTGGTATTCTCCCACTTCGCACATGGTACGAGAAACTAAGCCCATGTGTGGAATACCTCCAGTCTGAATTGTGTGCTGCCGTGGGTGTGCATTTTAAGTGTACATGTACTGTAAACCCAAATTACTTTGGTTTTGCTTATTTTGCTGATCAAAGATATTTTAGAAGGATTGAACAAGTTAGTGTTTTATGTTTACTTTAACCAATTCCAGGAATTCTTTTTGTTGTTGCTGCTTTGTAGAATTAAGTTTCTTTCTGGAGTCATATTGCCTCATCTTGAAGAACTCGACGTTTCTTACAGTGCTGATCTGCTAGCTGTGATTCTTAGCATTTCCAGAGCTGTGGAAAGCTTCCATTTACCCCCATTTTTAAATGGTGTTTTCATTGTGTTCGGTACTGACAATTTTTTTCTTCAAGCTCTGTAAAGCTATCACTCTATTTTTTTCTGGAATGCAAAGTTTCTGTCAAGAGATCTGATAAATTTCTTTTCTTTGTGATCAACATGTAATAATTTTACATATTTATGAGGCACAATATTATACTCCTACATATATTTAAATATTTGACTCTGAATAATTAATATATCTATCGCCTTAAGCATTAAACATTTTTTTTCTAGTGAGATCATTCAGTTTGTTTTGGCTTCTTGAGATACCTCACTCTTGGAGATAGTATCTGATTCCCCTACTGTTTAGGAAACACCGGAAGTTCTCTCTCCTCCTATCCCACTGCACTGCTGAGGAGCCTTCCTCAGCCACCCATACCCTCTCCACTTTGGTATTCACTGTTTGCTCTCAACTTCCTTTGGGTTGTGCTCTTTTAGTTCTATGTGTGCACATCTTCTCTTTGTTCGAATGCAGTTGCTGGGGTATTTATCTTATTATTTTATTTATTTTTGGTTCTGCCTCAGTTTCTCTGAGCTTCCAGGAACATACCTTTGGTATTGTTGGAAACTCTTAGCTATTAGTTCTTACAGGAACTCTCCAGTGTTCTATCTTGGCCCTGCCCAGTCTTTTTGTAAGTTAGCTGAAGGCTTTCTTCATCAGTGTTACTATGTTTTGCTTCCTGAGCCTTTGAACCCTTTTAATCTTTTACATCTTCTTTTAAAACTCTCCATCTGCTCACACATACTGTCCACCCCTCTGTTTGATAAAATGTGAATCATGGTCATGTGTAAACATAGAGCATCTGGGCTATCTCTGTCTTGTTATGCTGATTCGTTTCTCCTCAGCATGGATTTTTTTTTTTCCTCTTAGGGTTTCAAAATCTCTTGTATCTTTTACAAAGAAGTTGTGGGACTCGGTTTAATGTTTGTTTTGGATTTTCTCAAAAAAATTTTTTTAACAGAAAGAACAATGTCATTTTTTATTTTTTGTAAAAAAAGATCCAGAAGAATCTGTTTCAAGCAATGAAAGATACACATTTCTCTTAACATTCTTTGAGAATAGAATTAAATGTTCTTGCTACCTTCAAAATGTGGACTTTGGGAAACCTTATTAAAGATCCAAACGATCACATTCAGAAACATTTTTGGAGTCTTGAGTGGTTGTACTGGGGAGGTGAGGAGATGAGGACATAGGGAGATGGGGACATGGGGAGGGGGAGATGGGGACACGGGGACGGGGGACACGGGGACACGGGGAGATGGGGAGGTGGGGAGATGGGGACACGGGGAGATGGGGACAAAGGGACATGGGGACATGGGGAGATGGGGACACGGGGAGATGGGGACACGGGGAGATGGGGACAGGGGGAGATGGGGACACGGGGACATGGGGACACAGGGACACGGGGAGATGGGGACATGGGGAGAGGGGGACACAGGGACACGGGGACACGGGGAGATGGGGAGATGGGGAGATGGGGACATGGGGACATGGGCAGATGGGGACACGGGGACATGGGGACACGGGGAGAGGGGGACATGGCATGAGGGTAGACCAGAGGAAAGAACTGAGGAAATCTTTGATGTCAAGTCATATTTTATGTAAGAGTCATGATTTAAAAAATTGTCAAGGCCACAGAGAAACTCCAAGCAGAAATAACAAATGTCTGTCGTGTGCACTGTGGAATCCATGTAAGAAAATTTAAAGATGATAAAGGAATTGGATGACTCTCTCTTTGAAGTGAACTGTTTGTTTAACCCAAATGCACATGGATACCTAATTCCAGGAATGTTCGCGCTCACTGTCCTTTTTATACTTTATGACTCGAGAGAATAAAATAGTTTCTTGCACAAATAACTTCTTCCTGACAGAGCTGAATGAAATGAGATTGTCAGATATGAAAAGTAAGTCATTACAGATGGAATTCCAGCTGTGCTGGTAAGGCTGACTCATTTAATCTCACTTATTGGCCGTTTCTCTGAAAAAAAGAAATAGGTGAATGTGAAAGTTTGTGTTTTCCCTATCCTGTTCATTGTTAGTCTGATTCCAGAGGAGCCCAGCTGTGACCAGATTAGCCACATAGTTTAAAAGGAGCTACCTTTGGCCACTGGAAAAAGATATTTTTGTAATATGCTTTGATCCTGCATCAGTTCCGATGGGATTGCTGAAGTTTCCACCCTGGCTACAGAGCAGATAACAACCATGCTTCTGTAATTTAATAAATGGACAAAGGAAGTGAGGCGTTTGCTGAGGAAAAGCACAAATGTTTC
Source organism: Eospalax fontanierii (assembly GCA_035773235.1). NCBI lineage: Eukaryota > Metazoa > Chordata > Mammalia > Rodentia > Spalacidae > Eospalax > Eospalax fontanierii. The sequence continues at coordinate 8,815,726 of CM069543.1, forward strand.
TATTTAAGGGGAATCTTCTGGAACGTTTGGTGGAAACTGTCATGCACCTTACTTCTGGATCCTGTCACGTCTTCCAGTGCTCTGCTGCCTTGAGGGTGAAGTGGTCATTCTGGTCCTGTGGAAGCTTGATGTCCGTGTTTAGCTGGGTCTGGACACAGATACATCCATGGCTTGACAAGGAGCTCCATGGTTAGGGTTTCAGGAGGACCTTGGGTTGATTTATTCAACTCTTCTTTGAAATGCCAGCCTCAGAAGTAGCGACAAACCGAGAGTCTGACTGTGCCCAGCCCTGGGCAGCAGGGTCCTTTCTCAGTTTCCCTCCACCCAGAGCGACAGAAGGCTTCTGTCCTCCTTCAGGCAGAGGACAGCTTAACAGGGATGGGAAAGTGATCTCACCTCGGGGCTGTGAACAGGCACCTGATGTGTGGTGTTCCTACTTGAGTAGAATCTGCTTCCCGTGCTCTTGAGGAGTGAAGGGTGTGTGCCTGTCTCCATTTCAGATCATTTTGGAGCTATAACTATTTAGTCAGTGTGTTTAATATTCAGCAGAGAGACTCGCTCTTTTCAACCTTTCTCTGCCTATTAAAAATGAATGTACACCCTTTGATACAATATAAGGAGTTGCCTCCACTTGGACCCGCACAATAAGCATGGTGTGCGATTTGTGTCGAGTCCTGATCATCTGAGCCTGTGTGGTTTATGCCAGTCTTATCTTCCAGTAGTACTCACAAAGCTCATGAGTTTATTGTAACTTATTTTACATGCATGACTCATGTAAATCTTGGATAGTACTGTGAGATTGTAATGATCCATTTTTCAGAAGAAATGATGTCCAACCAAAAGAGATGACTTCTCATAGGCCACAGTAAGTCACACAGCCAGAGCCAGAACCCAGAACACCTGTCTCTAAGAAACACTCCCTTTGTTCTACAATACACAGACCCTGTTAATATATTTAAAAATAATTACAGGAGAGATGTTACAGACCCTTCAGATACAATCTGATCATCCTTCATCTTGAGTGAAGTGAACTAACACAGCATTAATTTTAATTGCATTCTGTCTGAGAACAGTAACCATGAAAAATAAATTAAAAGGTGGAGCTAAAGATCCAATTTTTGTTTTGTCGTGGCCACGGGAGCCTCAAGAAGCTTGCAGCTAACCCAGTCCAGGGGCTCTTCCGATTTTCTCATGTTAGAGTATCAAAGACAAGCTCAGGACTTAGCTTGTTCTTATTCACATTGTGTTCAAACTCAGACTTTCTTGGCAGATGGTTCCATGCTTTGCAAGCAGATGGTCAGAGCAGAAACAAGTCCACGTGTGGCACAACAGACTGACAATGCACATCCAGAGTTTGTAAGCACTGACACTCGATAGGTATGGGGTTGGGTGGTGGTTTAGCTGCAATTTCAAAATGAATGTTCATAGCAATTGCACATCCTTTAAGACTTTCTAAAAATCTTATTTTATGTCTGTGTGTGGTGTATGTGCACCACAAGCATGCAGCGCCTGGAGAAGCTGGGAGGGTACTAGATCCTCACGGGCGGCCGTGAGCTGCAGGATATGGGTACTGGGAACAGAACCCAGTCCCTCTGCAAGAGCAGCAAGTGCTCTCAACTGCTGAACCATCTCTCCAGTCTCTTGTACATCAGTTTTATGGGTATGAAGATAGGCTCACTGGAGTTAGGGCACTTTTCAAAACTCACACAGCCATTACTTGCCTGAGTCAGAATTTGAGCTCAAATCGTCTGAGTTTGAAGTTGTGTTTCTGGTCCTGAGATCTATAACACATCTGTAAGCCTCGGAAGAAGGAAGAGATGGGGCTTTGGTGAACAGACGGGCACGAGGGAGCAGAGGAGCAGAGCTCGGAAGGAGGAGAGTTTGGGGACCACTGGAGAAAAGAAATCAAGTAGACAGGGCTCTGGTCCTGGGCTGGAGTGAGCGGCAGGAGTTGGAGATGCTGCCTTTCATTCTGCATCCTTCCTGAGCGTTTCTAGATGGGCTCCAAGGTCCAGGCATAGTTTCTAGGGAGGCTTCACAGCAAAAGTGGAGCTCACCTCTGTGCCAAGAAAGTTTGTATATCAGAACAAATTTTATTTTCCCATGATTCACTTGGAACTTTTTATAGACTCATGCTGTGTGCCATATATTTACTGGGTGCAGCATAAATTGTTTTCTAAGTTACAGGGTAGATGTAGTCCACAGGTCCTCACAGAAGACAGTCATGAGACCACTGTCTCAAAGGGTCAATGGATTTAAAAGAAATATGCAGTAATAAACCGTGGGTAAACATCAGTATTAAAAGTTCAGGATGGTCTGAATTTATAGCACATGATCTAATTAAGATTGGTGTGGACAAGAAGTTTTCTCAGAGGGAGTGACATTTGAACCAAGAACTGAAAACTGAAAAGCAGCCAAAGAGATAGAGATGAGAGAGAGAGAGAGAAAGGGAGAGAGACAGAGGAGGAGGAGAGGGTGGGGGAGAGTAATATTCCAGGCAGGCAAGTGTTACCAAGTGTGGCAGTAGAAAGGGGAGCCTGGGCGGTTACAGAAGTATTTTTGCCAGACCCACCTAAAGTTGAACGAGGCTCACCTGGTCTTGACGGACTCCTGCTGTGTCCTGCTCTAGCTGCTCCTTAATGTGTGGAACAGTCTTTGGGCTGTGTCTCCAGTGACTCTACGAGCACCACTTGACTCCAGTTTGAATAAAGATGCTGAGGCGGGTGCACACGGAGCCACCACCTGTTCAGTACTGTGTGTGAAGGACATATGACAAGTGACTTAGTCATCAAAGTAAACAGTATCTACGAACTTGTTAACTGGGAACCAGGAGCACATGGGTCTATTAAATAATATCAGGAAAACTAGACCTGAAAACTTACCAAACACACAGATTAACAGTGGGGGTAGCACCCTCATCTGGACCCCACGCTGAGAAGGACACCTCACACTGGGGTGGTGGCAGTCCCACCAACCTGTCATCTGATACCTGGTGTGTGCGGGAAGGGACTCCCAACTGTCCCAAGGCCTGCAGCTCAGCACAATCCTGCTTCTTGACAATGAATTCAAACTGCTGCCAGTCCTCTCGTTCACTCACACATTGATCTAGCTACACACATTGACCTATCTACCCATTCCTCCATCCACCCATCTGACTATCTGTCCACCCATTCCTCCGTCCACCCATCCGACTGTCTGTCCACCCATTCCTCCATCTACCCATCTGACTATCTGTCCACCCATTCCTCCATCCACCCATCTGACTATCTGTCCACCCATTCCTCCATCCACCCATCCGACTGTCTGTCCACCCATTCCTCCATCCACCCATCTGACTATCTGTCCACCCATTCCTCCGTCCACCCATCCGACTGTCCACCCATTCCTCCATCCACCCATCCGACATCTGACTGTCCACCTATTTCTCCATCCACCCATCCGACTGTCTGTTCACCCATTCCTCCTCCACCCATCCGACTGTCTGTCCACCCACTCCTCCATCTACCCATCCGACTGTCTGTCCACCCATTCCTCCTCCACCCATCCAACTGTCTGTCCACCCATTCCTCCATCCACCCATCCAACTCTCCACTCGTCCGTCCACCCACCTGTCCACCCATGCATCCCTCCACTCACCCATCTGGACCTGGTCCTGCACCTTTGCCATCCCGATCTTTCAGTCTTGTCACTGGGCTCCATCTTGAAACCCTGTGGCTTGGCTCACCCTCCAGCAACTCTTCAATAGGGATCATTACTGTCTAACCATCTACAGTAACTCTTTGAATCTGTTTTGTCTCTACCTCTGCCTCCAGTAAGGCCTCTCTGAACTCTGCAGCCTCTCTAACCCAGTTGTAAGCATTCTGTAACCTACATCAGTGCACATTTATATTACCAAGTGAGGTGTAATTTGTGATTTGAGAGTCAATATTTGTAATTAAGAGTAGAATAAAAGAGTTTGCCAACAGCAATGCAGGCAAATCAGAACTACTTGGTAAATGGTAGATGTCCTAGTTACTTTCTGTTACTGTGATAGAAACCCTGACCCAAACCAACTTGGGAGGGGAAAGGGTTATTTTATCTTACATCTCCCAGGTTGGAGTTCACCACTGAGGGCAGTCAGGGCAGGAACTGAGAGGGCGGAGCTGAAGCAGAGACCAGGGAGAAATGCTACTTCTTGACCTACTCCCCTGACCTGTGCTTAGCCTGCTGTCTTCCGACCCAGGACCACCTGCCCAAAGTGGACTGAGCCTTCCTGTATCACTCAGCACTCAAGAGAATTCCTCACAGACATGGCCACAGACCTGTCTGATAGAGGAAATTCCCTAACTGAGGCTCCGTCTTCCCACGTGTGTCAAGCTGACAAGGGGTCAATTGTGCTGGATGCTTTAGTGTCAACTTGTCACACCTGGGTTGAGGGAGCCTTAACTGAAGAACTGCCTCCATTGGACTGACCTGTGTCCATGTCTTTGGGGCATTTTCTTGACTGTTGAGTGATCTGAGAGGGCCCAGTCCACTGTGGGCAGTGCTGGGCAGGTGGTCCTGTGTGGTATAATAATGCAGGCTGAGCACAGCCCAGAGGAGCAAGCCAGTACGCAGTGTTCCTCCATGGCCTGTGCTTCAGCTCCAGGTCTCTGAGTTCCTGCCTGAGTTTCCTCAGTGATGAACTGTGACCTGGGAGTTGTAAGATAAAATAAACCCCTCTCTCCCTGAGTTGTTTTGGTCAGTGTTTTAACACAGCAACAGAAACTAACTAGGACAGCAAGCCGACAGAACCAACCTGAATCTCTGTTACTGAGTAATTCTAACATCAGCAAACATGAGTGTGCTGGGCTATGTTTATTTCTTTATTTTTTGTCTTTTAGAGACAGGGTTTCCCTGTAGCCCCAGGCTGGCCTTGAACTCAAAGAGATCTGCCTGCCTCTGCCTTCTGAGTCCTGGGATTAAGGGCATGGGCTACTAGGCCTGGCCTTTATGTTTCTTTCTTAAATTTAATTTTATTATTTTTATTTTATGTATATGAATATATTGCCTTTTTGTATGTAAGTGCACCCATGTCATGTAATGCCCAGGGAGTGATGAAGAGGGTGTTGGATCCCCAACCACTGGAGTTATGGATGGTTTTTAGCTGCCATGTGGGGTGCTGGGAATCGGATCCAGATCCTCTGCTAGAGCAGCAGTGCTCATAACTGCTGAGCCACCTTTCCAGCCCCTGTGTTTCCAACACAGCTTCCCAGGATCTCTCTCCTCCCTTTGTAACCCCGGACACAACCGGCCATTTCACGCTCTCCCAAGATGAGCCCAAGCTTGTGGAGTTTCTATCGTAATTAGCACAGCATAATTCTTTTTATTTCTTTATTCTTTGAAAGATTTCATACAGGTTACAGTGCATCTTGATCATGTCCACACCCCTTCCTTCTTCCTCAACGTATTTTCCTCCCAACTTCATTCTCTTAGTGTAACCAATACAACTCAGTGAGTCCAGTTATGTCCCTGTGGGCATGTGGGGGAGTTCAAGAGGAGTGGGTGGGAGAAGTGGGTGAATGTGATCAAAACACACTGTACATAGATAACATTGTCAAAGAATATTGAGATTTTTATGCAGAGATACAGGGCAGAGTAGCAAGACACTTAGAAAATGACGTCAGGACAAGCTCAAGAGTGGGAATCACGGTGATGAGCTCTGCACGGTGGACTTCCGAGTGTACATCATGAGTGACGTTTGTGATGCAGCCATTCACCCGCAGCAGGTGAACACACATTGCTAAGTGCGGATGCTAACCAACGTTCTTGGCCTACAGGAGCCGGATTCTGTGTTTAGGAAACTGCACTCCCACATCTTGGTGGGTTCTTCTCTTCTTGGCTCCACACACATTTTCTCCTCATCACTGCTTCGCACCGTCTTTACTCAGCTGTTCCCTCACTCCGCTTTTCATCGGTGGACACACGTTTTTACCATCTGTGACCTTGCGTGAATGTGGGCTCTTAAGGACAGGGCTTTTTCACTCCTGTCTCCTACAGCCTAACAAGGTGCCTGGAACACAACAGGTGCTGGCAAATAATTTGATGAATGAATATATATGTATACATTTGTGTAAGGAAATACTGATAGTATTATCTCTAGGTAAATGGCTTACAGATACATAACATTTGCATATATATAACTGTAATGAGTAACACAGTAGGAATCAGAAATAGAAAAAAATGATCTAAAGATTTTTACTTTATGTGTATGAGAGTTTGCCTGCATCTATGCATGTACATCATGCATGCAGTATGTGTGGAGGCCAGAAGAGGGCATCAGAACCCCTAGAACTGCAGTAACGGGTGGGTGTTAACCACCAGATGGGTGCTGGGAACTGAACCTGGGTCTTTTGCAAGAGCAGCCGGTGCTCTTAGCCCCTGAGCCGTCTCTCTAGTCCCCCATCTCACTCAAAATGTTCCCATACACCCTCAGTCTTCCGGATGGACCCGCACCGTGTCGACTACATGCCCATTTCCATACAGATTCATCACAACATGGCACCCTTTACCATCTCTTGCTGTCTCTTCCCAGATTCCCAGCACTGTTCTTTGAATGACTAAATCCATGTCTCCCCATCATCATGATTGCTCTTTGTGATCTTTCTTCTTTCTCTAATGACCATAAAGTTTCTAGTCAATGGCTCTGTGATTTTAATAGAAAACTGAAAATGAAAATATGAAAAAGCTTAGGTTTCCATTTAAATGGGAACACATTCTTTTGTGATTCTGTGTGTGGACCCACCTCTCACACGTCTAAATGAGTGCATACTTGTTTATGCTTCAAGTTCTTGTCATTTATAGCTGCTTCTTCATGGAAGGACAACTTATGGAGTCCAAAGTATAGGCTTCCAAGGAAAGCATTTCCTTATTTGTGTACTTATAAATGTTCTTAATTTTCTGTACTTAAAGTCCCTATGACAATCTTTTCAGGAACAAGGCTGTGGAGCAACAGGGTCCATTAGTTTCAGTTTCTGTCCGGTGTCACTGTCAGGAAGAAAGGGCTGGTCTACTGCTGAAATGGCAACATAGGACTGTGTAAGGGAAATGCTAATATCTCTTGGTCTCACTCCACATGTGTGATGAAAATCCTATCTGCTTGGTCCTCAAAGCCATGCAGCTTCTGTTTGCAACTTTCTTCTAAGTGCTTAACACCACTTAAATATGATGTTTATAAGCTGCATCTTTTGTGCATTTAAAATAATTTTTCACATAAGGGAGGTGTGGGGAAGTGAGAGATTATGTCATTTACCTTGTCCACGCATCAGTTTGTATTTCTAGAGAACTCTCCTCCAAGTTCTGGATCCATCTACAGACCTGCACTCAATGTCTGTTCATGAATGTCTCAAATATACTCACATGTCCAAAACTGAACTCATGGCTTCACCCCCAAGTGACTTGTTTTCAGCCCTAGAGAAGAAGACAAACTGAGAAGCGTAGCCAACAGATGGCACTGAGTATTCCGTTGTGCCGGCCCGGCTGCTGGCGTCTCCTCCATCCTGTAAATGTGTCTTCCCGTCACAGGAAGACACACGAAGAATCTTGTACCCAGAAGTAAAACAGACCATCTCTGCTGTTCATGTTTTATTGGCCAAAGTAATGGTTGTGCCTAATTTCCAGAAGCCACGTGCCCAGCGGGAAGAAGGGATGGAGTCCTGGTGACGGCTACGGTGCCTTCCAAGCCTGGCAGCACAGTCGATGGATGGTTCCATGTTTTCTTGTTTTGGTGCCCCTGCCGAAGGGGGCAACTGTGCGGACAGACCTGAGGTGCAGAGATTGTGTGGGACCCGGAGAAGCTCTGAGAGATTCTGCTCCAACACGGGGATATGGATTCCTCGAGAGGGAGACAGTGAGAACTGAGCAAGCGTGGCTTCTGGGGGCGTTCACCAGAGAGATGTGCTCTTCACAAAGAGCTGCAGGGCCGGGCTCGGGTCCTCGCTCTGTGGACTGGGTGCAGGCAGGGGAAGGGCACATGGCTGTGGGTGGAGAGTGGACGAATTCACAGCAGCCACCATGTCCTCCAGCACTGTTGAGGTCAAGGTCTGGGTCTTAGAGATTTGGGGTCACAATCCACTAGGGACTGTGGAGGAAACTGAGGGAACTGGAATTCCCCTCAGTGAGTTTCGAATTGAGGTCATCAAGATTGCACACTGGATTGTTCCCAGGGCTGGGGAACTTCAGCCAAAGTCAGACGCAGAGGTTAATTGCTCCATCCTAGCAAACCTCTCTCTCCCTGGATGACCCAGAGAGAACCAGTCCTGTGAGAGGGAAATTCTACAACTGTCTGTAGGGATCAACCTAGAAACAGCCCTCTGTCCTCACTGAGATCTGAGAGACTGTCCTAGAATTCATCTCTCACCAGCCACAAGAAGCTAGACAAAGTGTTAAAATTGTGGCATGGATCTGGCTCTGCCTCAAAGCACCATGGGTAACTTCAGCTTTCAGTTCTGCATGACACTTGTAGAGTCATAGACACTGTCTCTCTGCAGTTTTTGTTTCCTATTGGTTCATTCTATGGCAAGTCCCGCCCTCTGACCAATAAGGGAGGAGGGAGGCGGGAGTAGGTGAAATCATCATGGCCTCCAGCTGGAGAGAGAAGCTGAGGTTGCTGAGATCCACGTGGGAAGAGAAAATGCCCCTTCCCAGGCCCACACAGACAGCCAGGAACCCAGGAAGCAGTGTGCCACCCCTCCCCCCCCATCTGAGAATCTCGTGAGTGAAATAAACTGAGAGCCTTGCTCCAGGCATGCAGCCGTTGCAATCTATGGAGCCGGCTGCCCTCAGGCAAGCAGGGCGCTGTCCCCGGAGACTTTATAACTTTGTAGATAAATAAATCATTCTAAATGGAAGATCACTTTTCCGTTTATCCAGCTGGATTAACCAGATTCTCAACCCCCCCCCCCCAAGGTGTGGAGAGTGGATTTATGAAACAACACTGATTTCATACCAAATCCAATATTCATTTCTCTGCTGTGACATGAAAACGTGTGAAAATTTCAGGATTTGGTATTTGAAGTTTCTTTTTCATTTAAACTGTCATAAGGTTTAATTTAAAGAAAATTTGCTGGTTCTAAACATAAGGGCAAAACCTTTTTCTTTGCTTTGCAGACACCCATGTGGCCATATTTCATGTTTGTCTATGAAAGGCAAGTCTTGCATATGAATGTTAATTTTCTTTTCATGGCACTATCATTAATATGCATAGCTTTTGTTTTAAAAAGCCATTCTACATAAAGTGATTGATCAATAACTTTGTATCAGGCCATTTTTGTCATTTTTCTGGAATAAGAAAAAAGAAATGGAAATGTCTGACTGTGGTCTCAGAGTAGGAGCTTTTGAAGTATGAATTGAGTCCAGTAAACACCTCACAGGCTGGTCTACAGATTATTTTGAGCAGGGTTCTTAGAAGTAACCATGGAAACAGTGGGAGCCTGGCAACTCTTCTAGGTTCTGAATGACTGTCTGACATGGTCTTAGTGGATCTCTGTGGTTGTGACAAAAACACTGACCAAAAGCAACTTGGGTAAGAAAGGGTTTATCTGGCTCACACTTCCAGATCATAGCCGACCAGCGAAGGAAGTCAGAGACTCAAGGCGTGAGCTGGAGTTGCCAGATCAGTGAAATGTGTTTAGTATTAAGCTAAAACAAAGTCCAGTTCAGGATCCACATTCTCCAGACAACTTCACACTATCATTTCCGGGACTGCGCCATGCCTCGTTTGTTTGCATTCCTAGAGGCGAAGCAATGCCCATGCATGTCTGTGGAGTAGCCATCTCTGAACACAGACATCAGTACATATGTGGATGTAAGCATGGGTAAACATCGATAAAAGAAAAGACGATTTAACTTTCTTCAGTTCTTCATTAACCCCTTAGCTATTTTCTCCAAAAATAGAAAGGAAGGAAAGAGATACTGTTTTCCAGATTTACATGAGGAGGAATCCTGCCACCCACATGTTCCTATTTCTGGTCTTTCTGAGAGGACTGGGCACCAGGGTGGGCAGCATCCCATTACAGCCCTCTGCTCCCCTCCCCTTTTCTTCCCTCCTCCCCTCCCCTGCCCTCAGGATGTAGTCAGCTTCTGGCTGTCACTCAAGGTTGTACTTTCCCCTGTCATGTGGTACTATAATGGAATTTGTAGTTTGCATTATTTATGACTGGCTTAGCAACAGGGAATAAAAAATGCTTCTCTCTGACACTGTACTTCAAGTCAAGGAAACCCAGAGATTGGCCCTTAGATAAAAACCAGAAGGGGAAGGACTCTAGATCACTGTCCGGTGGCCACAGCATGTGGCCGGAGCTCGCTGTGGTTTACATCTATCAGGGATGGCCTCGCATAACACACATCACCAGTGTCTGGCAATCATTTGATCACGAAGCTTGGAAAATGTGAGCTCATCCGGTAAGAGATTTAGGATGGTGGTGCAGGAAATCCTCAGATGTGTCTGTCCTTCCATTGGCAGCATAAAATATGCTCATTTCTGAGAACTTGGGGACGCTGTACCCAGCCTTGTGGAGAGGAAGCAGTCATGGGAATCCATGTTCAATGAAATGGAAAGTAAAACCTCAAGGCAAAGAAAGAGCCAGATGACTGACAGGCACAGGAGTGACAAAGCCATCAGAGAGAGGTCACTACAGACCCTGACGTGCATAACCTCAACAGGGGTCTCAGAGAAGTCAAAGTGTCCAACTGGCAAATCTCTTTTCTTGAAATTATGAGTAAGAAAAGTTGAGTCATACTTAGGTCTCCCACACAAAAAGGTAAGCCATAGTATTAGAATGAAAGAAACAGGAAGCAGGCCTTAGTGGGCTCGAGATTTGCACAGAGAAGAGACTTTTGCTACTTGAAGGCAGCAGGCTGGAGGAGTCTGGGCACAGCCAGAGCTTTTATCTAGTGCAAGAAGATAGAGTCCCCAAAGGAAGGTACTCATGCTTGTGTGAATATTCCTGACAAATGCATCGAGCACTCACTCTGTGGGGACAGTGGCTGGAGCGTGCAGGGAGGGCTGCCAGCTCTGCTGTCACAGTTAGACACCCCCAGTCACCCCTTCTGCTAGTGATGCACACACTGCAACAGTTCACCGAAGTGGTGTGTGTCTCTCACTTCTCCTGTACTCTGGACATGATAAAGCCATTTTCCTCTCACAGTGTCTGTTGCTCTGATGACCCACGAGGCCCACATTTTCCCAGGGATGGGTATGCAGTTAACAGCTGCTGAGCTTGGCAGAGCATTGTCTTTGGTGGTATGGCTGTCTGTAAGTTGCCTGTGATCCTTTAAGTAACCCTAGATAATCTCATTGGTTCACCAAGCTATGGATGGAGCTGTCATTGGTGTGGGGAGAATAGACGTTTGTCCTGTGACTCCAGAACAAATGAACTTGACAAGACTTCACCTTTCAAATGGTGTAAGAGCCTCATACAGCCTCATGGTATAGGAGAGATGAGACCCAGGTGAGTGGTGAAGAAATTACACCCTCTGTTAGAGCTGTGTGTCTGTATTTGCCCTTCCATTATTTAGGGAATGTTTGTCAAGGGCCAACTATGTCCAGCTCTGCTTGGGCTTGAAGAACATGCATCCTGGTGTGCACAGGCAGAGTGCTTCGTGTGCGCTTCTGTACGGAGATTTGGTTTCTCTTGGTTTAAATTCGGTAACTGTGTCAGTTACCTTTGTGTTGTGGCCCCAACCTGACGGCGGCAGTTCAAGACTTACTTTGCTCACTGTTTCAGATGTGGTGGAGGAGCTGTAAATGCAGCAGAGGAGGGTGAGGCAGGGGACAGGAAGCAGGGAGCGAGAATGAATCAGCGCAGACTCCAAAGGCTCAGCCCTGGCCACACCACTTGCTTCCATCCAGGACCCATGTCTTAAAGGCTCTGTAGCCTTAAAAGCATCAGATTAAGCTAGGACTACAAACAGAGCTTCTGTGGCCATTCCAGATTCAAACCTCCACCCACACCCACTTACCTTTTGACAATTAGAGCTTTTGCAAGAGCTGCTGACTGGGGTGGAGACTGAACTCTGCTTTGTGAGTCTCTGCCAGGAGGGGAGAAGCTTGAAGCTGGTTTAAAGAAGGAGTGAATTATTGTTGGTGGTAAGGGTCTACCTTGAAGTTTCCAGTTTAGAATGAAGAGTTTTTGCGTGGTTAACTTTTGTCTTCTAGAACTATCATTGTTCCTCTCTGATTCAGTTGGTATAGCTGAAAGCCAGACACTTGAGTTCTCATACAGATCCTCCTGGTGAGTCTAGCATGCCAGTACTGAAAACTAATGGTCAGTAATGGTCAGTTTTCCAAGGAGTGATGCTCATAGTTAGGGTCTTTTGAGATGTTTGGAGCATTCTAAAATCTGATGGTTATAGTTTTTAAAGTATATCAGAGAAATTTGTAAGTAGTTCACAGCTATTATTTTTTAGGCCAAGAAACAGTCATAAAATGCAAATTTATTCAAAACTAACTACATCTCCATCTGAATATAGTTTTGACAAAGTTGGTGAAAGTGGGACATGGTATCCGAGTTAGAGAACTGCAGGTTAGATGGAGAGTTAAGAGAAAGCATTGGAGGACAAGAATTCAGAGGGGAAGATTAACCCTCACCCACACAGATGCTGAGACAGGAACAAAGGCTGTGTCTTCCGTTTTCTAGTGGGACTTGCAGTCAAGCTACTTACAAATGAAGGGAGAATGGGGCTGGATGTACCTTCTTTGTGTCAACAAGGAAGTCCCATTCACTCTCCTTCTGGGTAGGTGGTCAGCCCACCTCTCTGTAGAGATGAACTAGGGGGTTAGCTATGAGTGAGGCTCAGGGCACTGTCCCCACCCATGCCCCACTAGAGCTCTAGGAAGCCAGAGTGAAGGGCTGGCGGGTGATGGGTGAGTGCTGCTTACACCAGCCCCCCACGGCAGCTCTGTCCTGCCTCTGCTCCAGCGGGCCTTGTGTGTGCAGGGATTCAGGGAGCAGATGGGGAAGGCAGTCACAGCAAGGAGGCAGGTGACTAAGATCAAAGATGGCATTCATCTGCTACTGGTGGCAGTCGAGTGACACAGCAGCTCGGCTGTCCCTCTGGTTAGTGCTGGCTGCTGGAAGTGTGGAATAGCGCTCTTCACCTGAGACACCCTCCATCACTGAGGGATGCCCCAGGACAAGGGTGCTGCACCCACCGAGGAGGGGCAGTGCTGGTCACAGGCTTCCTGTTAAGAGCTAGCTAATTTGTATATGAGGGATTCACACCAGGACAATCATCTTGTCAGGGTGAGACCCAGAGTTGTGCTGAAATAAGGGTCAGCCTCTATCGCAGCGGGCAAGCCAAAGCACACCCAGTCTAGTGTTTTCTAGTGCAGGCTGCTTGTACCTAGTGGCAAAGGTCTTCTGTGTGTGCGTTCTGTTTGTAACTGGAGACACTCCTTTAGCAGTGAATACAACTTCAAGTTGCCGCACAAGCACCACATTTGGGGAGACAGACTTGTCCTCCTGTATAAGAAGCAATGCACTTATTCTCCTCAGCTTGCAGTGGGGTTACAGTCTATAAGCTCACATCACAACTGGACATGTAGTGAGCTGAAATGCACTCAGTGCACACAACCTACTGAGCACGAGAGCCTAGCACAGTGTCTACCCAACTTGCTGACTGGCTGTTTAGCCCTGTGGCCACTGGCTGACCAAGAGCTGTGGCTCTCTTGCCAAGCTTGGAGTGAGGATTGTCCTGCATGTCCTTAATCATGCAGTAAAAACATCAAAATTTAAAGTCCAAAGTACATGTTCTACTGGTTACATATCACTTTGTAGAGTCAATAAGTCCTAAGTCGAGCCACCATAAAGGATATGATTACAATTTCCCCCATGGTTTAAGAACTTCTCACATGGGGTCTAATTCTTTTTTTCCAATTCAAGATTTATTCCCCAATCCATCTATCTGACTATTAAATGAGACAAGTCTGAAAATTAAATTATTTTAAAGAGCAGTCTTTATAGTTAGCTGCCCCTGGACACTAATTCAAAATTTAATATAACAATAAAGACATTGAGTGATCACACTGTCTGTCTAGTGGGACGCTCGCCTCACTGTCTGTTTTCTTGTGAGCTTGGCTATCTTGTTCCAGGAGGGAAGCCAGGTAACAGGACTAAAGGACTCTAAATCCAGCTGTTAAATCGCACATGTTATCTGGTTGCTGGGCACACAGTGGATTGTAGCTATGGTAGGGCTTGGTGCTCAGGGAGCCGTGCTGGGGTTGGGGGAGGAAGTGTGTACACAGCCATTCCCCATCAGCACACTGATTCTGATGAAATGATTTCTGGTGAGGATTATGCTCGCACTGGTTCTCAAATAGATATTCTCACCTCTCTCTCTCTCTCTCTCTCTCTCTCTCTCTCTCTCTCTTTCTCTCCTCTTTTTCTACTATGTACCAAAAAATATGCGAGACTCAGAATTGAGTCACAATCATCTAAAGGATGCATATTTTTTATTTCAAATAAATGCATCTATATGCATTTAAACTGCTATGCCTGTATTATCTGATACTACTGGGAGGAACGAGACTGAGCCCACTTAGGAGGAAGCCTGGGTCTAAATTTTGGAGTAGACAGGGCATCAAAGAGGGCTTCTGGAGTGAAATACAGTTTTAGGTATGTCCTGAAACCCCAAACATCAGTAATTCAAGAAAAGTGAGAATTCTGGGTGTGGGTGGGAGAAGAGAAAGGTGGGAGAGAGGCTCAGGGCCAAAAAGAGCCTGTCAGTCCAACTACCGAAGAGTATTCATTGTGACTGAACTATGAATGTGGGGGCCGGAGAGCAACTTGGTGATCAAGAGCACCGGCTGCTCCTGCAGAGGACCTAGGTTTGGTTCCCAGCACCCATGTGGCAGCTGACAACCTTCCATAGCCCATAACTCAAGTTCTAGAGGATCTGACATCCTCTTCTTGTCTCCACGGGCATTGCATGACACCAGTTCAGGCCAAACCCTCGTACACATAAAATAAAAGTAAATAATTACGGCGATGGAGCAGGAAGGTATTTGCCGACTGCACACAATGCTGTACCCCAGAGGCTTCTGAGACCAACGTCAGGAGTGCACACTTCCCTGGAGGACAGGGAGGAAGTGCCAGAGGGTTTGCTTCCATCAGACACCATCAGATCTACATCTTACAGTTTAAAAATTTCATTCTTAATTACGTCTATGATGTATGTTCCAGGATCTATTTGGACAGATTGAATTTCTGTCTGATTGCACAGCGAGGAGTCTGGAAACTGCTCAGTAAACTCTAATGAAAAACACATAAATCACAAATGATAAGTGGGGCTCATGACACCGAAAACACGGGGAGCCTTTTGATCTTGTTCAGGGAGAGACTGCTGACTGATTTGGCTCTGAGGGGCCTCTCAGGCACCTTCCACTTTTTTTTTTTTTTTTTAATGCAGGAGCCGTTGTTGGATGGAGCAAGGAAAACAGCCTCTCTATAGCTGTCTGGAGAACTGCGTCCCCCAGGTGCGAGTAAGTCAGACCAGTGTAGCAGAGGCACTAAAGGGAATATGTCAGAGCGTCTGGTGGAGAAACCCGGGAGGCAGAGAGCAGGCACCGTGATCTGCAGCTTCTCAGGTGCACTGTCCATGATGAAAGGACAACTGCTGGCTTCTCCAGTGTTTTAACCTCGACAGTTCAAAAGCAGATCTCAAAAAAAAATTTACTAAGAAGGGTTCCTGGGACAACCTGGAAAGGGGTGGAGGAGGAAGGGTGCAAGTCCAGCTGAACCAACAGGAAGCAATTGTGGCTCAGTCTTCCAGGACTGGAAACATAACATGCTCTCCAGGGTTTCCTTGGCCAAGTGACAGCCAGCTGTTAGGTAAGGCTGGACAGGAAATCATCAGCTCAGGGCTGTATGTGCAGAGAGAAGTGAATTTAGCATATTGGGACAGTCCTCCAAGAAAGAGGGGCCAGTGTACAATCTAGGGGTGTGGGTGGCCTGTGACCTACATCTCCCTCTGCCTTCCCCAGTCCTTGCTAGGCCGAGATGCCACAGTGCAGGAAGGCTGCATGTTTAGACTCCACAGACATCACACAGTGTTTGCCTGCCTGTGACTTTTTTCACTCTGTCTTTGGCCCACGCCACCCTCTGCCCTCATCCCCACCCTTGGCTTCCTAGCCTGCAGCCTGTCGGCCTGTGTTCAGGGTGATTCCAGAGGGAAGACGTAATTAATGACAATAAGAAAGTGAGGAAGTTTGTCCAGGAACCTGGCTTAAGGGCCACGAGCGCTTGTTATTGCACATGGCCTGTGTCCTGTGTGCTTGGCGCCTCACGTACCCTCTCCCGTCATGGAACAGCCCGGAAAAGTTGGGTCATTTCCCGTACTTCAAAGGTGGATTTCTGTCTAGTGATTGGTGAAATTAAAATTGAATTTATTTTACAGGTTTCTCCTTCTTCACTGCTACATTTGATTAAATACAGGCTCCTGAAACCAATACTTAATTCATCACTGAACACATCAGAATCTCTAGAGAGCCCTGAAGACGTATATTGTCGGCAAATACTGTGATTCTTCTGATGTATAAATTTTGGAAAAGCCTACAAAATATGGGAAATCCTTAGCCCAGCCTGTGTACCCTGGCTCTTCCTACACTTCCCAGACTTGTCTTCAAGTCCAGTCCAATGGGACGGTCCAGCAGCACCAGGCATCTGACTGTGCCTGGAAATGCTGGGCACTGGGTGTCTCCAGTCCTCCCGCCTGCTCTTCCCTCTTTGGTGAACGCCTGCTTGTGCCTGAAGCTCTGCCTCTGCCTCTCTTCAGCCTCTTGCTGTTAGTCCTCCCTCCAAGCCCTCCCTGTGTCTAGTCTCACCTTGAACATCCTGCGCACAGCGTGGCTGGGTCTTCATTTGAACGCCCGTCTCTCCCAGCATCTTACACTCTGAAGTGCTCACACGTGCAAGGTTTTCCCCGAGGTCGGCTTCTGTGAGCTTGTCTTTATTTCCTGTCATCCGCATAAAGGTCCCGGCAGACAAGGGCATAAGTGAGCTGTTGGTAAATGGCAATTTTCATGACTGTGGGCTCAGCTTTCTCTGAGGCAGAATAGAGGGAAATGTGGGGTCCGTGGTGAAGAACTGGAAATTAAGGGAAAGCGGTGTATGAAGTTAGAAAACAGAGACACTCACGGCAGCATCTCCCGAGACGGTGGAATTCCCCTCAGTTCCTGGAGGCGCAGGTACAGGACTGAGAGAACAGGTTGAAGGACGGACCCAGAGGGGCTACGTGTGGAGGGACGTGAAGGGGGAAGAAAGTGGGTGCTTAGGATAAGCATGCTGGAGAGGTGGGAGAAGTGTTGTAAGTTGTGACAAGAGAGAGGTGGGATTGCACTGCCAGGGGTAGGGCAGGAATTGGGGACCTACCTGAGGACGGTGTGGAGTTTGTGCTGAGATCCTGTCACAGCCTGGCAAACTGTCAAAAACTCAGCCTTTTTTTTTTTTTGACAGATCTCCCTAGTCACAGCCTGCCTGGAAGTCACTATGTGGACCAGGCTGGCCTCCATCTCACGGAGATTTGCCCCTGCCTTCCGAGGGCTGGGATTAAAAGCGTGAATCACCACGCCGTGAACTCTGTGTTTAAGATAAGAGACATCTATTTTCTAATAGTTCTGGCTGTCCGAAACCAGAGTCTAAGGCTAGGGTGTCTCCAGCGTCAGCCTGTCCCGGGGCATCCAGCAGAGGCCGCTCCATGTTGCTCCCTACCCCTCGAGGCTCCCCAGGGCTCAGAGCCCCACCCTCTGCCTCCATTTTCCTAGGGCACTAGTGATGACAGTGTGGGCCGGCCAGGAAGACCAAGGTTATTTCTCTGTCTCAAGGTCCTTAGCTCTCTGTATCGTCTTTATTTTTTTCATTTAGGTACGACAGTCATAGAATTCAGGGATTGAGGCACAGATACATTAGTGCAGGGGGCACTGAATTTAACCTATCTCAATGTTGTGTTCAGATTTGGGGTTGTTTTTGATCAAACCTTCAGGAGCAGAGAAGTTTCCTGAGAAAATATGTTCCCATGAAAACTGGGAAATAACCAAATGACATTGTATCAAAGAGGACAGAAAGAAGAAAATTAAAACAAAACCCAAATTCTCTCAAAGGAGGATGGGCCACAGTCTTGACTGAAGCCACGGGATACACACTGAGCCTGGGATGTGAGACCATGGGTCAGTATCATAAACACATCTCAGGTTGCCACCCACACTTGGTGATATTTTGTTACCTGTCAGGCAGGAACACTACATCTTACTGTTGCTCACAATGAGGAAGAGTCAAGACCTTCTCAGAAAAAGAGGTTGTTAGAGGGCTGGGGAGCCTTTCAGCTGGACAAAATGACCATAGGCAATAACTTGAAGGCACCTGGGAATAAAAGCATCTGCAAGCTGACGGCGTGGTAGAGAAGGATGACTGCAGTGCTTCTGAGCTGATTGAGAAGATCCGCATGGTGCTGATCATGCTGAGGGGAGGGGATAGCGCACATCAGACCAAAGGCTTGGTGCAGCGGAGTGGGGGGTCCAGACTGTAGTAACACGTTAATTGCAGCTCCCAGAGCTATCACTGAGAAAACATTTCAGACACAGAGTTGGGGAAACCAGGGATCTCAAATGGACCGGAGAGTACATCTACGTACACAACAGATGGTGGGAAGCAGAAGCAGCAGCACCACACGGAGCAACAGATAAGAAACGGGTGTGTGGGTCAGACCTCGCTTCCCAGGAATCGGTGGAGGGAGGGAGATTAAATGCTCTCCTCAAAAATGGGCAAAACGAACCTAAAAACTATGATCTACTAAATCTACTATATCTTGTGCAGAAGAAAGATCATCAGATTCAGAGGAAGCAGACCAACTTTGGACAGACCTAGAAATGCATTAGAATAACAGCAACGTAAACTCTGAAGTATTTAAGCAGATACTGCCCTATCACCGAGAATGGGGAAGAGAGGTACAGCCATGAAATCCACGACCAGAACAACAGCAACTGCGAACAAGAACCCATATTACTACAGAGAATAAATGATAAAGTTCAACATTAATTCACAGAGCATTCTTTTCACAGCTGGAATTAGAAGGAATATTTCCTTAAAGGTAAGGATGTAGGCCCCCAAACTGGCAATATCTCTTCACGTCTGTGTATTTATTTCATGCCAACATGTGTGAAACACTTGTAGAAGGCACCTGTGGTGCAGAAAGAAGGATCTAGTCCCTCTCCAAGCCTGCAATCCACTGTTTTAAAAACCCCTTCACTCTTAGTTCATATTTAGAAACCTTCTTATTAAAGTTAGAAACAAAGATGCCGACTCCTGGTTAACAATTATGAACAAGTACAAGAAAAGGACCTAACTTAATTAAGGAGGATCTAGATCCTTCCTCTCAGATTTATGCGGTGTACAAATATAGCTTACATATGTTGTAGTTAACTCAATTGTCCGCATCTTGGTACTGTTATCCTCCTGCCACCGGGTTTAATTACATTGCATTATGGTGGTAATTAAACAGAGCCAAACATCATTACATCATTAATTGATTTTAAAAGATCTTGAAACCTTTTGCTAAGAGCTTCTGCATTTAATACAAGCTCTCACTACTGTGAACAGCTTTCCTAGACTTTTTTCCCAGCCATTTAGTTCGGTACATAGTGACCAACTGCTTGGAAGTTGAGCTTCGTGTGTACAAAGGCCTGTACTCCATGGGATATACATCTCCAGGACGGATCAGAGATGCACACAGAGATGTCTATAGATCCCCACATGGACCCAGCACACTTCCACACCCCAAAATAGAAATTGAGAATGTCAGCTGTCTTGGTACTAAGGTATTTAAGAGCTTCCCTATGTTGAAAGAATCAGGAAACAAAAGAACACCTTTCAGGATTCTGACTATGAAATCAGCTTCCTGTGGGGGCCAGTTTACTGGTGTGTTTGTTTCTTGTGTAATACACTAAACTTCAGTGCGTGTTCACAGAGATGTCAGTCTCAGTTTTTCTGCAGAATATTAGAAAGAGATGTCAAGCTGAAGTCAGAACATTAGAATCCATCTCCCCAGGCTCACCCCACCTCATCCTCTGTCCTCTGGCCAGGTTTTGTCATGAATCTACTCACAGAATTAAAATCTCTAAATACTGTACTCCTATCTTGTGGAATGGGATGGACTTTTCCTTAAGCTCTTTATTCTGAAGCACTTTTATTTTTACAAGAGAGTTGCCAATGTAGTGTAGAGGTTTCTTATAAGCTCTTCAACCACTGTCCTATTATGTTATAGTGAATTTAATATGACTATGTGCATTGACTAAGCCTAAGAGATTGGAATCAGCATAATATCAGTACTTGACTCAGATGGTCCAGATTTCAGGAGCTTTCCTACTGACTTCCTCTCTTCAGGATCCAGTTCAGCATCGCACATCACGCTTACCTACCCTCTCAGTCAGGAGATGGTCGTCAGTGCTGAGTAGCAGTCATTGAAAGCGTGTGCAAGCCTCAGACAGGACTTCTATGGAGGCAGAGGAAATTCCCTGTGGAAGAGATGTGTGTGCTCTCCAAATCAAAATGGGATCACTATTGAGTTACCACCATCCCCCAAAGCACACAGAACTGAATGTTGGATTCCCATGCGTGATCGCCAGATAGACATGGTCCCAGAGCCACAGGGGCCACCACCGCCTTGTAGAAAGAGCGCTTCTGCAAGGATGGCTGTCCAGCAGCTTTCCCTGGAACCGCACACCAGCACCACTCAGGGCAGGATTATCGTTTCCAGAACCTAATGGACCCACCCTCCTGTTTGTCTTTTAATCTGTTGGAATTGCCCATGGTTTAGATGATGTACACAGTCCACTGCAGTCTTCTGTATTTCCAAATAGTTATCATTATCATAACAACTGCAATTTAAGTTGGCATCCTGAATCAGCCGCTCAACATTCGACAGACAGAAGGAAATATTTGTGTCTCTCGAGGAAGGAACAGAATCAGAGCTACCACATTTCCTTCTCTGAAAGGTGGGATAGCACAGCCAAGCATCTTCCACTGGGGAGGGCATTGGCCCCTGTGCCCGCCTGCCTGTGTCCATCACCCTGTAGGCTGTATGTAGCTCTGGGAGTCCAGCCTCTTCAGCTCGGCTAGGGGTCAGAGCATTCCAGCTGCTCCCCGGTAAGCAAATGTGGAGTCAGTGTGCCTCAAGAGGTTCTACAGAGTAGAATAACCTTCTTTAAAAATCGCCATATTTAGAGACCACACTCTGATCTCTATTCTGTTTGCCATGCTAGTTAAAACACAGCGGGTCTAATGAGCTGGGTGCACCACACAGCCTCTGCCCAGGCTGTCTGTTGTCAGTCAGCTGCTGTGTGGTTTGCTTCTTAGCACAGGGCATTACAAATCATCTGAAGAGCTGTGTTAGCAGGACTTTTCGTCACTATGATGAATACCTGAGAGAAACAATCAAAGGAAGAAAGATTTATTTTCCTTTCAGAGCTTTCAATTCAAGGTTAGATGGATCTATTGTTGGGGTTGCAGGTGAGACGAAAATATCACCTCGGGGGGAGTGTGGGGGGAATGTGGGGGTGTGAGGCTACTAATCTTGTGATAACCAAGAAAAGAGAGGAGAGAGAAGTATCTTTTCAGAACATAACTAAGGCCCGCTTCCCAATAATATCACCATATTATAAATCTATCAGAGGATTAATTCATTGATTAATCAATGAATTCAAATCTTCCATACATGAATCTGTGGGGATGGTTCATATTTAAACTACAATATTTGAAAATTAATTCTTTTTAAACGCATAATTAACTGGACATAATGTTACATGCCTGTAAAGCTATCCCACGGGAGGCTGAGGCAGGAGGATCTTGGCTATAGAGTGAGACTCCTTCTTTCAAACGAAGAGAGAAAGAAAACGAAAACAGTGAATGGAGAAGTCTTTCTGCAAAAAGAGAGTTTGCTACACTGTGTTAACTGTGTAATCGAAATCCGCATACAATCCAGGGATCATGCAAGTAAGGACATGCACACATGGCACATGCCTATTCTAACGCAGCCTTCACACGTTTATGCACACATAACCATGCTTTGGTCAGTGGTGGGTCACATTACATGATGGTAACTCCATAGAAACGCTGGTGCTGTCGAAAGATTATGTAAGCACATGACAATGTCTGTGCAAATCTCAGTGTTCCATCTCTCACCAAGAATCCAGATCTTACATTATATGTGACTACATATGTAAGTTTATTATGTATATGTACATATCTAAGTATGCGTACGTGTGCACAGGTGCACATATACTACCCACATGCATCTTTATATATCTATAGCTCTATGTACATTTACATATATACCCTCATCTTTATGTCATGTGTTAATCAGAATAGGGAGATTATGCTGTGCTAACAAACTCAATTTCGGTTACTAAACTTAATGAAACCTAATTTCCTGTTCAAGCTGTATATCCATTTGGGTAACGTGGGCTCAACTCCACAGGCATCCATCCAGGCACCCAGGCTAACATGGCTCTTGCATGTGCCAGCACAGGGGATGAGAGCCTGGATAACCTGGCGTGAAATACCCACAGCTCCTGTACATGGGCTTTCGGTTACAGTTTATTGGCTCGAACTACTCACAGTGCTTTCTTTCTAAGGAGTCCGTCACATTTTCTAGGTGTAGAGAAGTGTAGAACTAGATATTGGTTTAAAATGTAACAACATGTAAAGCATATCACATGGAAAAACAACCCGCTTGATAAACAAAACCAATCCCCACACTCCTCTGAATAACACAAGTCTGTCATCTGCACTGTAGAGACTTGACCTGAGGCTCTGTTGTTTCCTCACTGATGACATAATGCACTTGGTGGGAAGTCCCTGCTCCAAACAGCCAAGGTGCAACTTCAGGGTGCAACTTCCGGACACCGGGTGACTGAAAAACATCAATTAAGCAGGGAGCTTAGCATGTGGAAGATGAATCATGCAAACGTAACTGCTTTGTGCCACATTTTAGTCATTAAAACTGTGGGCAGAGGCTAGGGGATGGCTCAACTTTAACATTCTCCGTGTGCTGAGCTACCTAGGAACTGATTTTCTGAGGGTGAAAACTTCTCTCCTGGGCTTTGCTCTTTTTATCCCACCTCTCTGCCTCGTGATGACTGTGGGGTTCCCTCACTGAATTACACTGTCCAGTCCTCCATCCTCACCATGTCCATGCAGACACTGGGGGGCTCCCTTGTTGAGTTATATTGTCCTCCATCCTCACCATGACTGTGCAGACACTGGGGTGCTCCATCCTCGCCGTGTCCATGCAGACACTGGGGTGCTCCCACGTTGAGTTATATTGTCCTCCATCCTCACCGTGACTGTGCAGACGCTGGGGTGCTCCATCCTTGCTGTGTCCATGCAGACACTGGGGTGCTCCCTTGTTGAGTTACTGTCCAGTGTTCAGCATCAACAGTCGGAATCCTGGAGCTGTTATGTTCTCTTTCTTGATCAAACAAAACTGAGCCTTAGTTTAGTAATTTTTAAATTTATAAATAACACACAATTTCAGAATAAACCAAGATTCATGAAACTTCAACCAGGATTTACTTAAAATTATGTGAGTACTTTTACATATTACACAGAACTCAGAGAAATATATACAAATCTTTCAGAACCACATTATCCTCAAGGCTGAGGTTGGATCGAGACAGCCCTTGGCTCATGGGAGGAATTCTTCCACCTAGTTCTGGTCTAGCTGTCAATTACCTTTCTAACCTTGGATGAGAGCTGTGGGTTAGAGTGTTAGTTCTAATGGGCTGTTATGTATTGATCAGACTGGCATCAAGTAAATGACAGCCTCAGCTCTCAGTTCTCACGGCAACTGGAGCCAGTGTCTGAGTTGCTAACCTGATTCCCACCTTTTCATCACCTCTGCAGTGGACCGAGTTTAATTGCTGTGCCAGTGTTCAGTGTCTAAAGTCACCTGGAGTGCCCGCTTCTGCTCTGCTGTGTACTCCCCTACCCTCAGCTAACTGCCAGGGGAAGAGCAGAATACTGCACAGTGGGAGACCGGAAGCCTTATTTACCACCTATTAACACAGAGGACTTGACCAGGACCTGTCATCTCCTGAGTGCCATAAGGAGGGCCTTATTACTAGCTCGAATGAACAAAGGCAGAACTGAGGGAGAGTCCATCCCTAGACCTCAGGGACCAAGGGAAGCATTTGGCGGCCGACAGTCACACCCTGGAAGCCTGGCCCGGCAGTGAATCTGGGAGGACAGACACATTTTAGCGATAAAAATGGTTTTCTTAATTGGGCTAGAGGGATGGCTTGGTTGGCGAGGCACTTTCACACAGGCCTGATAACCTGAATTTGATTCTGGGATCCCACAGGATAGTGAGAGAAAACCATCCCTGGAGAGCAGCTCTTTGACTTCCACTGTTGCAGTGTAGCATGCATGTCTGAGAACCAGCACACACACAAGCAGATGGATAAGTAAATACAATTTTAAATCCAGGTAGAGTGGTGTGTACCTTTAGTCCTAGCACTTGGGAGCGAGAGGCAGGTGGATCTCTGTGAGTTAGAGCCCAGTCTGATCTGCAAACCAGTTCCAAGCTGGCCAGTGCTACTTAGTGAGACCCCCTCTCTAACCCTCAAACCTGTTAAAAAATAAATACATAAACTTAAAGATGTTCTTTCTGTTTTATTGTAGAATATTCTCCAGTATTGCATCCTTATGGATTGAGAACACATTATTTGTCTTTTCGGAATCCATGTATGTGCTCTGTAAAGTTACTGGGCTTGGGCTAGGTGTCCTCAGAAGTTCCTTGTAGCACTAACCACGGAGTACAGTTCTTGCTCTGATGCAGACATCATTGGATGCGGGGTGGAGCCCCTGCTTTTCATGCCTTGTTCTCAGAGTTGGTGCTCTGAATGGGTGTCCGTGGGGTTCCTACGTGCGTTAGTGGCATTCCCGTGGGCCCACGGCATTGCATTTCGTTCATCTTTCTTGATTTCAGCATGCTAGTGTGTACTTTTCCAGCTGAATATCTTCCAAGCATCTTTCTTGGTTCTGGATCATGGTCTCCATCACAGACTTTAGTTGGCTTTGTCGTGACACCTGGACACTGTGACGCTGTAATGAACACTTAATTCCCTGTGTTCACATTGTATCAGAAAATTATTGCATAAAGTTTCCATGTTCAGATAAGTGAATTAACTGTGTTCACAAAGAGGTAGATCACACACAGGCCTGGTGCCTGCTGAGGGCATCATTCAATGGTGGAAGGAAAGGTAAGGTGAAGCCTATCTGCGTTCCAGGGCTCTTGACAGACATTTACTGTGATGGCTGAGAGTATCTCCCCAGGGGTTCAGAACACTTACTCCTGTTTATTTTATGTCCTAGAGTCTGCATTCCTTCAAACCGTCCTCAATGGAGCCATTCTTTGGTTTGGATTGGAAGCCGTAGAAAGTCTCCAAATACTATGCCGTCTCTAGGGTGTTTGCTGGGTGCCAGATTCTCCTAAGGAAACTGCCTAGCTAGTACTGAGTAGAGCAGAGATGGGCAGGAAGGGAGACTCAGAAGGTGCTTGCAGTCTGTGTCTCTCCACCCATGTAGGATTGCCCATGAGATTCGATGCCAAAGTCCTTCTGAGCTGAGCAAAGTGACACAGCGGGGCTCTGCAGAGGAGCTATGACTGAATTCACTGAGACTCTCATCGCTAAACTGATGGGTGTTATTTTGGGTTCACTTGAAACATCAGCCTTCACATCTATGGATCCAGGGAGCATAAACACACTTGCGATGTGCGTCAGAGCGCTCTGCTAAGGCTGCAGTGGATAGTGTCCCCAATCTTGACCTCTGCATGCATGATGTCACTCAAACTGGAAAAA
The DNA here is from genome assembly GCA_035773235.1 of Eospalax fontanierii. Lineage (NCBI taxonomy): Eukaryota > Metazoa > Chordata > Mammalia > Rodentia > Spalacidae > Eospalax > Eospalax fontanierii. Next base: position 8,841,596 of record CM069543.1, read on the forward strand.
GTCTCAAGCCAGAATGTTTGGCTGTCAGGTCAGAATGAAGAGAGGGAACATATGAAGAGCTGCGTGGACATACATGCTCACACATATGAAGGGCTGCGTGCCCTTTGCAAATTCCCACCCCTAAATTTCTGTGTTGACAGGTATAAACGGGCCTGGCAGGGGAGGGAGTTTGTTTCTAAGCCTGTTTATTGTGGTGAAATAGAAACGTCTTCTCTTCCTGACCAAAAGACTGAGGAGGCACATTGTACTTTCTTCAAATTATGGAACATCATTATAGTTTCTTAATAATGTGGAGTTTCACACCTGAAAGTGGATAAAATCTTAGGAAAATAAAGTAGTAAATTGTGGAAACGTACACAAGCATTATAAACTCAGAAGAGCGGGATAGAACTGGACAGCACATACAGATGTAGTGAGAGCAGAAAATGTCCACAGAAACAGGAAGTGGCTCCGTCTCTCAGCCCGTTCTCCACGCTCTATGAAGAAAAGCAGAAAGCACAGACAGCCCAGCTCCTCGCTGCTCCTCTCCTCCGCTCCTGCCTGTCCAGCCCCTGCTGGCCTCTGTCCGAGTGACGGCTGTTCTACCTTCTACCTCTTATCTTCACAGGTAATTGTGGGCCACAGAGTACGTTCTGCAGACTGTAATAAGAATTAGAACGGCATTACTGGTCAGAGAGAAGACATGGAAAGCATCCTTATCGACATGCCCTGGGGTTGGGGCCTGTGTTCTGTCTCTGGGTACCTGAGCGGCTGGCCCCTGCTGCTGTGCTTGCACCTCGGTGAAGGAGATGTTGACTTCAGCCACCTGACAGCTCTTCGGAACACAAACACGATGGAATTACCTTTAGCTGTTGAGTAGGAATAACATTCACTAACATTCTGGTGAAGTTTTGAAATTACTAGATTATTTGCTTTTCTCACTTGAACGCACTTGCTTCAGTTGAAACTTATAAATTATCAGATGTCAAACACACACAGGGACCAGTGGCTTTCTCCACCGCCTTCCCACATTGCAGATGGAGGCTAGTACCAGGTGGACTCCAGCCAAGCTGAGGATGGGGGCTGACCTAGGCTGACTTGGACTGACATTGACTGATCTGGGCTCACTGAGCTTGACCTGGACTAACCTGGGCTGACCTTGGCTCACCTGGCTTAACTTGGGATGACGTGAGCTGACCGAGGCTCTACTGGGCATCCTGGCTTGACTGGGCTGACCTGGGCTAACCAGGGCTGACCTGAACTAACCTGGCTTGACCTTGGCTGACCTGGTTGACTTCTACCGACTAGATAACCTCACTGCCACCTGATCTTTGCAGAGAGGAGAAGCCTCTGTGAGACACCCCTCCCTCACATTGAGCTCCAACCTGCAGCTCATCACACCTACAAATCACAGAGCAGAACTACAGAGGCTGAGTCCAATGGCTGTGGGCAGCTATAGCCATTTATGCAGAGTAAATAGCATCCTTTTGAATTCTGTAGCCTGACCATGAATTTGGCCGCTTTCAGGATGGTTGCTGGAGGGATAATCTTCTTATTCTAATTCCATTCAGCGTCCTGAGGGACTCAACTTGCCAGTTGCTGTTATTTATTTATTTTTCCAATTTCTTTGTTGATGGCTTTACCTGGTTTAAAAAATTATTTGGCTTTATTTTCATCAATTTTGTGAAGTTTTGTATTTTTTTCAAGTTGTACTGTTACATCACAGGAGCCCATTAAGGGAAAGTTACTTCCTTCTTGTCAAAAGAAAGGAATCTCTCTCTGGAAAGAGACATGCCATGTCCGCTCCCTTAAGAGTTAATCTAGGTGGGTGGGTGAATTACCTGGCCCAGGGGTCACCCCTCAGAACAATGGGTTCACCCCTCAGAACAATGGGTTCACCTTAAGCTGAGCAAAAGTGATAGGAATAATTCTCCTTTTCATGAGATGATGTAATTTTCCTTCCCAGAAGCCCTGCCCGTGGGCAAGTCACTCCAGAGCGGCCTGGTGTTTCTGTCAGGTCTAGCTACTTCTCTATCCAGAAAGCAGTGACGTTTCCTTTTTTTCTCTTCTGACTTTCTTTCTGCTGCTGGCAGAGCTTTTTTCTGGTACACTGGGCTTCCTCATGGCTTCTGAAATCCCTCTCCACCTTGCATTCGGCTGCAGTTTGATCTAGGTGAGAAAACTAGGTTAAGCTGGATAACGTGAACACACCCTGCCATGCAACTCCTTAGCTATATAGACCATCCCAAAACTACAGCGGCTTGCTCTTTCCAAGGTAAATCTGTAACTGAAAATAATTTGTGTCCTAAAGGTGAGATTAGAATGCTTTTTCACTTGAGCCTATTAATATTTATAGAGAGTGAAAAGTGGGCACTGGCTTTTTTTTACACACACAGGGCTGACGGCCATGCACAGGACCCATCTGGCTAAGGCTGTCGCTGGCCCCTCACACACGCAGGGTTCCTGGGGACTGTCCCTACTGCAGCTGTACCGGACTTTGTCAGTTTTGTATTGTTTAGATGTCCTTTCCCGAGCTTTCCATTCTTTTTAAAAGATCGAATGGTCTGAGGTGCTTCCTGCTGTCTTCAGTGTCTCACTCCACAATGACACATGAAAGCTGTCGCCCAGGAGAACTTGCTAAAATAGGTAGAGTGGCCAGAGAGGAATAACGTCCCCACAAATGCACTCTAGTATCAGTGAGAACAGAGTGCGAAGGGGAGGGCAGAGGGGAGGGAGGGCAGAGGATAGGGGAGGGCACAGTTGCATGTTGGGGCTCTTCAAGGGGCAGGTCTCCCCACCAGGCTCAAATAGATCATTGTGGAGGCTGGAGAGGCTCAGTGGTTAAGAGCACTCACTGTCTGTTCTTGCAGGGGACCTGGATTCCCAGCACCTGCATGGTGGCTAACAACTGTCTGTAACTCCAGTTCCAGGGGAATCCGATGTCTTATTCTGACCTCCTCAGGCATTGCACTACACAGGTGCACTTACATAATACAGGCAATGCAGTCATACACATAAAGCAAAAATAATAAAGAAAATGTTTAAATAGCTCAATGTGAAAAGGAAAAAACAATGAAAGAATGAAAAGCTGAAACAGTCAGCTGTTCAAATGACCGAATTTCAAAATCCCACCAAAGCTCTCTTGGTCCCAGTACAGCCGGAACAGTCTAGCTCTTTCCAGGAAGTGGAGGCGGGGCATTCTGGGCATTCCTCCTGACAGCCGTGAGCTGGGCCTTTAAAGTGTCCTGCAGTTGCTGTTGCCCCACCTGCACCTTTCCTGTCTCAAAGATGAAAGGCAGAACCAGCATCATAACGTAAGTGGTCTCTGTCCATAAAGCCACCCTGGAGAGTCTGTGCATTTTCTGAACCACACCAGGGAGAGATCAAAAGTGGCTCTGGTGCCAGGCTGGACCCACTCTGGACACATCTGTCAGATTGCAGTCTCCTGATCAGAGTCTCACTAGTTCATCACTGTTGCCATCCTCTTCCAGATCCTTATTTGTCTTCTCTGCGTGGGCTTTTGGGAGCAATTCTCGGGGGCCAGAGGCTCCCCAGCTCCCATAGCAGCCACGGCACAGGGGACCTAGAACCTTTTAATAATGTACATCATGAGGTTTTTCTCAAAACCGGAAACTATCAGTTGCGTTCCTGTTGTGTGTTAGGGAATAGACACCTGGTGCTCGCAGAATGACGGGAACTAAGAGGCTGGTTTCAGCACAGTAGCTGAACTTCAGGGCTTAGGGAAGGGAAGGAAGGGTCTCAGAGGATCTCCTAGACTTAGGTGGTCCAAGGAAAGTTTCCCATGAGATATCCACGATGTAGCTTGAAGGAAGAGTAAGAGCCAGGTCCACAAAGAGCACTGTGCCCTGACGGCCTTCCTGCACAGACGTGTCTGAAGCGTGGTTTTCAGCATTGGAAGCTAGACTATGAATCAAAGGAGAGAGGCAGAAAGCAGAAAGGGCAGGAATCAAAGGGAGACAGGAAAGTCCAATGTGGACAGAGCAGGAAGGACCTGGCAAGCAACTTCGGGTTCTCACTCTTGAACTTTCTCCTAAAGGGAAGAGCAGATATGAGATGGTTCCAGGCAGGAGCATGGCACAGCAGATCGGCCACTGTGTGAATGCAGTGGGCAAAGCGATAAGAAAACCGAGGAAGGCTGGATCCCTGTGGAGACAAGAAGCCGGAAACATGCTGCTCTAGGCAGCACGAAGCGTGTTCTGCAGGAGAAGCAGAATGCCTGTCGGGGAAGAGGCCTGCGGGATGCACGTGGAGAAAGCCGCAGGCTCTTAGAGAAGGTAGCTGACGAGGCTCATGCATTCACCTGGGCACTCAGTGTGGGCACTCGACGGGGCATTCTCTAGCCACGGATATGGAGTCTGGTTGAGAATACATTCACCTTTAGACTGTGGAGACCGGGGTGTCTAGTGACACACTGTCATAGCTATGTCAGATAGCAATGAAGGCTAAAAATCAATGAAACACAGGAATGGGGTCTGGGGTGGGGGAAAGACACCGAAGCGCATCACATGTCACAGTGCATTGATTGTGGGACTGAAGGTGCAAAATTTAAAATGAAGGAAATACTGAAATGTTCCACTCAAAATTGTGGCAAGATGTAAAAGAACTTTGAAGCTCAGATTCTTCAGGGACTGGTCACTCCAGAGAGTCATTCTCCCCTTGGGTAATTTTAAAACCAATCTAACTGCAAAGGACAGTTTCAACAGGAGGGGTGACAGCTACCCCGAGTTGTCTTGACTCTGCTTGCTAACAGAGGATATTTCTTTTCAGCTACAGCTGGAACCTCCTTACTCACCCCCTGCTCAGCTTGTGATCTCGTACATCTCAAGAATCAGCAACCTCAGTTTAGAACATTGGTAAGAATGAGATACCAGCTCCAATGAAGAAACACAGCTGACTGTCCCCCCAGGACCACATGCTCACAGAGAACTCACCATCTGGCCACAGAACTCAGGACCCTGATAGTTGAGATGTAGCTGAAGCAGATAATTCAACCAGTGCAAGCAAACAGGCTGCAATCACCCCAGTTACACTGCTTCAAGAATTGCTGCTCAAGGAAAAAAGACTTCTAATGAGGATAGTGCTTTCAAGTGTGGGTCAAGATCCATTAGTGAGTTGTGAAACCACTTTGGTGAATGGCTACACACTTAAAAACAAAACCACCTGAGAAATAATGGAATAGAGTAGAATTGAAAATATCAAAGCACCCCCAACCCAGAACAGATGAAAGTTGTTTGGGGGACGTGAATAGTGGACGGGACAGAGAGGCATCTGGTACCAGTAACAACGAGCAGAAGTAAGAGGCAGGAAAGAGAGCAGTGTGGGCGCGTGGGTCGTGGCCAAGAAGCTGATATGTTCTTCAGCTGGTGGAGAAGCACAGAAGGTTCTTGCTCCTGTGGCATTGTGACCCGAAGTCTGGGCGCTGTGGAGGTCATTCTGCACGGGGCTCAGGCAGCCGCTGCTGCAGTCATCCAGACCAGGAGCAAGGGATGAACACACCGGGCTTTTTCCTGCTGTGGGACTGACTCTGTGCACGCTACCGGGATGGCTCTGCTGCATAGGACTGTCCTCGGAAAGTCAGACCGTGACGCCAAATGCTTTCTTCCTGAGCTTGGTTGTAGCCACTGGCCTAGGATCATCACAGCCAAGCTTGCTGACTGGGAAGTGTATGAGGCAGGCAGGGGCTGTTCTCCCTATCTCATAAACAAGGAGGCGCAGAGAGCTCACTATGCTGCCCCGCTGCACACCGGAAGTGGCAGAGCTGGGGTTTGGTCTCCTCGTCAGTGTACCACACTGCACTGCCTCTGCAGCCGGAGCTCAGGAACTCGCAGGTGAAGAGACGGTCATACGCCATGTCAGCTGTGCGCACACCATCCAGAAATGACGTGAAGAGGGCGGTGGTCTCTCCAAAGGAGCGAGTGAAGGAAGAGGCCTAAAAAGAGCTGAGTGTAATGGAGGGAGACGCTGAGCTTGCCATGTGGAAAGACCGGAGAGAGGGCATACCAGTGGCCAGCGTTTCAAGACATGAGAATTGGAAACACATGGACATTGTGGGTGGAGATCTGCAATTTGTTTGGGATCTCTGAGGAATACCTGGAGTCAGGATAGTCAGCTGCAGAGGGTTATCTGGCTACCTTAAAGATCTAAGTCCTGAGCCTGAGGGCTATAGTACCCAGTAAGCGGGAGGCATGGGGTGTGATACAACACAGATTAAAATTCTTATAGAATCACCACTGGGCAGTGGTTGAGAGATGGACACTGCCATCGCCAGCCAGGAGAGAGTGAGGGGCCAGTCTACAGCAGCAGTGATGGGCACCGAACGCCAAGGACCTGAGAATGCTGCACCGTGGAGAGGCGCTGGAGGCGACAGGGATAAGGTAAGGGTCTCTTCAAGGTTGTCGCTTTAAAAATGAGGCCACTGAAGAGACGTGAGGTCTGTCTGGAGCATGGTTTATGAGGACGAGGCTAAATTCCTGGGTATAAAATCGGGCACGTGTTACTGTCAGGTGTCCACTAAGTAAAAGTGTGAACTTCTCAAGTGTTAGGGGAAGACCTAAGAATGAGGTCATCGAGGATAGGAGAAAAAAAATCAAGATCCCATTGGAGGGCTGCACATAGAACCTTGGGGGATGTGTGTGAGGTCAGTGTGTGTGTGTGTGAGTGTGCATGCCCACGTGTGTGTGTGCGCGCGCATAGGGGCTTCATAGCTCTGCCTGAACCTCTGTCTTAATGCTTGCTGCTCTGGGGATCCAGAACACTTTGCTGACCAGAGATCTTGGTCTATTGAAGATCCTCAGTAGATATGTCCTGAGCTGAACGCTTTGAAGGAAAAAAATCCAGATCATTCAGAAAGAGCTACCAAAGATCTGTTGATTCTGTTCCAACTGATGGTGCTTCTAGAAGGTAGATTTGCTTTCTGTTCTTCAAATAACATACATGACTCTCTACTCCTGGAAATCCCATCTCCTGTTAACTGATTTGTGAAGTCCTCATCTTCTCGCTGAGCCCAGCCCCACCTCTTGTGAAGACTTCTCTGTCCTCAGCTCAGAGGCTAAACCGTCAAAGCCCCCAGTGTCAATTAACTAGTCATCCTTGTGTATGCAAACTATTTTTGTGCAGACCACACACATGGCATGATATGTTCAGCTCTGTGTGTTACAGGAAGAAGTCAGAGCTGCAGTTCCCGAGAAGATGGATGTGTCTCAGAAGCCAGCACCTGTGGGACTTTGGAAAGGACTGAAGGACTGGATGGCTTGTGTCCTCTGGTCAGCATGTGGGCCACTAGAGGGCACTGGCAGCTTAGTCAGCCGGAAGCCCATGTGCTGTTTCCCACAGGAGTACAAGGTTGGCAGATGTCTGAGATGGAAGCAGAACTCGACCTTGAACTTCCATATTTTTTCCAGATAGAAGAACAGAGGCTGGATGTCCTAGTTTCTGGCTCAGCTTCTGTGCTGTGAATGTCTTGCTGGAGTCCAAACAACTCTGTGCTCCCGTCTAAGTGTTATTCTCACCTTGTCAGAGGTGTATTTAAGAAGCAGCTTTGAGGCAGGTGTGACATACACATTGTAACAGACACATGTGCAAACATACGTAAATGAGGAAGCAAACGAGCTACTTACCACGAACCCACAGTGCTTGTCTTGGTGGTCTGGTTGTCGTGGCACAGGCTGGGTGGCAGTCCCTCTTGGGATACCTCGCTGTTGTGCTGAAGCCCTGAGGTGCGGTGATTGGCACTGACCCATGGGTTCTACTGTAGATCTGACTTTTGTCAACCTTGTGATCCTTCCGAACTGGCTTCTGGCACTCCACCTCCCTCAGGCAGGGATGGGAACTCTGGTGCCTGGGTACCGCTCTCCTCTCTTGGCATACCAGAGACCTGCCTTCTACCACGCCCACCTGACTGTGACCTCTGACTCTGATCTTCCTTTCTGCTCTGGGAGCCGGCACTCCAGTCCCCTCTTCCTGAGTTTCTCCAGGTGACTTTCTGCACCACCATCTGGACAAGAACAGCACAACGTCTTCGAGTTCGATTCCATATGACACAAACAGAACTCGAGGCTTTCAGCATCTTTTGTGTTTCACTCTAGAGAAGTCCCAAAGGCCAGGAGACCCTAACAGTGTCTATGAGGTAGGCAGAGGCAGGAGCAGAGAGGTGAGTAGATGACAGGAATGACATCATCTCCCAGGTGTCTGTGTTTACCAGACAGCTGGTCTAAGGGAGCCTATGTCCCATAGAGTAGGGACTCTGATGCTCTGTCTTTCCTTTGCAAACATGCTTTACAAACCCACTGCCAGGAATAGCTGTATTTCTTCTAGCCCCTGCTTTATTTTTATCTTATGGATGTCATGAGTCATATAACAGCCTGCAGGTCATTCAGAGACGTGCCATTCAAATATGTGGCATATTCTCTGATATTCCTGGGACAAAGCTTCTAGACTGGATTTTATATATCATATACCTCAGGGGTATTCGATCTTTATTTTGAGATTCCAGATTTTTTCTGTAAAGAAATTTGTTGCTCCTAATAATAGCACTTTCTAAAGAACAGAGAAGGGCTTATTTAAGGCTTCATCTCTGCCTCTCCTTTAATATTTATTTTTTCCAAATGGAACTGAGGAAACCAGGGTGCTCAGGTCCACCCAGGAAGGCAGGGACGGACCCAGCGCTGGGCACAACATGTGTGGGGTTGCCTCTCCTGTGTGGCCCCTGGGCAGCTCCAGGGCCACGTCCCTATTCTTCAGAGCAGGACAGAATTGAATTTATTTCCACTTTAGTCTCCGTCCGTCCAGGCTGCCGTCCTCCCTGCAGGCCCTCCTCCACAAACACTGACTAAATGAACGTCGCTGGTTCTGCTGTCCTCCCTGCTCGCTTCCCTCCCTCCTCCTCCAGCTGAGTCCTGTATCTCCTTCCCTTTCTCTTCCCTCTCTTTATCTCTGTCAGGCACACTCACACTGGCTGTACCTGTACACTCACACATACGTGCACACATTCACACCTATGCACACTCACATTGACTGTACATACACTCACAAACACACACACTGACTGTACCCACCCCCACACATATACGCACACTCACATTGGCCATACCTGAACACACACACACACACACATGGCTGTACCCGTACTCACTCACACTCACACACACTCACATGGCTGTACCCGTACTCACTCACACTCACTCACACTCACCCTCACATGGCTGTACCTATACTCACACACATACTCACACATACACCATTCTGGTTTTGTGCTTATTCCTCTCCAGAGATACTTGCATTTTCCTAAGAAATTTGATACACTAATAGATTTTTATGCCTTCAGAATATTTCATTTAGCTTTTTTTTTCTTTTCTTGGAGGCAGAGTTTTCAGTCTCGACCGCATGCCCTGGGGAAGGGAAGGTGGTTTGGTCTCTATTCTCCACATGGCCTCAGAGATCAAGCATGGGCCACAGAGGCTGAGGTCCTCTGGGCTTTCTGCTTGCCCTCTGCCCAGACAGAATACATTCTTCTGCTCTCTGAGACACAGGCCCGGCCACATTTCACCAAGCACTCTGGGTCCGGAGGGAATACCCCACCCCTCCTTCCCCGAGTGTTTTAAACCCTGCGCCAGTGTTTTTGGCCTGAGGAACTGACACAGAAATGTGGTTGCATAAAATCGTTTGAGCCTGGTGCTGACTTCCTCCTCTGTACCTTGATTGTAGGGACTAAAATGGGGTGTGGTGGTCTTGGTTCTCCCCAGCTGCTGTCTGGTGGATGTAGGAAGGGGGTGACCCCCCAGCACTTGGGGTTTCATGTTACTGTGCTTTGACATTATTCTCTAAATGTTATTTCTGCCTAGAAAGGTAGCAAACCATGGTTCTAAGGCCTGACTATGGCACGTGTAGACTGCAGAGGGAAGCTCTGCATGTGTTTAAGAGGTGCACTGGTCTGAGCACCCCAAGAGCATCTCATTTAATCCTCTGTGTGTGTGCATGTGTGTTGTGTTGGTTATATGCGTGTGCACGTGTGTGAGGCAGAGGACAACCTCTGGTGCTGTTTCTTAGGAGCGCTCCACCTTGGTTTTTGAGACTCACTGGCCTAGATCTCCCCACATAGGCTGGCTGGCTGTCCAGCAAGCCCCAAAGATCTGTCCACCTCCATCTTCCTGTGCAAGGATTTAGCCATGCGACTGAAAAAGCCAAATCCAGCTTTTTTTTTAATGTGGTTCTGGGGATTGTATTCAAGTTCTTGATATGGCAAGAACTTTACTCACTGCACATCTCTTTAGCCCTAGTTCAGTCTTTAAAACTACTCTAAAATCACCACGATAGCTTTGTTGTAGGGGAAGAGTCGGTGACTTTATAAAGGTGTACAAATGAGCAGAGGCAAACTTGTAAAATGTGATGCCTTTATGTTCTTGAAGGCAGTGTTTAGGACTAGAAACAACTCTTCAAGGCTATTTTTGCACAAAGTTTGTGTTTAATCCGCCGCACTTGGTTTTCTTATGCTTATGCGTTAATTTGTGGTTGTCATTAATACACTCATAAATTAACAAGTTTTATAATCACTTTGGGGTAATTCTTTAAATCAAGTTCCTTAATATTCTTTAAATCAAGTTCCTTAATATTTAATCACATTCATTAATGCAATTTATATTTATTTCTTTTTTAAGTACATAATCGTTTGATTTAACAGACTTCCTAAGAACTTGTTGTTCTCATAAATCTGGTAAATTAAGTTGATAATTGGGTGAAATTTAGATTCTCGTCAATGTTCTCAGTAAGATTTTAATTTGAAGTTACTATTCCAAAGCAATTACTTCATTAAACTTCTTAACTTGGAATAAAGAAGTTGGCTTGTTACTCTAGTAGGCTGAGTTTACTCAAATATTTTTAAAAATTTACTCTAATAAGTATGTTCCTAAACACACACATTATAGAGTTGTCATGTTGATATTTGGAGTTTCAATATAAATGGTAAACTTTGCTGTCATTATAAGGAAACATGTCTGTCATCTTCAATGCTTTCCTTAATGACCTTGGGGCCCTTTTCTGCAGTGCTATGGGGTCTTGGTGAGTAGTCTTTATCTGAGTTAGGGTCTTAGAGACCTGCCTGGCCCATGTCACCTGCACTGTCCTCTCCCCTGTAGGTAAGTGTGTGAACATGAGGGGAGGCTATGCCTGTGATTATTACATTATTTTCCAAAAGGAATTTTCCAGATGCCATCAAGGCTCCTAATCAGTTGATTAGGAGTTAATTAAAAGGACAGATTTCTTGCCTCTCCAACAGGTGGGACCTTAAAAGAGAGATGGAAGCAGAGCCTCCCGCTGGCCTTGAATGATGACTTTGTGTCCCAAATGGCATTACAGCTGACTATACCCTTGGCTTAACATAATGAAGGGTTGAGCAGAGGCTCCGGCCGGCCCAAACCTGGACTTCCCCACAGAAGCCACAGAAACATAGAACCCAGGTGCTCTAAGGTGCCAGTCTTGGGGTGACTTGTTAGAAAGTAACTGAAGTCTAGTCCACTCCCCAACTGAGGCCTCATCACTCTTGCTCTTTAAACTTGACTTATACATCCTTAGCTTTCTAGACCTGTTTGGATGTCCTTCATTCAGGAACTCCATCATGTTCCTACTCCATCAAGTAGGCACTCAAGGTGACCTCTCTGCATTCATCGATGTCTCCCACCTTTGGAGCAGAACTCTTCTAGATATTAAAAAGGGGCCCCCTGGAACCCTGAGTATCTCTCATCACTTGATCCAAGGCTCCCCAAATTTATTTTCCTGAGAGTACTGGAGCCCAGATCTTTCTTATTATAAAGAACCAGAGTCTACTTCTAGCAACAGAGATAAGCCAGGTTTTTATTAAACATCTTCAGTGAAGAATGACAGCAGGTCTTTCCCCTGCTGACCTGTTTATTCTGAGAGTCTTGTGAAACTTCTCAGTCTGAGCATCCATGTTGCCTCTGCTGTGCTAATGCAGCAGAGGTCAGATTCCAACATCATCACCCACTTAATCCAGCAGGGTGTCTAACATTCTATTAAATGATTTTTAAAAGATATTATTTTTATGGTATGAGTGTATTGCCTGCATGTATGTAAGTGTACTCATGTTGTGCAATGCCCATGGAGGTCAGAAAAGGGTGTCAGATCACCAGGACCTGGGGTTGTGGGTGCTGCTATGTGGATGCTGGGAACCAAACCTGGTCCTCGGCAAGAGCCACCAGTCATCTCTCCAGTCTTCTCTAGATGGTTTTAAGCCTTGTTTGTTAGACTGAATTCGTTAAGCACAACGACAATTAATCCATATATGTGCGGAGTAAAGAATGGTGGATTTCTGTTCTAAGAGACTATGCTCAGGTTGGAAATAAAATAGGTGCAGAAATACGTCAAGTAACACGACCGTGGATGTGTATGATCCAAAGCACGTGGGGGCAGAAAGTTAAAAAACCTTCACTGAAGGAGTGGGATCAAAGCCTGTTCACTAGAAACCTTGATGTGTCCAATGCTGCCTTAGGCTCTGAAGACCCGGGAATAAGGCACAACCCCATCTGCCAGACTCTCACTCCAGCTGAGGGCACAGAAATCCTGCAAGGAACAAGGCCACCACTGTGCTAAAGGCAATCACAATGCACACGCAGTTCCAAGTGTTCCTGGAACTTCTCTAAGCACTTAACCCTCAGCACTTCACCCCCTATAATCCTCACAGAAACTTCATGTGGCCAGGAGTTGTTTAAGACGTCGTGTTAAAGTCCTGCACTGAAACCCCAACGGCGTCATCATACTTGCTGATGGGCTTTAGGGTGACTGGACCGGAAGGCGGCCCTCAAGATTAGCTCATTTCAGAAGAGGTGGGAGAGGGCTGCTTCTCCTCGCTCTGCCAGCCCCACGAGGGCTTCCTGCAAATGGACCCACCGCCCTTCCTGTTCCTCTGTGGCTCACGTGGGTAGCCATCCCTGACCAAGCCACCCCCCACAGCACCATCCCCACATGCTGGTGAGGCTCCGCCCCTTGCTCGTCCAGGCCGCTGTCCAGATGCCCTTTCTCCTGACCAGCCTTTTGCCGGCACTCTGGCCACTCCAGCGCTGATTTTGGCACCCTTTCCTGGTCATGATTTTCACATTGACATTTCTGTCCCCTCAAGTGGAACAAAGGCCTCACTCAGAAGGACGATGTTTACTCTACCCGCAGTGCTCAGCACAGAGCCAGCACTCACTTGGTACCCAGTAAACACTGAGAATTTCAGGAATGAATGAAGGAGAGAATGAATGATTGAGTAAGGCGGCTTGCCAAGGGCCTATTCCTTGTGTGGGGGAGAGCTGGTTCTTCCAGACCCAGAGTCCAGGTTCTTAAATACATCATCCTGCTTAGGAGGGAGAATAAGTTGACATCAGAAAGTGAGAATGTGGAGAATCATCAGTCCTGAAGATGAATCTGGGGAAACATAGTCAGGAGTCTGGCAGTGCTAGGAAAGATGTTGCTGACTGTCCCTGTGGCCATGAAGAAAGGCCTAGCAAGCACACATAGGTCTGAGAGTCCTGAGAGTGTGACCCTGATCCCTTAGCCATGAGTACACTTCCTGCCTCTATTTCCAGTACAGTTCACAGAATGTTGTGATCTGATGGGATGGAATGGGATTATTTTCCTTTTTAACTTTTCATGTGTCTGTAGTGTGTATGCATGTTTTTGCATATATGGGGCACATATGTGTGTATGTGCACATGAGGCCTGAAGTTCATGCAGGAATTGTCCTTGATCGATCTTCCTCTTTATTTATTGAGGCAAGATCTCTCAATCAAATCCTGAGCTCAAGGATATGGCTAGTCTTGCCAGCCAGTTTGCTCTTGGAGTGCTCTGTCTCTACCTTCTGAGGCTGGAATTATGGGTGGGCACTACATGCTCACCTACCATTTATGTGGATTTGGGGGGCTCTGAGTGCTGATACTCAGGTTTGCATAGCAAGTGCTTTAACCACTGAGCTACCACCCAGCTCTGAATGGGGAGTTTAGCAAACACCTTCTACCCTGGCACTTTGCACACGTCACTTGGGTTAGACATTGACTGCTGTGGCTCTAGGGCCTGGTCCACTTTGATCACCAGTCTTCCTCTGACCACTGTGCATGTGTCTGGTTATGATCACCTTGGTTTCCCCTTCTTTCAGCCCAAGTGAGCATGTTCAGCTTTCTCCCAGGCTCATGCTAGTTCCTGTGTGGCTGGTGGGAAACGCCACGTCTGAAACCACAAAGTCTCCTTGATACTTTGGGGAGGAAACTAAAGTTTGTGCCCCTTCTGGTTCAGTTCTCTGTTCTAATGTGATAGATGGTTTATTGCCCTTGTCTGCACTTTCTAATGAAGTGTCTAAATAATTCCTACATATATTTAAATTTACAAATTCTTGAGATCTTATGAAGCAGATTAAAAAAAATCTGTTTTACATGTGAACTGGCTGATTTATGTAATCTATCTTGTTCTAGCTGGGTGGTTACACTGTTTCACAATATTTCAGACCTCATATTCAAGAACAAGCCATAGACTGGTATGTAAACACGAGCAGAGAGCAGAGAAATATTTTCTTTCCCTATGATGTTTGGATATAGGATTCTATTTAGAACTCTGAGTAACCCTCGAATGAGCGTGGGAAAGGTGGCTTCCACGGGTTTACGCTTAACTGGAAAGCGACAGAGCGGCCCGTTGTTTCTATTTGCTGCTTTGGTGTTAATCAAAGCTGCAACACCCTGGGTGTAGATGGTTCCAAAGCAGACTACCACACACGCAGCCAACACCATGTGGCCTTAGAGGATGTTACGAGAGGCGGGGAACACAGCTGGCCTCGGGCAGACTCAGAGGAACAGCCATGGTCAGGAGGCACCGTGAACAAGGGCAGAAGGAGGCTAGAGGAGGAGAAGCTGGGGAGCTCCCGCTCTGATCAGAAAATGATGAAATAAAATAAGACCCAAGAGGCCAGCCGGGCAATAGCCACGCTGAATAGGTCTGTCTCGTCTCCTCCAGCACTCGGTTCTTCCCGTGGGATGGCTGTCCACACTTGCTTCTTGCAGCAATGTTAGAGATTTCTGATAGCACGTCTTGGAGAAGCGTTGGGCTCAGAAAGGAAGCAGTTGGCTCTTCCAGTTCCTCTTCAGTGATGGCTCTGTGGTCCCTCCCCTCACCTTGGTTTTCTTTCTGTCAGGAGTCACCTTCCATCGCTTTATCATCACCGTCTTTCTGTCAGTCCCCAAATGCTTCTCTCTCCTCCCCTGCTACTTGATGGAAACTCTGCATTAGACTCATATGACTTCGTCTCTTGAGAAACCTCCTCTGAGGGTCCACAATGCATCACTCAGCTCAAGTTGATCATGATTCTTGTCTGAAGGGAATGTAGACCCTTCCGTCTCTGACCACAGACAAGTCCTAACGGCCACTTCCTGAGCACCGGGCTCTGCCAGCTCTCCGGGCACACTCTCTCCTTCTATCCTCTCTTGTGATGACCCTTCCACACCATTGTTCCTCTCCATGACTTGTGAAGGAGTTTCAGTGGTCTTCAGAGAAGGAAGCCAGTGACTGGTACATTTGAAATTTGCAATGACTCCCCGCACCACCTTCTAAGCCCAATGCACTAGGGAGGGCGAGAAGGGAGAGCACACTAACTAACCCAAAGGTGGATCCAGAAAGCAGCACAGTTCCTGCCAGGCTCCCTCAGGCACCTTCACCTTGGTAGAAGACACAATCGCCCACTCCACTCTGGATCCTTGCAATTGTATTCTAGCCTGTGCTGTCTTTGTTAGCACTTAAGCTTCTTACTGAACCAGCCTGTTCTCACACAGACCTCCCTTGTCCCCAGGAAACTGTTTTTTATCATGTTCTTGATAAAAATATTATAATCACTCCTCTTAGTAGAAAGCCCAACTCCTCAGTATGACAGAGAAAGCCTCTCTTCGGGTGCTCATTTCTCTCTGCGCATTTGCCTCTAGAGATGCTCGAGGGCCAGTTACCCTCTGCAGGGTGTCACCTATCTGACCCTTCCATTCTATAACTATGGTAAGTCCTCTGGATTTCTTCATACTTATTTGCAAGCCATCATCTCTGGAACCTGCTTCTGTGCCATGGTGGCTTCTGCCCACGTCTTATAAACTCAGCTTTGCCTTCTCTGAGCTGGGCTTCCCTGGCTGTTCATGCCAAGTTGTATTTAGGTACTCTCTTGAATTCTGAGTGCAGTCTATAATCTCCCTGACAATAAAACAGCCTGTCCAGTGGCAACCATCATTGCCTTCTCTAGGTCTAGCTCTAGACCATACATGTCCCAGGGACACGTGTGACATGATGTCACACATGAAATGGCCACTCGAGTAGCGGTTGGTTAATGAGAGAAGGCAGGAACTCTCCCTTGTTCCTACTGGGTTTTCAAATGCGTTTCCTGAATTCTCAACTGGTTAAACACAATTACCCACAAACTGAAAATGCCATCGGAGGCCTGCTCTTAGATATGACAGATGAACAGTGAGATGTGACAGGCAGAGTCAGATATTGCAGAGCTGTAGTGAGATATGACAGACCTACATTGAGGTATCGGAGGGGCAGCCAGACACAAGCGTGAATTTGGACCTGACCCCCACGTACACTTGCTTCTCTCCTTGCTGTACTCTGTACATATTCTCTCTCTCCCAGGCTCTAGCTAAGTGGTAAAAATGAATTTTAAGGAGAAATCAAGAAAAGAAAAGACTCTCTTCTTTTAAAATACAGGCAAGTCAGTGATGTCTGTAGCCACCCAAGGGGAAACACTTGGTGCCATAGAATATTCTCCTGTGGTTTTGGATGAGCTGGCATCTGGGCTGGAGCTGGGTTCTGGATACAGCCTGCTTGTTTGGAGACTTGCAGACTCACAGAATTCTTTTTCTCTGACTACAAAAGTCATAAAAATAGCACAGACTTCTTTCCTCCTTTCTCATAGCCCAAGGAAGGAAAGGCTACAAAATCACACAATGAAAAATCATCAAAGCAGATCTAAGGCAGTCCAAGTGCTCAACAAATACTCTATGCAGTGTGGAGAATGGCAAGGAGACATACAGGCATGTGGAAAGGACAGATGAGGGGCACCCAACGGGGCACTGCCCCAGGTCTCATGGTCTTTGATTCACACTCTCACTCATTGAGAAGGAAAAATCCACATAGACCAGAGTCAGTGTTGACAGATCTTCCTAGGCCAGCAATTGATCTCTTTAATCATCTAGGAATAACTATTTGGAGACACTGCTGTGTGACCTTTCATCTAGATTGCAGTTTGGATCTGAACTGTCTCCCAAAGCCTGGTCCATGGCTTGTGAACCAGATATCAGCAAATTACGAAGGTGCTGACATGGGTGGATTGACTGACACTGAGTTTGCAGCAGAGTGGGACGCTAGGGGGTGGGTCCTGTCCGAGGAAGGGGGTCACTGGGGAAGTGAAGGAATACCCTTCCACCAGTCCCTTCTCCGGCTCTCTTGCAGCTTCCTGGTTTCCTTGGTGAGCAGCGTGACTCTGCCATGTCTTCCACTGTCATGGGCCCCTAGCAATGACCCGGCCAACAAGGGTTGAAAACACAAGTCCCCCATTAAATCGCTGCTCTCAGGAACTTGGGCACAGCAGTGAGAGGCGGCTGACAGGGCTGAAATGTTCACGTGAGCTAGGAAATAACAGGTTCGAGTCAAGGGGAGAGATGCTGCTGGGGAGACACTCGCATTTCAGTCTCCACTCAAGCTGCTCACCCAGGCGGCGGTCACACATCTGTGCTAACTCACCTGGGGTGTTGATGATAACCCTGCCTCTCACGTTTGTCCCGAGGTTTGAACAAGATAATGTGCTCTAAGTTCCCAGAATTGTGCCCAGTGCCGACGGGGGCCCTGGTACGTGGTGGTTTCCACTTGCTGGCATTTGTTTAACGCACCTGGCACCAGGTCTGGTTGGTTCCCAGGCTCCAGGGGAAGGTGTGTCTACGGTGTGCAGTTACACTAGCCAGCTGCTCCTGCCTCCGTCATCTTCCTCAGTAACTGTAGCCTCCTCGACGTGGTTCACCTCAGTGTCTTTCTAGTATGTGACTCTGAGGCCCATCACAGCGGATTCTGCGATGCGTACTGAATATTTGTCAGTGGGCTCTCCGTGATGAGTTGATTGTTCCTGGAAATCAGAAATGATGTCTGACTTTAAAACTGTTCCATTGCTAGTGAGTGCAGACGTGGTCTGAAGAACAGAGCCAAACCTTTCAGGCAGGATCTAGTCTGCGAACACACACCCTCATCTCTCGATGGTACTGCGTGCTGTAGTATTGATCTTAGTCAGAAGATGGGATATGCTCACTGTGTGTGAGGCTCCTTACATGCTAAACTAGCTTCACAACAACCTGTGGGCAGCTCTGCTGCTGCTTTAAGTCATGTGACTACGCAGACCTGGGAGTTGGTTCTAGAACTCACCGTTTTTTCTGGTGGTCCCTAGTGATGCCCAGGTTGCCACAGAGGTGGGGAATGTGATGTGGAGACACCCAGCCGACTGGGAAGGACAGTGCAGCCTACCTAGGTCTGCTATGTGCACACCATGTTTTTGCAGTTCCTGAGGAAGGCTTTCCTCATCTCCTGCATTCAGTGGGGACAAGACTACAGAGAAGCCATTTAATAATAGTGTAGTCCAGCTGGTCTGTGGGCACAGGTCTGTAGCCTCAGCATTTGGGAGGGGCAGGCAAGAGGACCAGGAGTTCAACATCATTGTTGATCACATAGGAAGTTTGAGACCATCCTGGGCTAACAGAAGACCTGTCTAATAAAAGTAGTAATAGCAGCAGCAGCTTACCCCAGCTGCCTAAATTCATATCTTATATTTGTATTTAGTGTTCTTATAGATGTGTGAAATGCATTTTATATAACTAGGAACTATTCTGTAAATAGTACTTTCTCATGAACGAAGATGTTATTATAAAAATAGTCAAATAATTCAAGAAAAAGTTTTTAAGAACTATTACTTCAGTGAAATCCTTCAACTGTTATGAAATACATTTCATACATTTCATTACCAGAGAAAGGTTACTGGCTGGTAACTTCCCTGATATTTTAATTTTATCCCTATATCCTTCACATCTCCTAAAGCCAACAATTTTATTCTTAAAATAAAAAATAGCCTATATGGAACAGGAAAATTGATATACACGGTTTATTCAAAATGAAATTGTATATCCCAAGGTGCACACCTCACTTTTGGTCAAGATGGAAAGGAAGCACCTGATGAATTTAATTTTCTCATGTAGTTTTGTGATCATCATCCATTTAATTGTGATAATTGACAAATGGTATTTTGTGCCCACTAGTCTGGCCAGAAAATGATGTTAAATTCTTGGCTTCCTAACTAACCTTGACCAGTGTAACACATTTCAGAGCTCTCTGGGCATCTGATGCGAAGGATAGCTGGATGTCTTCTGTTCTGAAAGACAAATTCTTTCTTTCAACCAAAAATTGTGTTACATTTGCTCAAATCAAAATCAGAATATTTTAAATGGAAGGCCGTCACAAACAGGAATGCCTATGGGGTTTGGACAAAGCTTTCCCTTTAGGCAAAAGTATATTTACGTTCTGATTTGGGTTTTGATGGCTCTCCTCCCAAATCCCTGTCCTAGTCCCGGTAGGGATGGTTGATCCTCACCACAGTATTCTGGATAAGATGCTGTTAATTCGGTTTTACAGACAATGAAACTAGGACTTGGGAGTTCAAGCAACGTGTCCCAGGTCTACAAGCAGGAAGTGGTGGGGTCAGGCATCACTCCTCTTTGATCACATCATGACTTTCTTAGCATCCCCTTAAGTTTCTCTCAAAGTTTCTCTTTGTCTTGTCAACACTGACTACACTGGGTACAATTTGGGACAGAAATGACAAATGAGGGAAATGAACAAACGATGCGGAAGCAATGATGTTTGCTCATCCTTTTCTTATTTTCTCAAAACTACTGAAAAGTCACCTGTCCACCTCCGTATCCACCAATCCGTCTATGCGTTCATGGGGCGAAGTCAGTTACGGGGCATCCGACTGAAGAAACTGTGGTTAAGCAGTTGGCGTTCCATGGGTTCGAGCACTCTAGTCACTGGCGCCGGGGAAGCAGTCCAGGAATTTGCGTGATTCCTCAGGACCACATGGTGCCCGAGATGGACATTATTCTTCATCCCACAGACACAGCAAAGGTCAAATCCCAACGCAAAGCAGAGACCTGAGGGAAGAGTGGAGGCACTGGCAACCTCTGCGGACCGCCCCAAAGAGAGAAGGTGCACTCACCACCTGGTGGCTTTATGGTGGCCGACTGCAGGCTCTCTGTCTGGAGAAAGAACTTCTGCTGTAGAAAATCTTAGATGGAAAATGTAATCACCACAAAATAATCTCAGGGTGAGAAAGGGTCCACCAGCCAACTCTGAGAAATAGCAGCTGTGCTGGTCAATAGGGTCAACTGGACAGGATCCAGAGTCACTTAGAAGACTAGCTTCTGGGGGTGCCAGGAATGGCACCAATCAGGATTGGTTGGTTGAAGTAGGAAGACATGGCCATGTGGGCATGGCCATTCCATAAAGAGAGGTCCTGGGCTGAAAGAAAAGGAGGAATCAGCACGTGCCCCTGCCCCACTTCCTGATGGCAGGTGTGATGGGACCAGCACCTCAAACTCCCGTTGCCAGGACTTCCCTGCCATGATGGACTGCATCTTCAGACCGAGCCAGATGGAACCCTTCCTTCCTTAAGTCTTCCTGTCCTGGCATTTCTATCACAGCAACGGGGAAAGTCACGAACACAGTAACAATGTCAAAGAAGAAAGACAAAGAGACAAGACAAGAGTGGGATGGGGTCAGTGAAAGAAGAACGAGCTTCCAGGGTCTTAGGTCGGCCTCCTCGACACGGTGTGAGGAGGCAGCCTGAGGGACGCTGCACGGGCCACTCTGCGAGAACCGAGAACCCGCAGTGCCGAAGACACCGCCCCGGAACACCGGCAGCGACAGCAGGGAGATGAGCGCTGTCCGCACCTGCGGAAATGTCTGCGGAGGCAGACGGGTGCTCGGCTGTGGCCTTGCGGCTCAGCCTGTGGAGGTCGGGTCAAGGTAGGAAGTCCATAGATTAGAGACTCGGAAAGAAAAGAAGTGTCCTTCACAGTGAGGTCCGAAAGCATGGCAGAAGAGGATGGAAATTGGTAGAGAGATCCAGAAAGAGGAAAAACACCTGCGAGATGGGGAATGGGGAGGAACGGGGAAAGAGGCGTGCAGGAAGCATTCTGGGATTTGCAGAGTCTTGTGCCGAGAGATGAGGCAGGTCTGGTGGTGTGAACTAGAGATCTCGGTCACTGTAGGAAGGTTTAGATGAACAAGCCAAGGAGCCCCCAGCTGGAAGTGCAGGGGCAGCGTCTTCTCCAGGGACGGGGGCTCTGCTGGCATCTTAGTTCAGGCTTCTCCAGAAGGGGATGAGAAGAACTTTCTACAGTTCTAAGTCCTCAAAGATATCCCTGAGATTCTAACACAACCTGAAGCTGACCATCACGAGTGAACTAGGAATGGCTCACGTGGGCGTAACACCCTCCAATTTACAGACCGCCTTTGTGCGTATGACCTTATCCTCATGATAGAACAGTTGATAGCACCTGTGCTGTTCAGAACTCTGAGCTTTAAAGAATAAAGTCACTTCTTGGGGTGACTTCTATCATTCTATCATTGCTAGCCCGAGTTTCCTTAGTACTACTTTGAAGTCTGTAAGGGCACTGCAAGATGACAATTATTTTTCAAAGGGTCAAAGAAAGAAACTGCACACAGCACTGCTAGAGGAATGTTTAACAGTTGTCTATGCCTAAGTCACTCTCTAGTGTTATCAGAACCTCAGACTGCAGCATCTGTGTTTTTAAACATCTTCAAATTATTCTCACACTGGCAAACACTTTTGACAGCTTCTACGGGAATAGAGAAAGGTGAGCTCCGGAGAGGAATTCACCCTGGCGTAAATTCCACAAGAGCAGTGGGAGTTCCACTCTGTAAACTGAGAGATCTTGGGCAAAAGACAACCTTGTGATGGTTAATCTTGATTGCCAACTTGATGGATTTAAGATCGCCTTGGAATGCTCCTCTGTATGGTCTACCTAACTGGAGGCAATACCGCTGTGCGCGTTGATGTCTCAGGCTGAATAAAAAGGAGAAACTGAGTGGAACCCCAGCATTCCTCTCCCTCTGCTCCTGACTGGCTGCAGTGTGATCGGCCACCTCGTGCTCTTCTCACCCGGCCGTGATGCATGGCACCCCATGCGGTGAGCCATCGTAGATCCTAACCCTCCGTAGGTTGCTTTCTTTAAGGTGTTTTGTCACAATGAGGAGAACAGGAATACAAACCTCTTTAAATATGTTTCTGTAACTTTGACATGGAATTAATAGCCATTAACTTGCAATGCAGCTGCAAGAACTGAGTGTGTGAGTGGGATGGGGCACATGCTGGTGTGGCCTCCCTGTCCCTCCATATGTCCAGAACGTCAGAAAGCTGCAAAGGAAGCTGGAAGTGGGGGCTGTGCTAAGCACCTTACATAGGCGTCTGAATGTTGGTCCCCACTGCACTGTCTCAGGTGGAAGTGAAGTTACATGGGAATGTAGTTCTAGAATTAGCAGAGACGTCAATCACATGAATGGATTTCTTATAAAGTCAGTAGGTTCTCAAGGGTCATAATTATTCAGATTAGCTGAGAGACCAAGTGTTTCTGCATTAATCAGTGCCGTAGGAAAATGCCAAATGTATCCTGTGCTTAGCAAACTGGATTAGATTAAAGTCACAAGACACCACTTCCACAGTCAAGGACATTTGTGGGCATGGAACACTGGGTCCCTGTAATGACCAAATGTTCCTCTGATGGTGAAGAACTTCAAATGCTGCTGGTAAAAATCTCAATAGTTTTTGTTTTTCTTGTTTTATTTATTATGAAAGATTGCCATCACCCTATAGGCATCCTATATGTGTGTCCATTCTTCAGTCTGTAGAATTAGAAGACCTGAGCATTGAGCAGGAGCTGCTTTCATCTAGGACATATATGACCAGTTCCTGGGCACCTACAAAGCTCCAATGATCCTCGTGCCTTGTATATAATGAGCTACTTTATAATTATAGTCAATAAGAGGGTAGTGGGTTTACATGAAAACTATTCAAGGAGTACTGATTCCGAGGCTATTTCTATCTGACTAAACTCACAAGCTAATACAAGTCAACGTATTCTGAGTTATATTGCAAATGTGTTTGCTAAATAAACCATATCATATTGAGTTGGGCTGTACATAATACTTATAAAATAAGCCCAACCACAGCAGTAACAGATATGTCTTTAGCAGTAGATGGTGATCAGCACAGTAGATGGTGGCATCTGGTCAGCATGTGGAGAGTAAAGGGCTGAGGAGTACTGGGCTCTAAGGGGGACGTGGGTCTCACTTCCCTTCCCTCAAGGCAGAAAGCTTGTCAGAGTCAGAGGTAATGACATTTGCAGCAAAACAGTATTAGTTGAACATGGCAGGGCTGTGGCACACAAGAATTCGCAGCAGCTATGAATACACGCCCAAGGCTCCCACGATCCAACCAGCCAAAATTCCAGCATGTGTGAGGAGGGGCCCACAAGTGCCACCCCTAGCCGAGAAGCTATCTCAGTTGATGGCTGTTGGGGGAGGGGCCGTCAGTTTTCTTCCGGGATGCAACCCCCGAGAGGACACCTGTGCGCCAGTGGATGGTCCGGAGCACATAAAGCAGCACCAAGTGAACCCAGTGGGTCTAAGACAAAGGGAGCACCTGAGGTTGGGAGGGGATGTGGAGGAATTCAGGAGGAGGGAAAGGGGATCTGAACAAAACACTCTATACGTGTATGATGTATCAAACAGTAAAAAACAAAAGGAGAAAGGAAAAGAAGAAGGGAGGGAGGGAGAGAGGAATAGAGTCAGTGTCCAGAAGAAACAGGAAGTGACTTCCTGGCTGGGACCCTGGGATGGAAAGGGCGTAAATCAGGAGTGTGAAGACGTCTGAATCAAGCTTGGTTTTCAGGTAACTCAGCACACACATCAGCTGAGTACAGAGCTGTACAGAGTTTGCACTGTTGTACCGGAAGACAGTAATGGCAGAACCGGGGGGTGGAGCTTCATAAATTAAACATTTCTACTTGCTTGTGAGATTGGAAGGAAGGTGGGAGGAGCCATCATTAGGCGAATGTCTGATAAGAATATAAGTAAACAATGGAAAGTAGCATAGGCAGAGGGAGCAGCGTTGCTTTTAGAACGTGTGAACGCAGGGTCTTTAACGAACAGCACCACACACGGGAGTAACGAAGATTTAAGTGACAGCTACAAAGAAAAATTTCAGGAAAAACTCAATAAATGGAAAACAATTCATGAGTCATTTGATAAAGACTAATTTCCTGAGTAGAGAGAAAAGCATAAACTCATCAGAAAAATGGCCAACCAGATAGAAAGAATGGCAGGAAAGGCAGACAGTACCACTGACTTTCCAGGAAGAGGCCTGTCCAGGTTTCCATTTGTGTGAAAGTATGTAACTTTATATGTAAGTGACAAGTGACCTGCCACGTTCAACAGCCTGTGAGACTGAAAGCCCGCATGTCTGATCACACACTGAGTTGCTAAGGGTGTGTGACAAGGAGGCATCCTAACCACTGCCGCAGGGATGCGGCCTTTGGAGGACAGCTAGGGGTATGCTGTGAGGAGGCATCCTAAACGCTGCTGCAGGGACAGAAGGAAACACTGCCTTTGGGGGCAGCTTGACGACACTAGAGCAGAAACCTCTGGCGCTGAGCCTGGATCCCCGTGGCATAGGCTTCTCTGCATACTGGCCTGGTTTGCAAACCCAGTCACCTGCTGAACTGCAGGGTGTGTGGTATGCACTGATACAGAGTGCGTCCAGAAGAGAGCAGAGAGGATGGTGAGATCTAGACAGTGGATTTGACCGATGGCTCTTAATGTCACCAACATCCAAAAACAAAACATGACACACTTAGCCATCAATCAGGATGGGATGTGACTGCCAAAACATGTCAAATTGCTGTTCAGATGCTGGGTCTGCTCCTAGGAGGGAACGTCAGGGGATTACGTGACCAGGATGTTCACTGGGAGCTTCCTATTGCCAACTCCTCGAGCCATTAGGTTGTGCAGGCACGGTGGTAACCCATTATCCATTTATAAATGCAAGCTTGTGACCAGCCACAAGTATGCCCAGGCATGTCCAGAGGGCACGACCAAATTATGTCAGCCAGCAATTCAGTTCCACGTATTACTAACCTGCTACACCAATGTCTCTCCCTCAGGCCACACCTGTGACCTCACAGAGGGTTCCTGTAAACATGTGTCAGAAGATTTAAGAAAACATAGGCAGTTTTATAGATGGAAGTTGGGAGGCCATGTAGGCACGCCCTGGAAAGGAAGAATGTTCCTGAACAAGTGTACAGAATTGCCCTCCCATGGCGATCATGGACATCTGAATGGGTCTGCTGTTGCTGGAACAAGAGGCAGAGCTGTCTTGATGTCACTGCTCCTAGCGGTTACCTTCAGATAGAGCCCTCGTTGGTCACTAACACCCCACCCTGCACACCCCAGAACAGGTCGTTGTAGGCAGTGTCTGTATAGTTCCTGCTGTCCGCTGAGCAGGACTGAGATCCACTGACTTACAGGGCTAGATGACCTGACAGAACCGGATGTTTACTTCTCTGGCTCACCTGCCTTCCCTGCTGGGCTCTCCTTTACCACCCAGTGGCCTTTCGTATATGAATCCTGGCTCAGGGTCTGCTTCTAAAGGAACACAGTAAGCCAGGTCTCCAGAAAGACTGCAAAGGCACAGAACTTTTATCCTAATATCTCCAATCCTAGGACTTTGTCTTAATACTGTATAGTCAGTCACACGCCCTGTCACAGTACTTTGTCAACAAAAGGCTGCAGACAAAACTCTGTTCCTGAAAGATTAGCTCATTCAATGATGTTGTAGCTGTAATGCAAATTCACTCTTGATGTCCACACACAAACAAAACGTACCACTGTCCTTAAGCAACACATAGCTGTTCTCACAGGTACCCAAAGGCATCTTTACAATCATATAGATATTATCAAGCACCTGTGATATGGCCAAAAATCTCTTCGCATGTAGCAACTTGATCCTCAGGAAACTCTAGAGTTACTATTCTCCATTTCACGTGAAAGAAAATTGAAGCATAAAAGCCGAATAACTTAATTCTTTAAGACCTAGATGGGATTCTGCTATAATGGGGGACAAGGAGATGGGCCTGTTACCATGAGGGACAGGGAGATGGACCCTATTATAACAGAGGACAGGGAGATGGGCCTGTTATAATGGGGGACAAGGAGATGGGCCTGTTACCATGACGGACAGGGAGATGGACCCTATTATAACGGAGGACAGGGAGATGTGTTCTATTATAAAGGAGGACAGGGAGATGGACCCTATTATAACGGAGGACAGGGAGATGGGGCCCATCTCTAACAGAGATATTTAGCTAATTTTATTATAAATTTTATGAAATTGAGCTTCATGAAGTCCTAAAAACCACAGAGGAGATATATCAGCTGTGGAAAAGCAGTTTTCATTGTGTTGGACCCCATAGTGAATAGCAGGTAGTCATCCCCAGTGAGTCTTCCCTCAGGTGGTCATCCCCGGTGAGTCTTCCCTCAGGTCGTCATCTCTGGTGAATATTCTCTCAGGTCTTCATTCCCAGTCATCCTCCTTCAGTGCGTTTCCATCTTTTGTTGGGATTTTTCAGGAGGAGAGATGCTTGTCTTTCACAGGCGACCTTTAGATTTTCTCAGTGTTTTCATGTTTAATTCAGAATCCTGATCAAAGCCAGGAGCTATTCTCCATAATACAGCTTACAGTGATAAAAAATAGTCCAGGGGCTCAAGAGATGGCTTAGCTGGCAAAGTGCTCATGGTGTAAGCATAAGATCCTGAGTTTGTTACCATCTCCTCCTCCTCCACCACCACCACCATCACCACCTCCACCACCATCACCACCACCATCACCTCCACCACCATCACCACCATCACCATCACCACCACCACCACCACCATCACCACCACCACCATCACCACCATCACCACCATCACCACCACCATCACCACCACCATCACCACCACCATCACCACCACCACCATCACCACCACCATCACCACCACCATCACCACCACCATCACCACCTCCACCACCACCATCACCATCACCATCACCACCACCACCATCACCACCACCATCACCACCACCATCACCACCACCATCACCACCATCACCACCATCACCACCACCATCACCACCACCATCACCACCACCATCACCACCATCACCACCACCATCACCATCACCACCATCACCACCATCACCATCACCATCACCACCATCACCTCCACCACCATCACCACCATCACCACCACCACCATCACCACCATCACCACCATCACCACCACCATCACCACCACCACCACCACCATCACCACCACCACCACCACCACCACCATCACCACCATCACCACCATCACCACCACCACCACCACCATCACCATCACCACCATCACCATCACCACCATCACCACCATCACCATCACCACCACCACCATCACCACCATCACCACCACCACCATCACCACCACCACCATCACCACCATCACCACCACCACCACCATCACCACCATCACCACCATCACCATCACCACCACCACCACCATCACCACCACCACCATCACCACCACCACCACCACCACCATCACCACCACCACCATCACCACCACCATCACCACCACCACCACCATCACCACCATCACCACCACCATCACCACCACCACCATCACCACCACCACCATCACCATCACCACCATCACCTCCACCACCATCACCATCACCACCATCACCATCACCACCATCACCACCACCACCACCACCACCATCACCATCACCACCATCACCACCATCACCATCACCATCACCACCATCACCTCCACCACCATCACCACCATCACCACCACCACCATCACCACCATCACCACCACCACCATCACCTCCACCACCATCACCACCATCACCATCACCACCACCACCACCACCATCACCACCACCACCATCACCACCACCACCACCATCACCACCATCACCACCATCACCATCACCACCACCACCACCATCACCACCACCACCATCACCACCATCACCACCACCACCATCACCACCACCACCACCATCACCACCATCACCACCACCACCATCACCATCACCACCACCACCATCACCACCACCACCATCACCACCACCACCACCATCACCACCATCACCACCATCACCACCACCACCACCACCATCACCATCATCACCACCATCACCACCACCTCCACCACCACCAAACAGGCACAGAGGTGCATGCTTAGAAGCCTTGTAATCCCAACACTAGAGAAGCAGAGGCAAGGAGAGCTCTGGAGTTGATTGAGGAAGACATCAGACATTGACCTGGCCTTTTACACACAGACACAGACATACACACGTGTAAACACACACTACTATGTCATTGAGATCTCGAGGAAATTGTGATGACACAAAAATATCAGTGCCCCTCGTTAGCTGCAGGTCAAAGAACTTGAAGTTTTTAGTGATGTGCATGTTCTTGGGAGGCGACATCATTTCAAATGCTTTAAAATCATGGACTATGCGCCGATCCTCTCAACATCCATGAGGCTTCGAGCTCTGACTGTGGCAACCAGGGCACCAGACCTTGTCCTTAGTTCTCCATCCACACAGAACTGAAACGGAGAATGTCTCTCATCTGTAATTTGGTGACGTGTCCCTGTGTTCAGGTGCCCGGAGTTGCCCACCCTGGAGCACCTCAGCTTCCCTGTCAAGTCTGGGTAATTGTTGGCTTCCTCTGACTTCTTGCTAATAACAAATAACTGCAGATGGAACAGGGTCTGCATAATAGCCCCCAGTTATTACTTGAAGCTCTGAAGTCTACCCCCACCAGAGGATGTTTGTAGAAAGAAATCCTTGAGGGAAGTCACTGGATTCTCAGGAATACCTATGTCCATCATAAAGGATATTTACGCATGGGAAACTGCATGTCTTATTTTCAAGTGTGGAGAAAGAAGGGGAACTGCAAGGCTAGAAAGTCCAGTGGGACGTTCTCTCCAGCTCCCCTAGCACATGGCTCACAGGGTTTCTCACATGCAAAGTATTTCCTTGGACAAGGACTGCTCACTCCTCTTCAAGGCTTAGTGAGCTTTGGGATAACAGTAAAAGGTCTGGAGTTAAAAATCTTGTTAGATTTTTAAAAAGCTTGTAGATTTCCTACAAGCTTTGCCCCAAGATGTGGTAGAGAGACTTGGAGCAGTTAGTGGGAGGTTACCTTTCAATCTGTAGATGGGAAGCTACATGTAATCTGCTGGGTTCTATGGAAGGCCCTTTTTCTGTGGTGAATACAATACACAGTTACAAAACAATTCCTTGTGATAATGGAAAGCTCATCACCATCATTATGTGTAACCAGAATGCATACAGGCGCAGCACAGGTGCATGTACACATTCACACATACAGACGCACATGCTTTCACACATGCACACACTTTCACATATGCGCACACATAGACACCTTTTATATCCCGGGCACTGGACTAGAGATGTATTTATAGAGTGAGATTATAGAGTGAGAGTCTCTTTCTCTGGCTTAAAGCCCTTAAAGCATTAAATGAAATTATTAAAAGATTAATTATAGGGGGCTGGAGAGATAGCTTAGTCCTTTTGCAGAGGATCCAGGTTCTGTTCCCTACATGGTGGCTAACGACTGTCTGTAACTCCAGTTCCAGGGGAATCCAGTGCCCTTCTGACCTCTGCAGACACTGCATGACATGGGTGCACTCATATATATTCAGGCAATTCATACACATAAAATAATAACAAAGATTAATTATGAATCTAGTTTTTAGTATTAAAATAACCTCAGGGAAGGTGGCATTTAAGTTGAGACCAATATTTAAACATGTTCATACTATAGTTTTTATAAGAGGTTTAGTTTGGTTAAAAAAATTTATGTTGTTTAAAAACAAGAAAATACTGAATTATATAGATGTTCTAAATTACAATCCAAGTTGACCAAGTTTAAAACCTCAGATTTTGATTTCTACTGCAGCAGGATGTGTTTTTAAAGACAAGGCAGGGTATACACAAGATGTTTGCTGTTCTTAGAGAGACTGGAAGCAGGAAAAACTGCTAACATTTAAAAAGTATTTTACTCATTATTTTTATTTTATATGCATGAGTATTTTGCCTGCATGTATGTAAGTGCATGTGTGTTGTGAAATGTCCAGAGAGATCATCAGAGGATCTCAGATCCTCTAGAACTGGGGTTACAGACCATTGTCAGCTGCCATGTGGGTGCTGGGAACCAGACTCTGCAAGAGCAGCCAGTGCTCTTAACCTCTGAGCCATTTCTCCAGTCCCATGTTTTCTTTTATGTTTGACTTTCTACAATTAACAGACACTACAAATTAATACATTAAAAATAGCTATGCAGAGAAAACTATGTAAGTTCACATTTTTTCATTAGCCTGTTATTTCATTTTGTGACTTTTCAAATACCATATTTATTTTTTTATGTGTATGAGTGTTTTGCCTGTATGTATAGAAGTGCCCCTGTGTCATGCAGTGCCTGAGGTCAGAAGAGGGTGTTGGGTCCCCTGAAATTGGAGTTAAGATGGTTGTTAGCCACCATGTAGGTCCTCTGCAAGAGCAGCCAGAGTTCTTAACCACTGAGCCATCTCTCCAGCTCCAAATGTTGTATTTATATTCCTTTATATTCATTGTTCAAAGTGGTGGGTTTTCTGATATTTTCATTCAAATGCACCCCGTCCTTTGACCATATTCCAGGCCATTATTCATCCTGTTGCCACGTCCCTCTTCCCTCTGGGTTCTTTCCTCTTCTCTCATCTGCTTGTCTGATGTACATGCATATGCAGTCCGTATATGACAGAGAACATGTGGTAAGACACTGCCCTTTAACTGCACAGCTGCAGCCTAGAAGCAGAGAACTAAGTTCTAATGTTTGATTTAAGGGAATTTCCTTCTGGACACAGATTTTCATAGAACTCCAAACTAGAACACACACATATACACACAGAATATGCACACACACACATGCCCACACAAACACACACATTCACACATGCACACACACAGACACAAATGTGCACAGTCAGGTATGTGCACACACACACGCACCACTCTCTTGAAGACAACATGATCCTTTGGCATTTTTAAGGGCTAACCTGGTCATGAAGTAGGGCAGCAGTCAAACCCTGCTGTGCTCCGGTTCTTTGCCCCTCATATGACATCCACCCTCACTGGGATTTTTCCCTGTTCCCTCAAATGTAAGACCTGTGTCATTCTTACACACCAGTCTCCTGTCAGCAATGTGGGCTCTGGAAAGGTGAATGTCAAAGAAATGGTGAAGTTAAGTCTAACCAGCGGTTCTCTTTCTTCAGGCCATCTTTTCTTCCCTCCGTCCCTCCGTCCCTCCCCCTCCCTCCCCCCCTCCCCCCTCCCCCTCCCTCCCCCCTCCCCCTCCCTCCCTCCCTCTCCCCCCCTCCTGTTTCTCTGTGTCTCTTTGTCTCCCTCTGTCTCCCCTCCCCCTCTCATATTCCTCAAAAACAATTGAACTAGATGTAAGTTTCTGATAAAATAGCACTGAATTCTCCTTCCGGCTTTTGTGGTTGACCTTATCATTCAGATAAATTTATGTAAAGCATCAAATGTATGGTGGATAGAGGAGGAGAATGAAGTGATTAAAATGAGTAATAGCTGAAAACCTAGTAAAATATTGACCAAATAATAACTTGGTCTTGGCCACTCTGGTTAATCAAAAACCTCGTGACACACGTGTGAAGTGGGGCTGCTCTCAGCCAGGTCTCTGTTTACAGCCGAGCGGTGAGCTGGGAAGTGAGGAAGTAATCCCTGCCACTCTCCCAGAAGTCCCAGGGACTCGCTGTTATCTCTGCTGCCCACCAAGTTCCTGGCCACTGAGAAATGGTAATGCGTTCAACTCGCTCAGCTTGCAGTGGTACCTCCAGCTCCTTGTCTGGTCTTCAGGAACTCCAGAGAAAGGGAAGCAGGGTCGGGTTTGTGTAAATGTCTCTGCACGGAGACAGCACGTGTGCACATGAGATGTGAGCAGGTGCACTAGTGTTCCCAGAAGCAAGATGCTGACTTCTGCCTCAGGGCGGAGGAAGCGGCTCTTCAACACCTCATACTAACTGAAAAGACACTTAGGCTTGTATTGCTCTGTGTCACGCTTCCTCAAGTTCAGACCTAGGTCACAATGTTTACTTCAAAGATGAAGTTCTCGGTTGACTGCGGCTGAACCTGCTGTAGCTAGGAGGGGACAGGAGTGGGAGTGTGGACGGTCTGTCTCGGTGTGTGGGCTCAGGCTCACCATGCAGGGTCCCACCACAGCTCCTCAGTGTCTCCCATCTGCCTGTGACCTGAGCTTTACTGTCCTGTCCACACAATCGGTCATGTGCTGATCCTCATATCCAAGCCTCCTTTCCCATTTCTTCTACGCCAGACACCTCCTCTGCCGTTCCCTGTGGGAATCTGGTTCTCTTCCTTTTCCAGCAGGAGGAGTCCGTGCCCCCAACCTTCAGGCAGCTTTCCACTATCTTTTACAATTTTTATTGCATGTGTATGAGTGTCTTGCCTGCATGTGCACCACACATGTGCAGTGCCCTCAGAGGTCACAAGGGGTGTCGGAGCCCCTGGAACTGGAGGTAGAGACAGCTGTGGTTGGAGCTGGGAGCTGAACCCGGGTCCTCTGGAAGAGCAGCCAGTGCTCTTAACCACTGAACCATCTCTCTAGCCCCAAGTCCTACCTTCTTGAACCTTAGGTAAATGTTTCCTATGAAGATTCTCCAGATCTTGCTCTACACACTGGGGAGGGACGGAGAGAAGAATCAGGGACGCCCAGGATAACTACACATTATAGGTTATATTTACCACATTTTACATATAATATATACAATACTTATTATGTCAAATCACGTTATGTTTAATGCCATCCGCCTATTACATGCTTATTGACTTACAGGTCTGTGCATCCCATGGCTGAATGTGAACTCCCAAAGGGCAGCACTGTGCCCTTGTGTGTCCCACCCTTGTCATCTGGTCTGCTTTGGGTGAGGGTTCAGTAAAGGCTTGATGGGAGTGTGGCTGGGTTCCCCCTGCTCTGTCAGGGGCCGTGTCAGTCTCACTTGCCTGTGTGAAGCCCCGTGTTCACCTAGGATGGGGTTAACTGTCTTTTCTCAGTTCTCATGACACAGTTTACTGCTTGGTGTCACAGACTTTCCTGTACTTGACTGGAATGCATCTATCCTTCTAGGAAAAGAATCTTGTCTCCTGTCCTCCTCTGCCCATGAATCCCTGCGCTCTGCTTCGCAGAACTCTACATGTTTGCATGGTCTCCCCAGTAGACATCGCTAAAAAAGGAAGAGATGACTTCTGATCAGCTTCTATTTGTAAATGTCGAGTAAATGGGTTCTGGGAACAGGAAGGAAGAGAATGAGGAGCTGAGGGACAGGGGACCCCTAAACTTTGTTCCTGTGTCAACAACTGGTGCTTTAACAAGCAAGGGGTGAAGCTGTTATGTCCCCTGGTTCTAACAGCCGCTCTCTCTTCTCTTCTGAAGTTTAGGTGCTCTGGAAATAAGGAGTTCAGAAAGGGCACTGGTTTTCTCTGGTTTTTAAACCCAGAAATCAGTGATGCATTTGTGTTTACTGACAGCACCAGGCTTTAAAAAGAAAATTGCTTTCAAGTATCATCAAGGATAGCACAGTTTCGCCATATTCACCCCATCCCCCGCTTTCCCCAATTTCTGTTTCCTGTTTGTTTATATGAACTATCATATATGTAGTTTATGCATCTATATACAATGTATGATCCACAAATTAAAGAGAACAGGTCATATCTGTCAATCTGGTGTGTCTTATTTTGGTAACTGTGATGGTGTATTAATTTTTGACTCACTGCTCCTGCTCCCAAGATGGCCATGGATCCAGCTGACTGACAAGTTAAAACCTGCTCTGGGTCCTGAAATCAATGGCCAGGGAAGAGTTGCAGGTATGAGAATCAAAGCTTCAGTGTCTTGTTTTCTTCACAACGTTAAGTCGCTCCTTCTGCTGAAAATTTCCACCTCCCAGACCCAGGCGATCTTTCCACATACATTCTTTTTATTTCTCCTCACAACGTTGTAAACCCAATATCACTGGCTGCTTCCTACAGGTAAGGAAAGCAAGGCTCAGAAATCTTCAGTGATTTACCCAATGTTGTACAGGTGTCCTGTCTTATCACACGGCATAAGTCAATTCTAATCAAAGGTCACGGCGGAAACCCTTTGTCAACTCCTTTTAGGGACTTAGAGTGTGTATTAAGTGACCCATATATGTCTTTGTGACTTAAAAACATGACTGTGCTCACCTTAGTTCATTCCAAGGGCAGAAGAAAAAGGAAAACCCACCCTTAATTACCCAGAAAGGAGAACTCAGGAAACCACATGCTGGTCAGTGAGTTCAAGGTTCTGTCAGCCTACGATTCCAGTCAAGACTTTGACCAAAGTTAACTTGAAAAACAGTTGGATTGAATTTTCTCTCCCACCCTGCGTCTCTGTCTGAGGAGGAGGAATGGATGGCCCCTCAAACGCAGACTACACATCCGATACGGCGGGCGCCACTTCAGGGACAGCTACTTTTGCCGAGGAAACGTAGTTTGACAAAGCTTTCTTTAATCCTCTACATTCTCTGACTCCAGAGTTTGGCATCAGCTCTGTGCTTAGGAAGCCCTGTCTCTCCATACTTAGTTTCTATATCTGCAAGAGCGGCCCATGTAACTTTAAAACTAGTAAACTATGAAAATACTCCTGGACTTTGTGTAAGGAAACGCAGATCTCTCTGTAGAGATGCGATCACAGGTCATATGCTCCCTGGTGAGAAGGTATATGTAAATGTGATCGTTACATAAGATGATTTATCACCTGAATTATGAGAAGCGTGCTTTGTAAAACACTCTCCAGATCTCTCCTGACAGCAGCAGCCATAACAACAGAAACAATAAAATTTCACAAGACAGAGTTGATTGAGTTTATTACAAAACATAATGCCAGCTGTCCAGATGATGACTTCCTCAGGCTGACCTCCCACCCGCCCCACCCCCCACGCCCCCCACCCCCTACCAACTCTAGATCCCCTCTTGTCGGCTCTTTGAGAGACAAGCTCACTGGGATAAGCAGAACCATCTTGCACAAAACATTACCAAGGTTAAATGTGGTTTACATTCTAGGGATTAAAGGAGAAAGCTAAGTCCACAGGGAATCCATCGAGATGCCTCAATCTTCAATGGAGCAGATTTGAGGACAAGAATCAACCCTGTGCTTGAGGAGAAGCACACTGAAGGCAGAAGTTATGCAGAGTGGCCATGGGAGCCTTCTCGAAGTTTCCCACTCCATGTCACAACAGAGGTAACACAGGCATTTATATCTGAAATGTCCTCCCTTCACTCTTAATCTCTGTCCTGTTGGTTTGAAGTGTGTAGACCGCAGATATGTGTCTCCTTCCTCTTGGCCTACTCTTTCAGCTCAGTTCCTATAAACAGAAATCGCAATAAATCTATCATCCAGCTATTTAGTGTATTTAGTTATAAATAGAACCTGGACTTGCGCCTTACTGGGAGGATCCAGCTAGATTAACTAATTGATTTTTAAAATGGCACACCACACTGTCTGAAGTTCTGTCTGTAACATATCACCTTCTGTTGCTTTGATTTTGCTTTCCATCATGTTTTACAAATAATTGGATACTTAAAAGATACTTTAGTGAGGCATTATGTTGGTACTAGAGATACAAATATAACTATATCCTGCCTTTTGGTCTTCCCAAAATACCAGCACAGATATCTTCAGTGGTGTTGATAAACTGTAATGTGTTACAGCGAAGAGATGGGCTGGGATGATGACTTTCAGGGAATCAAAGAAGACTGGGAAGAGGGCAAAGCATTACCGGTCTGTGTTTCAGCTGAAGCTCTGGAAAGCAAGCCAGGGAAAGTGGCATGAAGTGGCAGAATGTGTGCCTTGCCAGGAAAGGAGCTGGGACCAGGTTGTGGGAACCAAGCTCCTAGTCGAGTCCAATGTGTAGCAAGTCCGCAGAAGTGTAAAATCAGTAAGCAGAGGACTTAAAAATAGTAAGAACTCCATATGGGGTCCAATCATCCGAAGACATTAAAAAGAAAGATATGTGCTAGACCTCAGAACTTCAATCGTTCTAAGTGGGAGTCTTCAGTGTTCTAGATGGGTGTCCTCAGTGTTCCTGGTGAGAGTCCTCCAGTGTTCCAGGTTGGTGGCCTCAGTGTTCTGGGTAGGTGAGAGTCCTTCAGTGTTCTGGGTGGGTGGGAGTCCTTAATGTTCTACATGGGTGTTTCCAGTGTTCTAGAGACATTCTCTAGCAGGGTGTGGTGACACGTGTCTTTTATCCCATTATCCCTGTACTTGGGAGGCAGAGACAGGAGGATCTCTGTGAGATCAAGGCCAACCTGGTCTACATAGTGAATTCTAGGCCTGCTGGGGCTACAAGGAGACATTATCTCAAATAAGAAAAAAAAGAAAGAAAGGTAAAACAAAAAAAGAGATGTATTCTTGGGGTTCCAGACAGGCACTCTCTAAGGTTGTCCTAGCTCCTCAATGTTAGTTGAGGTTGGCAGTTGGTTCAAAATGCAAACTTTTGAGGTTTACCTTAGGCTCAGGCTAGCAATCTGTATTCAGCAAGCCAAGGTGATTCTGTGTACAACACAATTGTAGAGGTTCTGTGTACAACACAATTGTAGAGGTGCAGTATGTCCTCTGAGTATAACAAACAGTCCCTGTAGAGTGCAGGAAAACTGGGAGAGTGGTGCAGTGTCCAGGCCTCGCAGTGATGCTTCGTGCTCTAATGAGTCATGATGGAACCGAACAGGTCAACGGGGTGTTAATACTAGGTTCAGTGTCTAAACAGGGAGTTTAATCCTGTAGGGTAATTCCAGAGTTCAAGAGGCTTCAATTCTGGGGACTTCACAGAGTAGAAGAAGAGAGACTCATAAGCTAAGAAAAATCCAATAGACCAGGAGGAGGGGGTAAGCTTACAACGACCAGCAAAATGGCAGGTTGTAGCTTCTTCAAGAGAACATACAAAAGCCTGTCAGAAGCTCAGGAGCTGGAGCGGCAGACTGCATGCCAGAGACCCAGAGGAGCTTGGTTTCCACTCTCATGTCCTGACTATGAAGTCATGGTCCTTATAGTGAGGCCAGTGTTATTCTAAAAGTGTCAGGGGAGCCTCCACCTGCCAGGGGTATATGCTTTATACGTTGGTCTGTCCTTGACGTTCCACCATGGCAAGTCTCAAGAGTCTCTGCAAGTCACGTGTTAATTTGTCTCCCATCCATATCAATTAAAATATAAAGAAAAACAATAGCTGACACCTGCTTAGAAAACAACACCTCAGTAGAAAGGGAAGAAAATGAAGAGGCCAAAGCAAGTGAAATAAAGTAAAAATGAACACTTTCAGAAGAGGAGGGGTTCCCACCACTGACGCGTCTCACCTGCTTCGAAACCCTGGGCCCTCTGTGTCATTTAGCAACACAGATAATATAAGACCAGAGATGGCCATTGTCAGAGGAAAACACCGAAGACTATTATAAACATGGCAAGTTTGGGAGGAGGCGGGTAGCAGATAGACATCACCAGACCAGTTGGATTTAGGACTAGAATTGGGCCAGGCTGTTGTGGGTTTTATTCGTTGTCACTACAGACACCTTATAATTAGTGTTTTTAACAGAGCACTCGATGTTCCCAGTAAACAGGAACACCTTGTGCCACTAAGCGGTGCAATTTAATGTCTCCAACTCTGACAACCCAGTGCAGCATGAATCTTCTCTCTTAGGAAAAACAATGCAACCAAAGACTTTCAGGAAAACAGACATCAACCTGCAGTGCTGTTTAATTTAATAACCAAATGAAACATCTAAACTTAATAGGCAGTTTTAGTTCAACATAATTGCAGATTTACAGGTGCTCACTTTGCTTTTTATAGGTTGGACAGGTGAGTATTTGCAGACCTGTTCGAGAACATCACAACATGTTTAGGCTCTACCAAAAATTCAATCATAAACTTGCACCTCAAAGAATTTCACAAGGTTCTCAGACTACCTAATACATATATATATATATATCTCAAAACATCACTCACTTTGTGCCACTAAGCAGTGAATTTTAACGTTCCCACCTCTGACGACTCAAGTTAGTGCAAATGCAGCATGAATCTCCTCTCATTACAACAGATCTCTTAGGCAGTGACTCCTGATAAAGGTACTGTGTGTGACAGCCATTCAAAACCCTTGACACTCACGGGCTTAGGACAGTGTCATTTAAACCATTATGTCTCAGTCTAAGTCATCGAAAACCATGCTGACTTCCAAACGCTCCCAAATACACACTGAAACCTGAGGGAGGAAGGGAGGAGGAGGAGGAGCTGTAGCTGGGTCTTCTCTTACAGGAGTTAGTGTCTGTGACTCGTGTTGCGGTCTTCTGTTCTTGGTACCTGGGCGGCATGGCCACTGTCCTCTCAGCACTGGAATTGGCCAGAACGGAAGGGGCTTTATGCTTTTCTTTTCCTCTACCTCCCGACACTTTCTAAGTCAAATTCTTCTTTTTGGTACAAGGGGAAAACAGGAAATTGATTGGCCCCAGTCCCAACACGCCCCTGTTATTGCTTCAGGCAATTTCTTTAAGGTATTGATTTATTCTTGGTAACAATAAAACAGATGTTATTGTCTCAACTTTTCTGTATGAAAAAAGAAAGAGATTTTACAACCTTCCCAGAACCCCTTGCTAGTTGGTGAAAGAGAGAAAAGTACGGGGTAGAGATATTTCCTAGGAAAAACAATGCAACCAAAGAATTTCAGGGAAAACAAAATCCAGCCCACAGTGCTGTTTAGTTTAGTAACTAAATGAAACTTGATAGACAGCTTCAGTTCAACACACTGGGGATTTACAGGTGTTCACTTTGTTTTTATGGATGGGACAGGTGGGCATTTGCAGACCTGTTTGAGAACATCACAATATATTTGGGCTCTATCAAAAATTCAATCACAAACCTGCGCCTCAAATAATTTCACAGGGTCCTCAGACTACCTAATGTCTATGTATAGACACCCTATATAGAGTTTATATGTAGGCTCTCTAAAGACCCTAATAAAGAAGTCCCTGACCTCAATGTGTTCTGACATACAAACATATAAAATGACATTTTTAAGTTATAAAATACGTATGCTTTTTAAGGAGCCAGGAGTCTTCTCCTTAACAGCCTCTCTAGCTTCGTTGAGCTGCGAATGCACTCACACTCTTGTGGAAATCTTAAAAACAAACTCAAGGATTGGCCGAGCGACCATGTTTTTTGCTGGGGAAACTTCACACATCTTATATGACGGAGGTTTCATTGTTGGAACCTAATCCCTCAAAGAGATGGCATTCAGAGTTACAGCATACAGAAAGTGGTAAGGTCAAAACGGTGGTTTTGAGTGGGATTATTGCTCCCAGGAGAGACCCTTGGAAGGTCCCCTACCCCTCTGTGAGCACATGGCAAACAGAACCACCTAGAAAGCAGCCCTCAGCAGACACTGAATCTGCCCGTGCCTTGATGTTGGGCTTCTCCCTTTCCACATTTGTGAGCATAAAAAGTAAAAGCCGCATCACCAGCTTTCAAAATGGCTTCCTTCCTAGGTTCTCAGGGCTGACTCACATCTCAGTGACCAACTCTTCTCTGATGGAGACCT
Organism: Eospalax fontanierii; assembly: GCA_035773235.1. Lineage (NCBI taxonomy): Eukaryota > Metazoa > Chordata > Mammalia > Rodentia > Spalacidae > Eospalax > Eospalax fontanierii. The sequence goes on from CM069543.1 coordinate 8,881,455, forward strand.
CATGCCCTTCCCATGCATAGGAAGAAGTGCTCAACATTCATTCTAGATGTGACCCAGTGTGGGAAACTGTCAGTGAGAACACAGCTCTTCCCCTGTCTCTCTTGTTACTGTCCATTAGCATCCCGGGAAGTATTGATCAGGCCCACATGGGGACACTTGAAATATGAGCTTTCAGGTGGGTTGAATGTTAAGATATCTATCAAGACCCTTAGATATCTGACAGTCAGTTGTGAATTGTTCTGCAGTAAAACATAAGGACTATGGCTGCATTTACAACCCAATAAACCACCAACATGGTTTTTATCCAAATGTTGAGATCCCGAAATTTGCCTTCTGCTCTCCCATGGGCCTCTTAAATAGAGTTGACATAAAGTTTTTAGATTATTTGGCTTCTGACAACAAGATGTTGAATGTGGTGAGCAGAATTCTTACATACCCACCCAAAATGTCTGCCCACAATTCTCCATGAATGTGGACAGATTACAGTGAGATGTTACAGTACTTGGCACAGTTGGTCAAAGATGGAAAGATTGTCCAGGGTGATTTTATCTAATGTTATTGGCCAAGGAACTTTCAATCAAGGAAAAGATAAAGGAACCGGTTTGGAGGTGATAAGTGTGGCATTGAGCTAGGAAGAGGCCTCAAAGGAATCCAAAGGAAGAAGTCAAAATCCGGTGTCAACTGGTTAGGACAGGAATCATCAGACAGTGACTGAAGGCGAAGACTAGGAAGAGAACATCAGAAGAGGTAATGGGTGTTAGGTCCTTGATTTGAGAATGATTGAGAAAAACTACAAATATAAATTTTTGAAAAGCCAAGTTTATTTAAGAGTAATTGTTCCGGCTAGCTAGGGCTGCAGCTGAGTCCAATGTGGAGAACACCAGGCCCGAGCAGGGGTCAGAGCTGTTTCTACAGGACAGAACTGCAGATGGCATGACCTTTATTATGACTGGCCAGGGCATTTGTAAGACTTGCTGGGGCTTTTTCATCGGTTACATTTTATTCAGTAAGCCATAAGTCCTTCTTTCCCCATCTGAGGATTTCTAAATGTGTCTACATTGGTTGAGGCACCACGCCGTCTGACTTCTGGTAACTCAAAACTCAGAGGCTGGGGAAATGGAAATTTAAGGCCTAACATAAAATGGAGGGTGAAGTTTAAAATGGCGTTTGTGTGGCTTTAACCATTTTTATCAATGGGAAGAGGGGGCAGGGCTGGAGGCAGAAGACTGGTGAAGTCTAGAATGCCTCAGGAGGTCCTGTACCATCAAGCTAAACCGAAAACAGCCACGAGGGGCCTTATTATTCATGACCTTGTATGTGATGTTCAGAAGTCCGGAGTTTACTAGAGAAAGTAAAGAGAAATGAGGGACTCTCAGAATTTCGGATCAACAATGCTGAGGCGATATTTGTGCTCTGAAAATCTCTGTGGCTGCTGCGTGGAGCTGGTGTGGGGGAGGGGTTCACCATCCTGGTGGAAGGATCCCAATCAGCTGGAGAGGAGGGTAGGCACAGGCTGAGAAAGCAAGAAAGCATTAGCCTGAGCTGTCAAATAAGGGCAGCCTGGGCTAACTGAGCCACAGCTGGACTCAGCAGAGGACACTAACCAGGCAGAACCGGCTCACATGGGGACCCAGGCACAGGGTGTTACCAGGATGGTGGACAGGACACAGGAGACTCGGGAAGGAGAAGGCTTTGGGAAAGCATGTCACTAGCAGGGCCTAGCCGGTGTGGCGCCTGCCCAGCTGCTCCATACACAGGTGGAACAGTCTTAAAGAGACTTCAAGTCCTTGCCAGGTGATTGGTGGATTATGCCACACGATCCACAAAAAGTATGCTGTGGAAAGAGGAACAATTTCCCAGAGAACATCAAAAAGAGTTGGGGCAAGAGGAAGTGGAAAGCGAGGGTGTGCCTGAGATGCTTCTAGAACACCATCAGTGCCCCCAAAACGTACGAGTTATTGTAATCTAAAGTCGGTCACTCTCAGCTCCCGGCCGAGTTGACCTAGTTTAATGACTGTATGCGTTTGAAAATTCATGTTGTTTCTTATTACTTTATGTGAATAATTAAACATAAAACATGGAGAGAAAATGTACCTTCAGAGGTGTGAAAGTTAATCATTTATGCATGATTTAAACCAATAGTCACAAAACAAATCGGCAAATACAAAAACATTGAAATAGTTCTGTGTATTCTATCGGATAACAAAACACTAAAGCCTAAAATCAATGACAAAAGAAGCTCTAGTAACTCATGGAGATTAAGCAACAGACTCCTGAATGGTGACTGGGTCAAAGAAGAAATCATTAGAAATATACCAATTATATCATTTATCTTTTAAATATATTTTGCTTTCTCTTTTTTAAAACTCTGTTCTTATCATGTGTGTGAATGTGAGTGTGTCGCACCTTGTGTGTAGAGGTCAAAGACCAACTTTGTGTTGTCAGTTCTCTCCTCCATGGGTTCCAGGGACTGAACTCAGATCGTCAGGCTTGTGAGCCTTTACCTGCTGAGTCATCTCTCCAGTCCATATTTTGTTTCCTATTGTTACAGAGAATGGAGAGTCCGTTCTATAGTAAGTGGGGTGTTAGGGTTTGAATCTAAAATGTTTCCTACAGACTCATGCTTTGAACACCTGAATCTCCATCAAAGTTATTTAGGAGGCTGAGGAAACTTTAGGCGGCAGGTGGACTGGTAGAGGCAGGTCTGAGTCTTTGAAGGCTATAACCTGGCCCTTGGCCTGTGTCCACTCTCTGTTTCCTGGTCCAGCCACCAGATGAAGAACTCTATACACCCCCAACCCATGGAAGGGCTACTCCAGACACTCCACTACGGTGCACAGTGGAAACAGTGAGCTGTGAGAAATAGTTCCTCCTTTAAGTTGTTTATGTAGATATTTGGTCATAGCAATGAGAAAATAAGTAATGCATGGGGTAGATGTCAGCTTTTATACAAGATACAGGCCTTAAATTTAAGGTGAAATGTGACACCCTAGAGCCCAACTCCAATTCTATGCAGTCTGGGTTATTTTGAAACACTGTTTATGTTTCTTTTCTTTGAAATGAAGAGGATAGAGAAAGATCATAAGGAATATTTGTACTTTTCATATTTTACTTTTAAACCAGAATCTCATGTTGTTCAGGCTGACCTTGGACTCCCTCTAAAGCCAACGGAGATCTTGAATTTCTGATCCTCCTGCCTCCAAGTCCAGAGGGCTGGGATTATAGTCCTGCACACCGCACTGTATTTTACAGGATACTGGAGATTAAACCCAAAGCCTTGTGCATGCTAGGCAAGCCCTCTACCATCTGACCTATATCCTCAGTGCTAAAAATGTCTTATTTAAAACACTTTATGATATTAAAAATAGAAAACCAGAACTTATAAGTAGATGAAAAAGTTAATAAACAAAATTTACCACCCAAGAATCAGTACTCAGACATCCCCGGAGCCTTGGTGCCAGATTACACAGAACAAGAAAGGCAGCAGCAGCAATAGTGTTTTTCAGTACAATGAGCTCAAATGTAATTTGTAGGTGACGCTTGCTAAAATTATGAAGGCTTGCACAATTTACCGCCACAGTCTTCACTGAGATGATTATTTGGAGAAATACTCAGTAACAGTGCTATTTAAAACATTTACATTTCTTTTTAAAAATATCATCTAAAAAGCCAAATGTTCTCTAACATCTGGTTAGTATTTAGATTTGATATTTTTCCTAGTAGTTGCTTCTTAGGATCTTTCTTTGGTTCCCATCGCTAACTCAGTGATCACATGACTATCTTTAATCTGGTACTAATTACCTTGAGCCTGTCCTTGCATGAGCAGACTAATGAAAACAGAAATGTAAATGGTACAGGGTTCCAAGAAAAGGCTGTTGTTTGTGGAAAGACAAACAGAGGAACAAAGTGGTCGCTCATATTTGTTAGTGTAGTTACTGTTCTTTTTATCTTTTTCTTCCTTTTCGTGTTGTTTTAATTTCCCTCTGATTTTGTCTTTTTCTTTCCTGGGCTCTTCTAAGACAAGGGGCTGATGCGACTTCATGACAACGCTCCTTCCTGCATGACTTTGAGTTTGGAAAAATCTCGTCTTTCTGTGGTAATAGAATCTCTGATCTTGAAGGCATGTGTATTCTGATTAGTCATTAAATACTTGGAAAATAGATAGCATACTTATTTCATAATTAGACATATTTAAATTGTCCTTGTCCACTGAAGAATCACTCTACTTGGCCTTAAAATGGAAATTGGGAAGCCACAGTCTCCTGCTGTCCCACAAGGCCATGAGTACCACGGATGATGTCGTCCACCTGTGGGTTCAACAGCCTTTCTTGCTCTTGTAATAACTATAATTAAATTTTTGCCCTCATATTGTTTTGTGAAAATGTGATTCTGCAAACCCAACTTCCAGGAAAGGCCGTCTGGACACCACAGAGCGAGTCTCAAGCTCCCACTTTGGAACTGAACCTTCCCCTAACCTCTTCTCCTATTAGTGTTAGCAAAATGTTATCACCCACACCAGAAGCTGTGGGTCACTAGACTCTTCCCTTTCCTGTTCTCCCACCAGAGACCAGGCAGGAATCACGAGGAGACTGCTTCTTGTAGGTCAGTGAATCTGCCCTGTCACCCAGCAATGTCGTCCAGCCTTGCTCTAATTCAGAACCACTTACCACCCCTCCAAATCATGTCTTTGCCTCTCATCTCAATCTAGAAATCCTTTCTTCATGGCCCTAACAGTACTGCATTTAAAAAGTTAAAACTCAGAGCTAGGTGTGGTGGTGTGTGCCTTTAATCCCAGCACTCAGCAGGCGGAGGCGGGTGGATTTCTGTGAGATGGAGGCCAGCCTGGTTTACATAGCAAGTTCTTGGCCAGCTGTGGCTACAGAGTGACCCTGTCTCAAAAAGACCAATAAAAATAATAATAATAAAACCCAGCCAGATAGAGAAACCATGCCTGTAATCCTCTGTTTCCCCAACCTCAACACACAACAACAATAAAGAAATTGTAACGAGATTAATCAGCACATTGAAGAAGCCTCCGTGGTGATGAAGGTGGTGAGAGACTGTTCGCTCAAGGTCGTTTTTGAACTTTTATGAACTTCAGTGATCTCATCTCCCTGGAGGGGTGGGTGTGGGCAGGTGGGCAACAGTAAGATGTTCACTTGAAGATCTCGCGTAGACTGAAGGCTTTGCCCACCTTGTTGAAGCCCCCTTCCCAGGAACAGCATTCTCAAACCAGGGTCTGGGGCTCCTTGCTGTCAGGATACATTTCCACCATGTCCACCAATCGAGCCTGGGAAGAAAGCTCAGCCTGGGGTTTCTGCTCTTTTCCACTGAGTCCTTGGCTTTCCAGGTGGCATCCTTTTTAGGTGGGATCTCTGCAAACTTCATAGCATCAGAGTGGGTTAACCAACTTACACAGCTTTACTTCTCCTGGAACTGGGACTGGTTAATGCAGGCAAGGAGCCAGTGGTTGTTACTGTGGAAGACCTGGCAAAAAGCAGACTCAAGTTCTGCTTATGGAACCACAGCAGGGTGCAAACAGCCTTGATGTGAGCCAGTGTCACCCGTTGGCCCACCAGGAATGTCCTTGTCTTTAAGTGAGCAGCTAGCAGCCCCGGAATCCCCACCTCCTCCTTTGCATTCTCAGTGGCCTGTTTGTTGTGGTGCATGATGCCCAAGTGGGAGCACCCAGGTGCTGGAGGAGCTGTGTCACTGTGTGCAGTGCTTGCCCACTGCGCCACCTGAGCTGCCACCATCTGGAGAGCTTTCCTACAGCTCCTTCTTGTGACATCATGGCAACGACACTGCTCTCAAACAGAATCCATCATCACTTCCTAACACTGGGACCTCGCCTGCAGGAATCTTAGGGAGAAATGCTGGGTCTGCTTGGTTCGGTTAAAGTGGAGGTGGGGTGGTGCAAAGAGCACGTGGACCTGTGTCCCTGTACTGCGCTGCACTGAGGGCCTTGAAGACCCTCCAGTTTTCAGGATGGGTGTACAGGGTCCCAGCATCCATGGTGATTCTGAAGAGAAAGGGATGGGGAGGTCAGAGCTGCTGCAGAGTAAGCAGGCCGAGACTTTAATTGTTAATATTGACATTAATGTTACTTGTGTTCATATAAACAGGTTGTCTTGTTTTTAATTTTTCCTATGCCTATTTACAGTTACATTAAATTTTTTTATTATTTTTATGTGTATGAGTGTATTGCCTCCAGGTGTGTAAGTGTACCTGTGTCCTGCACTGCCCACAGAGGTCAGAAGAGGGTGTAAGATTCCTCTGAAACTGGAGTTATGGACAGTTATTAGCCACCATGTGGGTGCTGGGAATTGAACCTGGGTCCTCTGCAAGAGCAGCCAGTGCTCTTAACCACTGAACTGTGTCTCTAGCGCCAGGTACATTTTATTATAAGGATAAAGTAATTTGTGTAATTTTATCTCACTTTCAGTTCTTGGAAGGATTTTTACAAGTGAAGAACATCTTAAAAAGCTTAAACAACTTGATGAAGATACGGTTTGTGACAGAAGGTGTACCTACAGAGGTGCCGCCCCCATCCCCCAATTCTTAACTTAAAGAAGCTTTGCCTAATGTCCAGGCTCTGGTTTCTATTATAACATCATCTATGGAGGTCTGAATGAGAATGTCCCACAGGCTCAAGTGTTTGAACACTTGGTCACCATCTGGTGGTGATGTTTGGAGAGGCCATGGAACCCTTGGGGCCGGTGGCTTTGCTGGGGGGTATGTCACTATGGGCGGGCTTTGAGGGTTTATAGCCTCATCCAGTCCCATTTTGTCCATCTCTCTGCTTCATGTGTGTGCTTGAAGATGTGAACTCTTGGCTTTTTGCTCTGGCTGCCCCTGCCAGGGCTCCCTGCCAGGATGGACTCTTATCCTTCTGAAACCATAATAAGCTGAGTAAACTCTGCCTTCTATACATTTCCTTGGTCACAGCAACAGAAAAGTAACGAATACACTACCTCACGGATAATTACATTATGGCTCCTTCTAACTTGGAGGAACTTGTGTTAGGGAGGCCCAGAGTCCTGTGCAAGGGAACGCAGGCAGCCTGGGTGCTCCTTAAAGCAAAGGTTGCCAGGCTTCTGTAGCTTTGTTTCCAAGATCAGAGGAGATCGGGTTTAGTCAGAGTGGATGGTTCCCGAAGCCTTTACCGTTTTGTGAAAAGCATTCTCCTAGAATGTCGGGTTGTGATCTTTACTGCGGACTCCTGCTCTCAAGTCCAGGCCGTGTCTCTGCCTATCAAGTGTGTATCTGAGTATATAAGAGCCACAGAATAGGGCTCACAGACAAGCAAGATGCAAGCCAAGGACTACGAACCACAGGATTTAGCTATGTAGCACTAAAGCTTGATCTATATCAAATTAAAAAGAAACTCACAAAGCAATGTCTCAACAGAAAAGGCCGTCTTTACCATTTGAAGCACTGTTTATAGAGGCAGGAAAGGGTGTAGAAGCTGTGCAACTCCCGTTCCACGATGGGGTGTGGGTCTGTGTCATGGTGTGGGAGGTATACCTGCTGTAGACTAACAGGATTCTTTAGATTTTGACCGAAAGTCCACCGTGGCTCCGTGGCTCTGTCATTGATGTCTCAGAACCCACAGAGCACTAGTAATTAAGCAGAATGTGGAGGGGCTGGGGAGATGGCTCAGGCATTACTGCTCATCCAGAGGACCAGCATTCAACTCCCAGCACCTTTAACTGCCTGTAACCCCAGTGCAGAGGGATCCAGTGTATACTTCTGGCCTCAGTGGGCACCCATGTGCTCATGCACACAGACACACAGACTGAATGAAAATAAGTCTCGGAACTGGTGAGATGGCTCAGTGGCTAAGAGCACTGGCTGCTCCCACAGAGGCCTGGATTTGAGTCCCAGCACATGCACAGTGGCTAGCGACCACCTGAAACTCTTCTTTCAGGGCATCTGTCTCCTTCTGGCCTCTGTGCACACCAGGCATTCAGAGACTGTACATACACATAAACATGCACTCATGCATGTAAAATGAAAATAAGTTCTTTTTTAAAAATATGGAGATGGAATCAGTCATGCAAAGTATGTTATTTAAAAAACTTTTTTGATTGATTTATTTTTATTTTATGTGTATGAGTGTTATACCTGCATGCATGTAGGTGTATCTATGTCATACAAAAGCCCAAGGAGGACAGAAAAGAGCATTGTATTCCCTGGAACTGGACTCATAGATGGCTGTTAGCTGCCATGTGGGTGCTAGGATTTGAACCCAGGTTTTCTGCAAGGACAGTCAGTGCTCTTAACCACTGAGCCATCACTTTAGTCCCTCAACGTGATATTTTTAGCGTATAGTGAACACTGGGATGAGGTTTATGAAAAGCACATTTTGAAATAGCTTGCAGATCGTAATTTCAATTGAGGTAGCAGTCAAGCTGAGATAAAACAGGAAGATATGTTGGACGGTGCTGGCTGTGCCTCGGCTGGGCTCCTTCCAGGGCAAGTGCCTGAGATCAGCTGCTCCTGACTACCCATTCAAAACCCAGACTGTGTATAAGCTGAGCTCTGAGCCTGGCCCCTGGGCTTTTGCTGTCTGGATTAAGTCCCAGCTTCCCCACATGGGACATTCACATGTGTACATGTTCCAGGTCCTGCTGTATTTGTCAGGACATGCCTAGCAAATTCTCTGAGCCATGCACTTTTGAAAGTCTATCTTAACATGGAAAAAACCAAATACTAGTATCACAGTAGTTTACAAATGAGCGAATACGAGAGTAAGGGCCAGCAGTGAGCCGGGGCCTGGTTACAGAGCCGTGCTCCTTAGCATCTGCCTGCCTCGCTAAACTATGCAGATGATCCCAGCAGTGCTTCCTCCTGGCTGAGGAAACATACTGTGGACAACCCCTATCTAGTATCTTCCACAGGAGCAGGCAGCTAGCAATGCAGCCGGGATCCGATATCCATCTGTTGCTGGAAAGCTGGTTATCAGGACGTGGTAGGACGTGGGTGCTCATGGGCCTGTCAGGTCAAAATGACCTCCCAGGGCCCACCTGGCCGGCTCCGTTTGCACACCTGGATGTCCACTATCTTTTTCTGTTGACATTCCTGTCTTCCCCTAGTTCACTTGGGTCCTGCTGTGACTCTCCAGGACTCAGGTGTGCAGAGTCACACGTCTTGTTTTCCCGGACTTGCTGTGCTCTCTTGGTTCAGTGGGTGTTTTTCCTCCTGTGTGTCCTTGAGCAGAGTTACGACATTCCAGGTTTAACTCTGCAAGATGGCTTCAGAGATCTGAGCCAGTCTGGTGAATTAGAAGAAGAAAAAACTCAGGGTGCCTGGCCTGGGTTTGATCACAGCGTGGGCTTTTCTTGGGAAATCATTACCTACTCTGTGCTTTGGTTTCCTTATTGGTAGAAATGAGGACAGGAGATCTTGTTCACAGGGATATTAGTTACACACTTTATAACTGGATCTCCATTGCACCATGCTAGATAGGGGCTCAGTACATTTCATTCTGAGTAGAGGGGACTCCATGCATCTAGAAAAGCACTTGAAAGTTGACCTCTGCATCAAGTGCACAGACTCTGCCTCTCATACTGCTGCAAGCTTGAAGCTTCATTGACGTGGCCAAGAAGCCATCCACGCTGAGGGGCTGTGAACAGTGTTCAGTTTAGAAGGCTTGTTCCCCTCTATACGTGTCCCTATAATCTTTTAAAACTCTAGAATTACACACAATGGTTTATTCGTGTGATAAACTACCCAATTGGGCAAAGAAATCTTTTTTGCATTTCTCTTTAAAACTTTTGAAGTATGAAGTTGTTTCATGATGGTGTTTCATACACAGAACATTGACCTTTGCTCTTATTCATCACCCTTGTCCCCTCCCCCACTCCATCCCCTTAGTAGGAAATCCTAAGAAACGAAATTTTCAAAAGAAAATCGTCTACAGTATTGAAACATGGCTTTAGTTCAGGCAGCTCCATTCAGGATTTTGCCAGGGTCACACGCAGTGACACAGAGCTGTAGAGCTAATGTAGGGCCTTCGATGGAGCCTGTGTCACAGGATTTTGTGTAGCTGCCAGAAACGGCCACCATGCCAGCTGGCACTCTACAAAATGGAGCAAGAGGTTTATGTTCATTTAAAAGCGACCGTGTGCAAATCTGTAGCCATCTCTTCGACGATTAACAGAAGTGAAGTGGTGGGACCCCTAAGGCCCAAGACGCATGTGGCTATCCTTTCCTGTCTTTCATTCTTTGTACAGTGTCTGAAGTCATGTAAAAGTAGATAAACATGCTTCACTAATGCAGGTTTTGTAAGAACTAAGAAAGAAAAACTACAGGAGAATAGAATCTGAATTAAGAATAATTTGGGGCTGGACAGATGGCTCAGTGGCTCAATAGTTAAGAGTACTGGTTGTTCTTGCAGAGAATCTGGGTTCAAATCCCAGCATCCACATGGCAGCTAACACCCGTCCATAACTCCAGTTCCAGGGGATCTGATGTCCTCTTCTGACCTCTGCAGGTGTTGCATGACATGGGCACACTTACACACATGCACACAATACACTCATACACGTAAAAGAAAAATAATAAATATTGAAAAAATTTCTTAATCATGTTTAAATTCTTGTCTTGAGGAATATTATACACTTCTGTATCTGAAACTTGAAGGAACTTTCTGACCTGGGTCAAATTGGGGTCTATTAATTAGGACTTATGAGATCTCTGTCATAGCGACTGTTTTCAGAATGATATTGCAACTATGAGTGCATTGTGCAATTTAAATTTTCCTTTAAAATTATTTTTACGTGTATGTGTGTATACATGTGAGTGGAGGTACCTCAGAGGCCAGAAGAGTTTCAAGGTCCCCTGGAGCCAGAGTTCCAGGCAGTTGTGAGCTGGCGGACATGAGTCCTGGGAACTGAACGCAATCCTCTAGGAGAGCAGCAAGTGCTCTTAACTTCTGCGCCATGTCTCCAGCCCCTTTTCATTTCTTACCACCCTGTGGCTGTGCATTGGGTTCGCTTCTTAAGCATTAAATAAAAATATCAGAAAAGGCTCTTTGTCTCTTGTGACACCGAGTAAGTATGCTTCTACAGAGGGAGACCTGTGTCCTCAGTCTGTCTCTGAATGTGCAGACAGACAGACCAGACTGATGTAGCTCGGAGATGAGAAAGCAGTCCTTGTCAAGAACCATTCATAGACAGCAGGCTAAGATATTGTTTAGTTTCTTTTGAGTATCTTCATAGGTAACCCAACTCTTTCACATTCCTTGCTGGAACTCAGCCTGGGTTCTGTATATGATCCCAGGCAAGTGGGTGCCAGCTGTGACCTTCAGAGAGGAGACACAGAACCACATAGGCCTGATAGAAGCACATAAAAATGCTCCAGTTAGAACTGTACAGCTCAGACTACATGCTCGAATCAGAATTCTCCCCGAGAGTCGGTTCAAATACATTTTAATTTGTCCACGGAATCTTCCCCGGCTTCTTTATGTGTGGGGTGAAGTATGGAGAAAAAAGTTGTCCATATGACACACACCCACACCCATCCCACTCCCCCACTTCCTCCACCCCTACATCGGGAAATACAGAGAAGTAGAACTGGATTCTTACGAAACCCTCAAAGCAGCCTCAGTCTCCAGGGCTCTGTTGTCTTCCCTTAAGAAGTTTCATAATGTTCTGTGTATAAAATACAGCCCAACAGTCCCCTCTGCCCCCAATTGTTTTCTGACGTAAATTATACAATCAGCATTAAATAAACTCCACACCTCTAAGTTGTTCAAAGGGGATTAAGTGTCCCACAAAACCCCAAAATGTCCCAGACACTGAGTACAAAGGAAGACTAGTCCAGACAAAGGGACAGAAGTTCAAAATTGGAGTCAAGAAATGTGGAGTGTTTCAGAAGAGTCAGCTCAAGGGAAAGAGGATGAAAGAGGATGAGGTCAGACCATGGTCATGGCCGTGGTGGATTTTAAAGCCTGTGAAGGCTGAAAACCAATGCTATGTGTCAGTAACTAAAAAAAACGCCAAGGACACCTGTACTTGCTGAAGAGTTTTATGGGTATTGGCGCATTCTAATTGGCTGCTCAAATTTCGGTCAGCTCATTGTCTGCAGAGAGAACCTGGTGACGGAGTCAAGGTCTGAATGCTCCAGAACAGTTTTCTGTATTGTCTGCCACAGTCCCCGAGGAACTGTGCTCTCATGTGGCTCATTCAGTGTGGGCTGTGAGCACAGTTAGGTGGCAGATAGAGGAAAACACATCTGAGGACATGGCAGAACTCCGAGAGTGACACAGAGCCCAGCCAAGCTCCATAGCCATCAGACGCAGGGTGCAAAGAGTGGAAAGAGATGAGTTTTGCATTCACTGGCCTATTAGACATCAGAAGAGAAGAGCACGGTGCTGTGATTTGGAGGGCCTCCATCAGTACCTGCCACATTCTCTTCCAAGTATCTTCATATCATATGTGAGAAACTGCCTGACAGACACTGGAAATTTCACGAGGATAGAGTGCCGAGCGAGCTGCCGTCGGAGCCTTTCTCCAACAGTCCCCTTTCTCTGTCATTCAAGGTTGACGTAGGCTTTGTAGAATGTTGGAAATAGAAGTATTTTCCAATCACAATGATTTAGAGCTAGACTGTGCGATAATAATCTTCAAAACAGGTGTTTAGTGCATAAGCCCATAAGCTTATTTATCATTTAAAGAGGACACCAACTTACCCAAGTGCTTCAAGTATATTTCTTTTGTGTGTGTGCATGCACACACACACACACACACGCACACACATGCACACACACGCACACACCGCAATATTGCATTTCTTCCACAGCTGGGCTACAGCGTCACCATGCCTGCTGAAGTTCCCACTGCCTACAGCAGAAGTTCAGTCCTGAACCCACACTGCCCCTACTTGATGCCTGGGTTTAGTTGTTCAAGTGACCAACCTGTTTTTATAGCTTTACTGAAAATGTGTCCGTATTTGCCGATACTTAAAATAGCCTTGGTTCTGATAAATTCCCCTTTGCCACTCACTGATCTCTGAGGTGAGCAGGTTTGGGGTCACAGCCAAGAACAGGGGAGCCGCACGCTGTGCACAGCCCGAACTGCGACTCTGTGTTTGTTCTTTGTCCCCGCTGAGATTCCAGATGGCGAGGGCTGCTGGAGAAGACCTCGTTGCTCCTCTTCCTCCATCCATGAAAGCTTTGTCTTTCTTACCTCACACATACCTCCTCTGCATGCTGCCCTGGCGTACTGTTGGCAGCTCTGCCAGCCTCTCTGGTCTCTGGGGAGGCTGGTGGTCGGAAGCCTCCTTTGATGGCTCCCGGCCCTGTCGCTGTGGACATGCTCGTGGTGGGTCTGAGAACTCACATCGTTTGAGAACCCTAAGATCTCAAATTTTGCTGTGTGTGCTGTGTCTCTGCTGCATTGTGACCGGGTCTTTGTCATACAGGCTCCTTCGCGTTCACCATAGGAAGGACACACAAAGTTCTGCACTATGGAAGTGCAGCAGAGATAGAGTTAGCGGAAGGTGAGGGTCTGAGCTTTCTCCTCGTGTGTGAAATTGTGCCAGGCAACCCAGCTCGGTAGGTCTTCTGAGGCAGATTGGAAAAGATTTGGGGAGCCTTGCTGCTAAGGGTGCTGTGACAGGTTGGCAGGGTTTGGGGGGTCAGCAGGGGAGGGGTGCTACTGCCATGTGGCTGTGGGGCTCCTGAGAGGCAACAGGCCCCTCAGCAGAACTTCACATGGATCTCCACAGCCCTCTGCAGAACTGTGAGACCGTCTGTGTGCGGGCTGTGGCCCAAAGCTGTTAAATCGCCCACCTCAACAGAGTGGAGCGTTTAGATCCCAAACCAGTGCCTCTAATGTCAGTGTAGTCATCCTCTCCATGCTGCAGCTTCCTCCCTGTCTAGACAAGACAATTCAATATGTCTAGAACTTTTCACTCTCAGAGGACAAGGACAGCTCTTTTTATGTAGTGGAAAAGTGAAATTCTGTGTTCATCCAATAAAAGAGAGAGAGACAGAGAGACAGAATATCTGAAAGAAACAAGAAACTATAACTAAGCTCATAAAATGCGAAGGTACCCAACAGGGCCCTACATTCTGGCCAAGAACAATAAACTACCGTAGAATTCATTCTCCCCTCTGTCTGCAGGAAGAAGAGAAGGAAACAGAGGAGGGCCGTTCAGAATCTCATCGTTTAAGAAGTTATTGTTTTTATGACTGACATAATTCCCAACAGAGGGATTAAGATAGAAAGCTAAAGTTTAGTGAGTTTAAATATCAGAGACCCCTTGAAAGTTATGGGTGAGAACAGGATTTGGGAGTGTGGTGGTACGCACCTACAATCTCTGCACTCTGGAGGCTGAGGCACCAGAATTTGGGGTTCAAGGCCCTTCTGGGCATTGTAGTGAGACCCTGTCTCAAAACAAACAACAAATAGACAGGATTTCTGCCCAGGCTTGGGTTTGAATTCTGTTTTTACCAAGCAGAGCTATAGACTTGAAAATAAATGAATCTAGGTTATAGACAGGCCCCCAGTATCTCATGCCTGAACTAGAAGTTTCCAGTCACAGTCTAGAAAGGGGACAGTCGGACTGAGCATGAGACATCCATCCGATGTGACTCAAAAATGCCCCTCCATTTCTCTTTGACTCATGTGGTTCTAGAGAGTTCCTGGTTCCTTTCCCCAAGTAATGTAGAATAGAGTGAGTTTTGTTCACTTAATAAATATTTGAAGAAAGTGAGATGGGAGAAGGGAGAGGAGGGGAAACAGGATGGGTCTTTGTCCGGCCCTAAGAAGGGAAACCTGTATGCTAATAAGGCATCCTTTTTCCTCTGTAGTGATTGGTAGGTTTGCTTGCCCATGTAACCGCGCATGTAACTGCCCATTTATGTTAATACAAGGCTTGAAAATAATGCAATGAGATAGGCTGTTAAGAAATGAGGAAGTGTGTCTGATTGGAAAGAGAACTGTATATAAGAGCACACTTGAGCACTGTAAAGCGATTTCCCTGCTGTGCCGAAGAAGAGCTGTAACACAATAAAGAGCTGTAACACCAGAAGAAGCCGGCTGTAGACTCTTCTTGGCCCGATGGGGGTCCCGGTTTTGCCTTTAGGATCTCTGCCATGTCGCGCTGGGGATCTGGCCGGGGACAGGGGTAATCACAAAGAGGAAGAGGAGCACCAACCCGTGTCTGCCACGCCCATCGAGACTGCCACGAGGGGACGCAACAGGTCTTGACTAGACTTTTGCTGTTTGTGAGTCTGAAGGAGTTATTTCTGTCTCTGGATAGGACAGCATCCCCCCCCCCAACACACACTGACTGGACCGCTGCCTCTGCTGGGAGAGGTTGGTTAAGTCTGAGTGAAGAGTTGGTTATTAATGGACATGGTGAGTGTTAAGTGAGTCACCCTGATGCCTGCCTTCGTTCCCTACACCCTCTGCCTTGCTGGAGAGCCATGTCAAGGAATGGATTTGCTCAGCCTTTTCTCCTGTGATACTGGTGATTGAACACAGGGCCTTGCAGAGGCAAATGCTCTGCCCACCCAGCTATCAGCTCAGCTTCGTTCCAGACCAGCATCAGCTGGAACTGGGCAAATACCACAGCGACTGGTAAGGCACAGCAGAAGGGTCAACAGAAAGAACTTTAGAAATGGGCTTTGAGTGTCATTGTTTCCCACAAGTACCTGACTTCTCAGCATGTATGCACGTCTTTCTAACTACTGTTATTTTAAGAAGTGGGGGTGGAGGACATGGACAGAGTGCTGAAATGAAGAAAGAACAGGCCAAGGGTTACTGGCACAGCCTATGTGTCAGTGAGATTGATATATGCAGTAGACACAGGACAGTTCTGTGTGATACTCAGTGGCTCTCAGAGGCCGCCGAGGACCCAAGGGGAATGGCTGCTCCAAGCTGGACTTGGAGACCAAAGGGTCTGAGAGAGGCAGTTGACCCCAACTCAAGAAGAGACTTTGCTAGTGAAGGAGAAGAGCCGAGGCAGCTGGCTCTGTTCTTGGAAGTTACAATCCCAACAAGCTGGTCGAAGGGAGGCAGCGCTGGGTCTCTGTGTCCTCTGCTGCATCTCACACACTACTCCAACACCCCTTGTTTAAATGGTTCTGTGATCCCTCCTCCTCCTCTTTTAAATAGGTGACCTCCCTTCAACCCCTAGATTTGGAACCTCTGAAGGAGAGCTCTTTAATTTATAAATACCCCAAGTCTTTCCTTCAGCAAATCTGAAGTAGGACCCATGGATGTGCTTTTCTAACAAGTTGCCTGCCCATGAGAAGAATCACCTGGGAAGAACTCCTTTAATAAAACCCCAAATTCCAGACCTTACCCCAAACTGACTCACAAACAGAAAGTAGCCAGGATGTTCTTGTCTAACACTCCCTGAGTGATTCATGGAACCAGCAGGTTCAGAGATGTCACCCCAAATCCCCGTGAGCTCTCTGTCACTTTCTACTTGGCACCTATTCTAGTCTGCCTTCAGTCACTGTGACAAAACACCAACCAATACCAACTTGGGAAGCAAAGGGTTTATATGACTCACATCTCCCCAAGTCACAGTTCATCACTGAGGGCGCCCGAGGTAGGAACTTGGGGGCAGGAGCTGGAGCACAGGCCTTAGAGGAATGCTGTTTACTACCTTGCGCCCCTGGCCCAGGCTTAGTCTGCTTCTCATACAGTATAGAACAACTGCCCACAGTGGGCTGTGCCCTCCCACATCACTCAACAATCAAGAAAACACCCCACAGACATGGCCACAGGCCAGTCTAATGGAGGCAAGTCCCCACTGAGGCTCTCTCCACCCAGGTGTGTCAAGCTGATACTAAAGCTGTCCAGCACAGGACAGATGTGTTATCAATACTGTGGTAGTTATTCAGAAGCCGTGGCTAGGCCCTTACATGGCATGAGGATGGTCTGGGCTTCACTGTATCTGGGGCTCTTTTGCTTTCGTTTGCATTTTCATCGTCTATGGTTCTGTATCTTCTGTCTTTCTTTTGCTAGGAATGGAGTACCAGTTCTGCTTCACACTTGGATGACACACTTGATACAGGGAAGAAGAGGGCTGTGCCCACCTTGAATGGCAAAATCTTGAGCAGATGAATTAGCAAATCCCAACACAGATATGCTTTAAAAGAAAGAAGCTAGGGTCTGGCAGAGCTGGCTCAGTAGTGGACTGCTTGCTTAGCACGTGTGAGACCCTCGGCTCCATTTCCGGTCAATACACAAAAGAAAACAGATTCCTTGGAAGACGTGGTTCTTTAGCTGAACAGTAAAGAATGAGCTGAGGTTTGTTACGCAGTAAGGGAAGCAGAGCTCTGCTCTGAAGGGGACAGCGTGTGTGAAACACAGATGGCAGACTAGGGCTCACCCTCGCTGGAAGTGACAGACGTGCAGACGGCTCTGTGAATTACGTTTAGGGTTTGACCCTGACTGTCATAGAAAATACGGGAAGAATTAAGAAGAGAAACAACTTTCCATCTATCAACCTCATAGGACTCTTGCAGCAGGTGTAGAAGATGATCTGAGGCTTCGGAGCAAAAAGCAGGTCCCTATTGGGGGTAAATCTCGTGGGAATGAGGGAGGCTTGGGTGGGGTCCTGACTCAGACACCCGGAGAATCGAAACCTGTACACTTTAATATATGAAAATCTTTGGGAAGGAGCTTCCTGGTCTTCAGTCCCGTCCTCCCAGCCTTTCGGAACATCTCAGTACTTTACCTCACACTCTCCATGTTCCTTAGCCTGACTTTTATTTAGTTGTGCATGAAAACCTATTTCAGTTCCAGAGTTGCAGCCCCTTTGCCACACGTGGCAGACTCCCAAGTCATTGATAGAGCCACCCTGGCTTGCTCAGCCACACTCCATCTCAGTTGTCTCCTCTACATTCCAGCCTTTTGCTCTTATTGACAGTCTTGACTTAGCTGCATGCAGCATTTTTGGTGTCGCTGGGTTTGGGGCGTGTTTTCGCGTGCCTTCCTGGACTGTACCAGGAAGCTAGTCATGTACCTCAGTGCTTAGTGCACAAGTTCTCATGTTTTTTTTTATGTGTACTAAAATTTCATTTTCTCAAAGTAATGCTCCACGAATATGTAACTCTAGGGCACTAAAATGGATGTGGTGTTTAGTCTATCAGTTAAATCAGTAAAACAATTATGACCATTACCGGTGATCACCAAAACTTTCATTAAGGACGCTGCTAGAAATTGACATTTATTGACAAAGACTGCTTATCTCTGAAAAGACCACTACATTTCATCTAGGGAAGTTTTTTTTAATGTACATTTTCTATCCTCTTCTTAGATGTAAATCATGCACCTTCCCCCACTAGGCGATGGATCAATTCAGCATTGATCTGTAGGTGTTGCTGAAATTCAGTGTCGGTGAAGAGGTAAGCCAACATTTGGCTAACACTTATTTAATATCTAGGCTTATATATTTCACTCTTCCTAAGAACAATCATCTCATGAAAAAATTTTTTCATTTTTTTGCTTCAAGAAGTCTAGTAGTAAAAAACATTGGGAGCGCTGGAGGTGGTGGCTGAGCTAGGACGCTCAGCTGGGGCTCCAGCTGGCTGCCTCCACAGGCCTTCCCCTGTGATAGGTGATGTGAGCTTCAGTCTGTTCTCTCAGTCAAAGCTCCGCCTGTTGTGACTGCTGGATGTTTAAACCTGCGGTTTGACGGTGTTCTGGCATCTATCACTGCTGCTCTCGACTTACTTTTACTTTTTCTTCCTATTTACTTGATAAACTCACTCATTCAAAACCCAGAGCTCGACTCATAGGTTCCTCTCTGAACAGAGAAGTAACTGCCAACTCAGCGCCTCCCCATGGCATCTCCTAGAGCTCTGGCACCACACACATGCTACAGTCTAATCATAGACATTTTTTATCGCACATTTCTGTGTATTCAGCCCCAACAGTGCTGGTTCCTTGAGATCACACAATCTACAAAAAACAGACCCTGCCCATTGGGAGCTTGCAGTGTGTGCCAACTATTCAGAAACATATATTCAAACTGTTGTAATGGATCTTACACAAATTATTTTATATCAAAGGTATTTCATATAATGAAACTGAAGCCTCAAGACATGAATGAACAGAGCAAAGAGACCTCTTTCATCTAGCATGAGCCTAGAAAAACGTTTAGTAAAAGCCTGGACTCGTGAACGGCATAAGCACAAGGATTCTAAGACAGAAGGTAAACATTTAAATCTTCATAGAAACTACAGTACAGCAAATAGCCCTCATGATCCGCCGTACTGTCAGACACATGTCTTACAATAGCCCACATGATCCGCCGTACTGACAGACACATGTTTTACAATAGGCTTTATATAATGTGCTTCTACTGAGTGTATTGAAAAAAATTCTCTTAAATGCAGTCTGCATTTTTCTTACAACTTTTACTTCTTGTTCTCCTTCACTTTATGCTTTCCTTACCAGTAATAAAAGGGCAGGCCAATTAAACTGTGTGAATATTCATACCTTTTGTGGACCACTCTGAAAAACTGAAAGACATCGAGGTACGCACACGGGAAAGGCAGTGTCTCTCTCCCTCCTGGGGAGAATTTGCATAACGCAGATTTTCACAGAAGTCTGATCCTCTAACACCAGTGTGCTGCTCTCTGCCTGGCCCTGTTCTGACAAGAGCGTGGGACTCTCCTGTACCAATTTCCTTTCACACTGGTTTTTCAACTCTGCAAAAATCCGTTTCCCCCAGTGCAAACGTCAGAGAGCTACAATTACACAGAGAACATTGCACATATGCAACATATTACACAGGAAACATTATATATGTATTATATGTAAAATATTACAGAGTAAGTTATATGTAATATATGTGCTATTTTACAAAGAATGATACATATACACAGTATACGTATGTAATGTATATTAGAGTGAATTACACACATATGACAGAGAACCATGTCTAGACACCCGCTCAGAGAGCATGCTTGTATTGCATGTTTAACCCATTCAGCTTTACAGTCGTCTTTTTAAAAATTATTTTTATTTTATGTGTATGAGTGTTTTGCCTGCGTGTAAGTGCATCTAGGTCCTGCAGGCCCGGGGAGGCCAGAAGAGGGCATCAAATCCCCTGAAACTGGAGTTATGGTGTGAGCCACCATGTGGGTGCTGGGAACTGAACCCTGGTCCTCTGCAAGAGCAGACCTGCTCTTACATGCCGAGCCATCTCTGCAGCCCCTTGAAGTCATTCTTATAACTGAAAAACAAGGCTCCGTCCCCATTCCTCCAAGTCACGCTTTGGTGGAGACACTAAGGACCTTGTTCTGAGTGAGGATTTGTTCTAGCCTTGCTAAACCTCATTACAAGACAGTGTGAGTGTGTTTCCTGAAGACAGCAATGAAGATGAAGGCCCTGGTTAAAAACCAGCCTGCGTGCTGCTGACTCAGTATGTGTGCGCATCACTGCAGAACTTGGTGGTGAACTTTGTGTAGTGTTTCTGTGGATTCAGGCAGAAGTATTCCTTGTGCTTCTACCTGGCTTTGCTGAGAACCTAAAACTTCTCCGAAAAGCAGAGCTTACTTTTAAAAACAGCACCGGACTATTAATACTGACACTTTACATCAGATTTTCAGTTCATTGGGAAAGGACGGTTCTGACGTGTGAGAGTCATGGTTGTCAGACTTTCCCAGCTTATGTCATTGTTTTGTCCTTCCACACTCAGAGCGTCACGGTATTACATCAAAGTGAGTATGATTTGTTTGCCTGGATGCAGACCTGTCTAAATCAGAAAAATTTAGCCTGAATTTCCCGCAGCTGAGACCAGGTGGAAACAGTCCCGGCATGTCCCTTTATGTTGTAAACGGCTGGGCATTCTTGTTGACCATCTACAAGTAGCACATTTCCAGGTGTCAAACGTGCCAGAGTATTAAGAGATTATAGAAAAAATATAAGACAGGTGTCCTTGACATCCTTTTACAAGGGAAAAAGTCAAACACTATGAAAGGGTAAGGAAACACACAAGTTATAAGTGGTACCATGGGTGTCGTGTAATGTCAGAACTGGGGTGCAGGTAAGGAGTCAGCAGAGGTACGAGGTGCTGCTCAGGGCCAAGGACAAGGTAAGACTGGGGAGAGGTGAGAGGCTTTGCAAGGATAAATAATCACAAGGTGTTATAAACCAGGGTAATACACAGGGGCTTGACGTACACTCCGTCCATGACATTGAAGGCCCCCCAAAGAGAGTCCGCATAGAGCTGAAACTGAGAGCTTGGATTAGGGAGGGGGAAGTTACTTTGAACAAGGAATGATCGCTGTTAACGCCATTTCCTGCGCCTCCACGCAATCTATCACAATGCAGAATGTACTGGCTTCAGTTTGCAGACCGGCTGATAGAGGCTCAGTGGGAACTCCCACTTCAGCTTTCTGGAAGCGGAGTTTACGTGTAGCCCAAGTTAAAGCTAAGTTTGCTACAAACCCCACTCTCCTGCTGTTACATCACACTGTCTTATAAATGGATGTCACTAAAAAAGTGTTTCCATTGTGTTGTTGAAAGAACAGTCAACCTAGAAGGAAAACTTGAACTAGAATCTGAATTTTTCACTTGCGTAAACAATGGGACATGGAAAAAGTCTGTGTAAATTGAATCCTTTCTCCTGAAGATAAAATGAAGGACGAAGCTAGTTCCTGCACAGGTGAACAGCAGACAGTCCTATGATGGTGGTTGCCATGTGCTCCGCAAGTCACTGAACTTGAACCTGAAAGGGGGACTGTTGTTGATCGGCTGTGTGCTAGTTAGGACTATTTCCAACAGATTTGAAAGTGCGCAGTGGGAGTCCACAGCTAATTCGCAGGCGGATCATTCAGCTCCAGGGTCAGAAGAGGCACCGTTGTCACTGTGCAGGTCCTGGGGGTCATCTGTCTCCAGACACGGGGAGGTGACAGCATAGCAGACACAGGACTTCTGCAGAACTAAGAGAGTGGGGCTGTAAGCGAAGAGACAGGTGTAAAGATGGCCAAGGAAGGAAGGAAGGTTGTCCAAATTTTACAGCAGGCAAAGGTGCACCAGCCGGAAGCTGTTAGACGACTCAAATGTTTTCTTAAAATCCATGGAATATTTTATTTCAATAAAGACAACATTTTTTCACTAAGCAGTCGCAGAGGTGGACGTAGAGTCACGGTTACTTATTCATGTCACCCTTTTAGTATGGCTGTAACTGAACAGCTAATCCTGTAACTTAGTGATACTTCAAAGCTGCTTTTGCACCACTCCTTTTAAAAGCAGAGAAGCAACAATTAAACAGACTCCTGAGTTATCAAATGGTCTGCAACCAGGTTAAACCAAGCCATGTTCCCACCCTCTCCTGAAGGACAGAACATCTCGGCAGCACCCACGTGGCACAAATAACTGTCGTGTGGTTCCCTCCTCCTCGCTCGAGTGGGCCTTTCTGTCTCAAACTCGTGGCTTATTAAATGAACTCTTGCTCTTGCGTTGACTTTTTACTGTTAAGAACTTGTGCTGGCTTTTCAAATCTGAGTTGGAAAATCAAGCCATCCAGAGCTGTCCGTGAAGCTGTCCGTGTTGGTGGAATTCAGGAGGTGCTGAAGCCAGAGAACTCTCCTTGCCTACCATGAGCAGTCCTGCTGTGGACTCCATCTCCTCAAGTGCATGTTCAGAATCTTCACAGGAACCATGTTAACATGCAAAGGCTCAGGTTATCGTAAGAAAACTTGTCTCAGTGAGTTTACTGACGAGAAAAAAATTTTAACCTGACACCAAAAAAGGCAATCTAAATAAAAATATCTAAGTCTCCTTCTCAGAGGGAAGACATAAGCAGAGTCCCAGAAGCTGGAGCTCAGCGAGTCTGCCGCCAACTGTTTGTTACCTGTTAGAACAGAAAGAGGAAGACCTGTAAATAAATATGTCTCTGTGATGCAAAGTAAGCATGAGATGCATGTGTTCTCTGCAGCCGAAGCATGCCGGTGTGTAGAAATCAGGTGCGTCATATAAATACAGGAAGTTGGAGGTACATCAACTGGACAGATAATCTTGCATTCAATAAGTCCTAATAATTATATATTCACAGATTTAAAAGAAACAAGAATAACAATTCAATTAGTCAGGAAAGGTAGTTTTTCTCCTAATAGTCTGTTACTGACCTTTGAAGCTAGTGCCCTGTGCTGGTTAGAAGGACGCAGTTCAGAGATTGTCAGCTGATGAAAGTTGAAATCTCTAATGTTTGGAAAACATTTTGACTGCATGCAATCAGGAGCATTGTAGATTACATATATGTTCCATTAAATCTTCTTAAGCTACAAAAGTCTAAGTATGAGAAAAATAACTCTCATAGCCAGGAGTGATGGCTCATGCCTGTAATTCGAACACTCAGGAGGCCAAGACAGGAGGGTCGGGAGTTCAAGGCTGTCCTAGGCTACAGAGAGAGTTTGAGGCTAGCCTGGCCTATAAGTGACTCTGTTAGAACGAAAATGCAACTAAAAAAAATGACAAAAGCTTCAGCACTCAGTCCTCAGGAAGCAATGGAGTGTGTCGTCCTGGTGCTGAGTGCAATCACCTTCGTGGTTGCGCAAACTGCGGTGTGCACCAATCGACTCTTGAGTGTGTATTAAATTCACTTTACACTGTGTTTGCAAACCATCTGAGGAGTCCATTAAATGATGTAAGAAGAAGGTCCAGAAACCATATCTGATAAATGTCTGCAGGTGTATGCAACAGATGTTTACAAAGTCAGAACCAAGAAAAGTACAGAGCCGGAGAGATGGCTCAGCAGTTCAGAGTGCTTCCTGATCTTCGAGAGAACCTGAGCTCAGCACTGAGTGCACATGTCAGGTGCCTCAAAACCACCTGTAACTCCAGCTCCAGGGGTATCCTCTTCTGGCCTCTACAGGTACCTATACTCATGTGCACACACACACAGGCACACACACAAATAAATGATAAAATGTTGAGAAAGAAAAGGAAGGTTCAGGAAAGGAACAGAAAAGCATAGCAAACTGACAGTGGTTTTCTGGGGGGACCCGATGCTCCGTAGGCTGCCATTCTTCCTACATGTTTTCTAGATTTCTGTGCAGAGCTTCTGTTCATGATAGGACAAAAGTACAATCAGAGTTACTTCAAAAATTCAAAATAGAGGGCTGAAGAGATCTCAGTGATCAAGATTATTTGCTTTGCCGTCATGAGGACCAGAGTCCAGATCCCTGCACCCATGTAACAAGCCAGGCATCCTGTGCACATATACCTGTGACTCAGCCCTGAGGGGACAGAGACAGGAAGATTGCTGGGACATTCAGCCTTCTAGCCCAGCTGACAAAAATGTAAATATCAGGTTCAGGGAGAGACCCTGCCTCAAATAACAGGAAAGAGTGAGAGAGAAGAGCACCTGACACCTACTTCTGGCTTTCACATGCAGATACACACACATAAGACATATACAACTAGACACATACACAAACACACAGACACATTCACACATTCATATAGCACACACATACACACACAGACATCTACACAGACATACACGCACATGGACATACAGTCATACACAGAACAAGACATATACACACACGAACACATAGATACAGAGACACAGAGACACACAAATCCACACATTCATAAGTTACACATATAAACACACAGACATACACACACATACACATAGACACACACGAACATACAAAGACACATGCACACTCACACTCATAGATAGACCCACATTCAGTCACACACAGACACACAAACACACACATAGACACACATGCACATAAACACAGACACAGACACATGCACACACAGACACTGAAACAGAGACACAGACATGCAGGCACACTCACAGACACATATACTCTCACAGACATATACCCATAGTCAGACATAAACACACACACACACACACACATAGACACACATACAGATAAACACAGAGACACATACACATGCACACATAAATACACAGACACACTAATATAAAAATATGTTAAAAATCAAAAATGACATTAGATAGAAACTAACAACAGAGAGGTAAGAATGAGCCTCTGGGACTGTGCTCCTCATGCCCCACAGGTGTGCAGGTTTATATTTCCCAGACAGAAAAAGGGTGCAGACAGATAAATGTCAGTTATGTAAAAGTTTTGCTGGTCTCTTGATTATTTTAAACATTTCTTTTTAGTTGTGTACATGTGTCTGTATGTCTACATGAGTGTAGGTACCCTTGGAGGTCAGAAGAGGGCATTGGATTCCCCAGAACTGGAGTTACAGACAGTTGTTAGCTGCCATGTGGCTCCTGGAATTGAACCTGGGTCCTCTGCAGGAGCAGCCAGTGCTTTTAACCACCTAGCATCTGTCCAGCCCTTTGCCTTGTGATTTTTAAAGTTTTTCTGGATTCTAGCAGCTTATTCTTATCTAAAATGTTGAATTGACAACTTCATAGAAAAACGCTCAGTTTTTTTCTTGAAAAGCTGTGAGGGGATAAACGGCCAAGGACCTTCGGCTTTGGAATGTCCACGTTCACGGTGCCAGCATGGTTGTGAGAAGAGGACTTCTCGACCTGGGAATAGTAACCAGAGAGCATGCTGGCTTTGCACTTGCTGGACATGTCAAGTGTGCGTCTGCAAGGCAACGAAAGCTTTCCCTTTGCATCCCCTCCTAAAACTAGATCACAGAATGCCATCATGTCAGGAGACTGTTCTCCACTCTGTGGCCCTGCACCCTACCAGAAACGCTGAGAAAAAGGGAGGAACAGAGTCTCTGAATTCAACGGAGTCAGCTGAGCACCACTCTTGGCCTTATTTTCACTCACCAAAGGACACAGTTCACACAGAACCAATCAAGTTGGAAGGAAACCAATGTGCGCTGGCCATGTGGCGCTGGCTTCAGTCTAATGAAAACACCAACTCATCCTTGAAGCCCTTCTGCAGACAGCTCTTACCCTGAAGTGACATGCAAGCTCCTCCGTGGCAGAGAAACCCATCTGTCACCAAACCAGAACGGAGGCAGCCTCGGCAGGCTCTCAGAGGAGGAAACCTTAGCAGAGCTTTACCAACGAGAGTTCCTCTTGGTCTCCTGATGTGTGTGTGTGTGCGTGTGTGTACTGTGTGTGGTGTATGTGTGTCTCTGTATGTTGTCTCTCTGTATCTGTGTATGCAGGTCAGGGGACAACTTTAGGAGACATGAAATGTCCTCCACTTTTTGTTTGAGACGGCACCTGGAATCTCACCAAGTAGGCCAGGCTAGCTGGCCAGTGAGCTCCAAGGACACTTACGTCTCTGCCTCTTACCTAACCATTGCTGAGACTGCAGGTATGTGAACACACCTGGCTTTGAAAAACAAGCATTTTATTTATTTTTATTTCTATGTATATGAGCACATTGTCTGCATGTATGTAAGGGCACCCACGTTGTGCAGTGCCCACAGAGGCTGGAAGGGGGCGTCGGATTCTCCTGGATCTGGAGTTATAGATGATTGTCAGCCACCATATGGGTGCTGGGAATTGAACCTGGGTTCTCTGCAAGAGCAGCCAGTGCTCTTAACAGCTGAGCCATCTCTCCAGCTCCACATCTGACTTTTATGTGGGTTCTGGGGGATTGAACTCAGGTCCTGAGGCTTGTGAGGCAAGTCCTTCATATTTAGATTCTGAGAGACACCCTTCCTTGACAGGAGGGCTCGGGCCAGAGCTGAGGGCTGGGGGAGCCTCCTTCCCTCCGCCCCCCAGCCACACTTTTGCACCTCACCTTTCCAGATGGTCACTCCACATGAGGGCCGAGGAGCATGGGCGGGGCAGCGAGGTAGAGCTGGAAGCGTGGTTGGGGGGGTGGTGCCCGATCTGTGGACAGACAGAGGCGTCAGGGGACAGCACTCCTGACCTGGCTTCCTTCCTCGGGTGAAAGGAAGTATCAGCTCACACTGGTTTTGATCAAGCAGTAGGATGTCTAGGAGGCATCTTCCCAAGACCTCCGTGTCCTACTCTACGAGGAGAAGGGGGACACACACTCAGTTCCTCCCGCACAGCCACACCTCCGCTTCCGACTCCCCGAGTGCCAGCACACCCAGTAAACGCACGGAATGCAGATGATCGGATTCTGCTACGTGACCGGAATCCCTAACTGGGCGTCAAAGACTCTGCTGGATTTGGTCTCTGGCCGGAAGTCCAGCCTCATTTCAAAGTTCTCCCTTGGTTCCTGTGTCCTCAGCTCCTGATGGATGTCCTTTAGTGTTGTGAATGGCGTTATCCTTTCTTTCCCCTCAGGGCCTGTCCACCTGACATCCATCTGTCCACCTGACATCCATCCCCTGCACCTGGCTACTCCAGCTCACCCCACAAGTCTCAACTTGAAAGCTCACTTCCTGAGATGTCGATGTGGGGTTGCCAGTTGTGACGTATGTACTACCCTGGTCAGACAGTGATTGTTGAGGAGATCGTGTGCAGAGGGCAGGGGTGGACAGAAATGTACAATTCTCAGATCTGCTGTAAACTGCCATAAAAATAAACTCGAGTTTGCTGAATAGTTCTTGAATTATAGATCACTGAGCCCATAGCTTTCCGATGATGGTTTAATCATCCATATGTTTCCTCTCTCAAACACATTATTTCCAAGACAAATGTCAGTAAGTCCTACCAGTTTTTCCATTGCAACTAGAGCCCCAGCCTACCCAAAGTGTGCTAGCGAGCGGCTCCAGTCTGCGCCTCCATATTTACCTCCTGCCCCAGCCCTTTGTACAAAGCTCGCTTCATCCTCCCACTCCAGAGACCTGATGGTGGTCTCCACAGTGGACTCCCACAGCGGACTCCCACAGAGACCCGATGGTGGTCACTCCCACAGAGACCTGGTGGTAGACCTCCTCCACAGTGGACTCCCACAGAGACCTGATGGTGGTCTCCACAGCGGACTCCCACAGAGACCCAATGGTGGTCACTCCCACAGTGGACTCCCACAGAGACCCAATGGTGGTCACTCCCACAGTGGACTCACACAGAGACCCGATGGTGGTCACTCCCACAGAGACCTGGTGGTAGACCTCCTCCACAGCGGACTCCCACAGAGCCTGCAGCTTCCTCTGCCCCTCCCCTTTCTAGAACAATTCTACTTACAGGACAAAGCCCTACCTTCCACTGTAACATTCTTTTGATCGTATTTCCGAGTATCTTAATGTTCAAAGTTCTCTTGATGTTCTAGTGTACTAGTTAGTGGTCAGAGTCCAGTAGGCCATGGTGGATAGCAGAATTCTAGAGCAATGCTCCTCAGTTGCTAACATAAAGGTGCCAAGGACAGACCAGCTCTTTCAGTACTCCTGAGAAGCCAGTAGGTGTAAGTCTCCTCAACAGGTGTGATGCTACATTCCTTCTTTAGAAGCTTCCTTTGGCTTTAAGGTGGAGTCTACATATGTTCCCTACAGTCCCTGGAGCAGATTCCTGGTTGAATCCACCACATGGCAGTTTCCACTGAACTGAGGAAAGCATGCGTGGACATCATGAATGATTTTGAATAAACAATGAATGATTGTAAAGACTGTCTTCAGGTGAAACTGACAGGAAGCAGACGTTGAGCCAAAGATTGTGTGGGGGCTAAATAAAGATGATGGACATGAGAGAAACCCAGAGGAGGCATCGAAGTGACTGGAAGAGCCAATGACGGGTGGCGGTTCCGTAGGTCCCACCTCTGCCAGATCCTCAGACAGCTCTGGAGTGTCTCTTTAGTGCTCTAGGCCCCAGGCCTAGACAGGGCATCTGGGCTCTTCTACTCCCACAGCCTTGAGTGAGTCCCTGTGATCCCCCAGCTGTGCTGGGTGGTGGGCCTCTGAAGGTCACACTGACGCTGGGAAAGCCTGGTTCACACAACAGAGCCAGCACGTGACTCTGAGGCCTTCGGGAAGGAAACCGTCAGCACAGGATGCATGCTGTGCCAAGTTCTGCTTCGCTGGGAGTGGCAAAGGCTGCCCATTGCTTGCACGCATGGGGCACTCTGGGTAGTGGGCCCTCTTGAAAACAGCTCTTTCTGTCCATTCTCAACTCCCATTAGCTACTATGATTCAGTGTATGTTTAAGAGTAATATTTAAGCATCCATGAGCATGTGGGAGACAGAGGAAGGAGGAATGCAGGTTCACAGCCAGTCTGGGCTGCAGAACGCGACTCTGTCTCAAAAATAAAAGGGAATTATTTGGGGTAGGAGGGAGAACTGGAGGAAAGATTTATTTGAAACATGTGTGTACCAGACGCTTCTGCTTTTGTGTTTTTTAATTAATAATTTGTTTTTTTAATCAGTGTTTAATCCCATAGTGCACTGATTTCCCCGCATCCTGAGAACGAGGATGGGCAGCCACCTTCCAGCATGGAGACCCACCTTTGGTTACTTAGCACCTTCCTTCCTGAATAATAATGGTAATAAATCCTCTTGCTCTCTTTTTGGCTAAGCTCATATATTGTGCCATCATTTCCTTCTGCATATGAGAGCCCAGTGATTTCACCTGAAGCAGTGTTGTTCGAGAAGACTATCTGGGAAGCATCTGGGTACGAACCTGACTATCATCTACCTATGTGGCTGTGCACATGGAGGCAGGCCAACTTCCTTGTGGCCATTGTGGTAAAAGAAATGATGTGACATTCACTGACAGGGGACCAGAGGAGCGGCTTCAAGTCTTCTCTGTGGGTGGATTGTGAACCCTGTGGCTGCTGGGGTTTGGCTGAGGATGACGACACCTGTGTTCGCAGGAATACGGCCTCTGTGTGCTAACACTGCTTGTCTGTCTCTGAGCGTTCTTCTAGAATGGCCTGGTCACCACAGGGTGGACTTAGCAGCCCCCTCTGCTCACTGTCCCCAGCTGACTGACTGATTCCCGGAACTGCCAGGTCTTGGCAGCTCAGGGCTGGAGTGGTCTTCACCTCTCCACCCCACCAGAATCACCACGTAGGACACAGAACAGCTCCATCTCTGAAAACACTCCTAGAATTCGCTCCTGTCACCTGGGTTCTTACTGCAGACCCTATGCCTCCCACAACTTCACCCCACTCTCTGTCCCTCTCCACTGGGTCTTTTCGACCCCCTTTCTCAGGACGCACACAGCACCTGTGATGGCTTGCCTGTCTGTATTGCTTCCTCTGGGTACAGTCCAGCTTCCATCTCCCCTTGGTCACCTAAGCAATGGATTTCTCACTCAAATTTTTTTCCCTTT
Organism: Eospalax fontanierii; assembly: GCA_035773235.1. Classification (NCBI taxonomy): domain Eukaryota; kingdom Metazoa; phylum Chordata; class Mammalia; order Rodentia; family Spalacidae; genus Eospalax; species Eospalax fontanierii. The sequence goes on from CM069543.1 coordinate 8,911,587, forward strand.
GATTCCTTCCTGAATAGGCAGCCAGCATTAAGAAGTCCCTTCACGCTATCAAACACTGCTCTAAACATTTACCAATCTTAATTCATTTGATCATCACCATTTCCATTCAACACTAGAAGAAACCATGGTGCAGGGAGGTAACTCCGCAGGATCACTCACAGGACCACCAGAGTGCCCGGTTCAAGATCACACACGTGCTAACTACATATTACTAGCGTGTAACTAGTCTGCACAATGCTTCACTTCCTCTACCTCCCCACCATAAACTGTACCCCATGCTGATAAAACCAACGTGCCAGTAACTCTGGGTTGTTATCATTTCTGCTACCGCAATTCTCAAGCTAAATATATCTGTGTTGTAAATTAAGCTCTAATATTTATAAACTTGGCCCTTCCTTTCCATATAGGAACAACGAAACTTCATTATCTGGAACGAACACATTGTTCTGATGAGGGATGAACTAAATTTTATATTTTCATGACACATAAAAAGAGAAATTAACTATTTGGTCAATTAATCGTTAAGAAGTAAACACAAGATAATAGAGACTGAATTGGACCTACTTGAGAGGAAAACCAGGAAACTTTAGAATGTTGAAATGCAAATCTAAGCTCCATGGAGCAAGGGGCTCCTCATAATACAGGCCAAAAGGTGCACAGCACACCTCCCGTGTCTTTCCTGAAGACTGTGCAGCACAGCAGAGAATCAACAGGGATGGCGAGATGCTGCAGAAAACGGGGCTGGTGGCATCCAGAGCACAGCATGGCCATCTTTGTCTTCATCTAAGTTGCTGGAACTCCACTCAGCCCGACGGTGAGTGAGCTGTCAGAGGCATGGGACCAACACCCCCAGGAGCATGGTGATCCATGTGGGAGCAGACAGTGCTGTACTTTTTACAGCTAAGAGGAGCCTTGGGGTCCTGTAATCCAGCTCACTTACAGACAGGAAAGTCAAGTTTTCTCATAGTCCCCAGGCTAGCTTTGAGAGAGGTTCTGTCTAGAGTCCAGCCTCATCGTAAGTTGCTTAGCAAATGCTTGTTTCAAGAAAGGAGGAAGGACAGGACAGGAAAGAGGGGAGGGGAGAAGTGGGAGAGGAGAGGGAGGATGAATTATTGACCAGAAGGAGGGCTAGAACTCCACCTGCCCAGTATTGCTTGTCAGTGAGCCCTAGGATTCATTCATTAATGCATTTGGAGTATCTAGTCCATCTGTCACAGTACAGCCCAGTTACTACAGGGTACTGGAATGAATGATGCTGTTTTCTCATACAGAGTCTGTCAGTAGATACGAGCTCCATTCATAAACAACAATAATCATGTAATACTATATATGTATATAACATGCAATAATAACAGTGTAATTTCAGTAAGGGACTTGTTCAAATCTAGATCTAGAACCACAATCAGAAAGTAGGTCTTCAACTCCTAATGCATTACACTGCTCTTTAAAAAACTTTGTATTTGCTGATTTTTCCAAAGAGGGGATAATGATAGATTCGTCACCTCAACAAGAACCCCAAGGAAAGGGCTGCCATCAGGTCTGCCGTCTCCTGCCCCCAGATGACCTGCTGGTCTTTCAGGACTGGGGAATTGTTTCTGCTCTGCCCTGTGTCAGTGTTTCCTGTCCACCCTCCAGAGCTTCCGGTACTCCCTTCTTGTCTTAGAATATGAACTATCCAGAGAACAGAGTCAGGAGGGCCTTCCCCTTGCCAGGACCCTCACCATGGCCACTGTCGGCCTCAGTCGGCTCCAGTCAGATTAAATGCTCTCTGCTGGACACTTTCTACTCTACACATCACCTGCTGGGGTTTGTGGTCTCCCCTCTGTTCGAAAAGCTTCTCCAAAACACGAACCGTATTCTAAGCAGAGTAAGTCTTGGTTGTGCCAGCAGGTGCCATTACAGAAGTACGGGCAAGCACACGGGCTACAGGTATATCACTGCCCCCTCCATCTGCCTTCCAGCTGAGGGCATTGTTTGTAACTGGACTGCAACACCCCTTTCTGGGGCTCTGCGAAGGCATTTCTGATGTCTGTCATCTGAACGTCTGGGTGGGACATGGTGCATGTGTGTCACTGCCCCCCCCTTGTCATTTGCTTATCCACCCACACAGCTGTCTTTAAAAGAAAACCACACATGTGCACACAAACATTCTTACCGCTGTAAATGTCAATAGCAAATGTGCTTGTCATTTCCCCATTGCCTTGTGATCAAGGTCAGAATCTATTCATGGAAGTCAGGACTCTGTCCACCTCGGCAAGCCATTCCTCTCCTGTGGGCCGAGCAGAGACAGAGGTCTGTTTGTTCCTCTGAATGAACGGCCAGGGGCTGGGAGGCCAGGAAGCATAGGCCACAGTTTTCTTGGGTTTTGTTGTTGGTTTGGTTTTACACTCTGGTTTTTCACCTTGTGTCGACGCCCCTGCCTGAAGGAACATCCTCAGGAGAGACTCTTATGCGGAAGCAGTGGAATTTTTGACAGCTGGATCTAACCATTCCTCAAATAAACATTCATCAAAATGTTACCTAGAATTACAAGTATATACTCTTGGAATACTACTATAATAATAATCAACAAATTATTTTATAATACTAATTGACAAATTACTATTCAGAAATTGAAGATAAAATAAATATATTCTTAAATAAACATATAAATAGGCAGGAAGGATGAGGGAGAGGATCATGGGTGGCACCCGAAAGACAGGAAAACAGAGAAGAAACGGGCCAGAGAGGCCGGAGGGACCTGCAGTCAGGCAGCTCACAGCACAGCGACGCCTGCCCAGGTGGTAAGAGCATGCTGGAGTTAGGATTCAGGAGGGACTGCACTCCTGAAATCACCCAGCATGCCCCGGAGCTTTTACTTAGCCTTAAAAGTAAAGAAGTCCATGTCATTAGGATGGATCTTTGCAAGCAGAGTCACTTGCTAAGCACCTGTGTTACCTATTAAGGGTCACACAGACGCTTATGTATCTACCTTGTTTCTGTCCTACACACACACATATCAGAATGTCTGGCACACAGTAGGATCTCAGTAAGTACTTGGTCTTTTCAATAAGACTCTAGCTCTCTTAAACCAGGGGGTGTGTTACAAATTTCCTGTAGCTCACAGAACCCAGCACAGTGTCTACATAGTTACACTAATTACAGTGTGCTGACTTGATTCAGAATGCCTATAATTCTAACACTCAGGCAAGAGGATTACCATGAGTTTGAGGCCAGCCTGGGCTACATAGTGAGTTGAGGCCAGTTTAGGTTACAGAAGAATACCCTGCCTTAAATGGAAAAATGAAACAAAAATCTAGAATGCACTTTATAGGTAGAGGGGGAGGGTTTTCTTTATGCTGTGTATAACCAGGTGCACCTGGACAGATCTCTATCCTGCTTTGTCTGTGGAGCTCTGTAAGGCCTAACCACATGGCAGGAAGATCCGACTGGAATAACCTTATTACCATCGACTAAAACAACAAAATCATTTTGACTGTTCAAATTGTTCTGCCAATAAAACACTAATGGTAGAGTCCTATTTTTTATGTGAGGAGTCCCCAGGGGATCATGTGTCAGAACACTTGGGCCCCAGCGGGTAGCTTTCAAGGGGTTGATGGACCTTCAACAGATGCAGAGTGGCTGAGGGAAGCAGATCACTGTGAAAGGGGTCTGCCCTGCTTCCTGGTCTCTCCTGATTCCTGGCCCTGCCAGGTGTGAGGAGTCACAGCCACAGGCTCCACTGCCCACACACCCACTGCTCCTACATCGCCATGACAGACTCAGGAGCCAAACTCCATCCTTCCTCCCGTAAGCTGCTGCCCCGTTTCAGTCACAACAAAAATAAACACACCCACCTGGGGACTCACACCTTACTTACCAACTTTATTAATTACCTTTCCTGGCAAACTGAGAAACATAGGCCTCAGCCCAGACCGGGGGCAGCCCTACTCTGGCCCGACAGCCCTACACCAATCCTGTGGTCCTATGTCTGCAACTAAGCCCCAGCTCCAAAACGTTCCACAACTTCCCAAACACCACCATCAGTTGCGGATGAGCTCTTTAAAAGATGCAAGCTTGTGAGAGATAGTTCATATGCAAATAACATCCAGATAAAAAATTAAGAAAACCCCCTAGGCAATGCCCACCAAAAAGGAGGTATTTTTCTTCCTTTTTCCTCACAGACACACACACACACACGCACGCACACACACATGCGCACACACACACACGCACGCACACACACGATGCTTTGTTTCGTTTTTCTTTTTGAGACAGGGTCTCCCGGCAACCCCGGATGACTTGGAGCTCACTGTGGAGACCAGTCTGATTTCAGAGAGGTTCTCCTGCTTCTGCCTCACCATCTTCTTATTTGAAAAAAAAAATAGTTAAGAAATTGTACAACTGAACAAATTGAAAAGTGTTTTGGTGACAGGAGAGAAATCCTCCTCACATCTTTAAATAAGCCTGAAAATACATGCAATATATTAGAAGTTTATGTATTTTCTGGGATTGGTAACAATGCTGTCTCCTGAGGAATGGACACATGTGGCTAGTGCAGGAGAAGGGAGCCTGAATGGAAGAGAACGTGCAAGAAGAAAAGCTCGTAGAAGAAAAACCTACTCAGCCTAGGAGGAGGAGATAACAGGACTATATCCTCCACCCCACCATCCCATCGTGGCCGTCTTGGCAGCAGATCCCAGGAGTCACGGGGAAAGATTAGAAATCTAGAAATAAGGAAGCAACAGTCGAGGCCATGCAGGACACACCAAGGTGTCCTGACACACACAAGTAGATAGAAGAGGGAGGATGCCAGGAAGCTCAAATCTCCTACAGGGTCCTGACACACAGGTGGTAGAGAGCAGGAGGCTGATGAAGACGACCCACATCTCTTCCCACATCTCTTCCCACACCCCTGGGGATAAAGGGAGGACAGATGAGTGAGGGGCCAGCATGAGGCAGCTGCGGCTAGAGTCAAGGTTGTCTCAGCAGGGACAGCATTTCCTACAGGTGAGGAGCTCAAAGCCATATCCACCTTCTAGAGGGAGGAAGAATGTCTCCTGCATGTCAGAGAGGCTGGTGTGTAGTGCTGAGTTAGTAAAGCGGGATGGCAGGGCCCCTTGTGGGAGGAAGCATGCCTTGGGCTTTACCGGTAGCTACCTTGTTGATAGAAGGCCAGGTAGAAATCAAGTCTGGGGAGGTTGTGAAAATCAAAGGGTGGAACCAGGATCTGTGTGGGCACAGCTATAGCTCTAGCCATTACTGTGGGGCATGTAAGCCTGCTCCATCACACCTGTGCTGTCCTGGCAAGGGAAGGAAACGCAGGAGAAAGAAAGGGAACAGAGTATATACCTCAGAGACCAAGGCACTCACACTGGAGAGAGAGGGGGGGAGGGAGAGACAGACAGAGGGAGCGAGGGAGAGAACGTCCACTTGTAAGGTAATGGATGTAAGGTGGAGAGTGCATTCCACACTCTTCTGCTTCACAGGACCTGCCAGCAAAGATCAAGGATCTGTGGGAATGCAGTGTTCTGCACAAGAAAACTTTAAAACAGACTATCTATAATTCCTAAAGTTGAGCTAATTTCACAGTTAGGACTTACTACAGTCATAGCACACCCTGAGTTGTAGACGATGCCATTTTTAAGCCAGTAGTTGGCAAAAGGAAGACTCTGAGAGGCAAAGAGGTGTCAGGGAGGCTAAGTCTGTGACGCCCTTTTCAGTTGCGTGAATAGGAGCCACTTTTCTGTTTGTTGCATTACAAAAATGATCAGGAAGAAAACCCAAACTGCCCCAAATGACTAAGAAGGTTGTGTTGGGGAGGCTGGAGTAATGGCTCAGCAGGAGAGTACTCTCTGCACATCCAGTATATTTGTTGAGAAGTGCTGGGAGGATCAGAGACCAGCATGAATATGGAAATTGCACTGAGCCACAGATTTCATGATAAACCAATTCTTGGCTCCAGGTTGGAGATTTGGTTAATGCCTGCGCACTTCCCGTTCTGGGGGATGCGCTGGTCCTGGAAGCTGCGGATGCTGCCGCTGTCTGTCCTGGGTGAAACATTTATACAACCGAGAAGTGATTCTCTGTGGCTCCAACTAAGCAGAGCAACCATCCACAGCGACCACCCACAGTCATTCAACACAACCAGGATATGCCAGAGCCAGGGGGACATTGATGGGACTGATGCCGGGACACCAGCAGATGCCTTCAAGGGTTGCTTGTACATGAGACAAACACTGAACCTTGTGGTGAAGGTCAATTCAGTTTGACTCTTGATGACTGCACATCTTTTATGTATAGGATGATTGGACCTTGAAGAAAATCATGACTAAAATCCAACAGGAATGCTCTAAGCTGCCTATGATTCAAACATAGTTGTTATGTAGCATTCTGTGCTGAATGGAGTATGTGCTAAAACCCAATGACCAAAGGCCACTTAAAAGAGGAAGAGTTTATTTTGGCTTGCACTTCCAGACGGGGAGTCCATGAGGCTGGGGAGGCCTGGCAGCAGGCAGCTAGAGCAGGAATCAGAGCTGACACCCTCAACCATGATGTGAACTGGAGAGCAAACTAGAAATGGGTAAAGCTATAAACTCTTGAGGCCACCCCAATCACACACTTCCTTCAGCAAGGCTACATCTTCTGAAGGCTCCATGACCTCCCCAAACAGCACCACTAACTAGGGGGCACCTGCTCACATTCCTGAGTCTATGGGGACATCACTCATCCAAACCCTTACCAAGGTTGAGATGAGTCTGCACCCAGTGCAATCTCCTTTGTCTGGGGTTCAGTGAAGAGCTAACTCTCCATTAGCTCTGACGTGGCATCTGGAATCTGGGTCCTACAGAAGAGACGTTGAAGATCTAGATGCTCAGTGTTAAAGGCAAACAATGCAGTAAATCATTGATTCCCGGCAACCCTTGTTGATGTTATGATAACAGTAACCCTCAGGCAGACTCTTAACAGAGGCCATGGCATAAAATAACTCATACAGAGGAAAGGCATCTTAAAAACCATGCAGCACAGCAGAACGAACTAGTGTTTGATGGGAGCAGAGATTGCTTCCCACCCTCTACTCTTCCTTTCTGTGTAACAGAGCCTCCATGACTAGCTGGATACCAACTAAGGATGACATTTCCAGCTCTGAGTTAGATGTGGGTGATGAAATCCTGGCCAATTATACACAAACAAAAGTACTGAGACTTTGAGCAGCCTTAGAGAGAAGCATGCCTTTCATGACTCCTTCCCTCCTCTCCCGGGCTGACCAGGAATCGAACCAATGAGCCAATGACTGGAGATCAAGTCATTGCATTGAGCCAGGAGGCAGAACACCAGGAACAGCAACTACAAACAGCTCTAGTCTATGATTGGGGCTGTCACGAGCCATCTGCCTGCCTTGAATTACCCCTGGTCTAGAGTTAGGCAGAGGTCAATCTTGTGCACAAAAGTGCTGCTGGAGCAGGATGTTTTGCTATGCAAATTGTTTACACCTGAGGGGAAGTTTATCTTAGGCCCAAGGCTGAGGACCCTTGAAGACCCTTGAAGGAAGATGTGATTGGCTTGAGTGGTTTTGCCTGTGTCAGCATTGTTTTTGTGTTGAACTTTTGACTTGTTTTGTTCCTCATTTCACAGTAGGCATATAAATAGTTTGCACTTAATAACGCTAGGCTGCTTCGGCACGGACTGATGGCCCTCCCGATTCTATCCTTTGTCTCTTCATTTCTTAATCCTCACTCCCTCCTTTGGGTACTGTTTGATTCTGCCGGCGGGATCTGGCAGGGGGTGGCAAGATCCACCCTGGGATGCCTACAGCCTGCATCTATGCGTGCCAGGGAAACATCCTCTACAGTCTCATAGTCACCATTGTCTTATCTGAAGCTGATTTATACTTAATACTCTGACTAAATCGTTTCACCAGCCAGGAAACGAACGAACAAACGAAGCAGAGCCCAAGCAATCATCAAGAGAAAACCTGAAGTGACAGAAAATGAAGCCGCAGGAATTGATTCTGTAGTTGTTACCACATCTACTGTGAAGTTGACGGCTGGAACTGTCCAGTCTCCAGGCCTCAGGCAACAGCAGAGACTTGGTTTACTGTGTTCTAGCACATGACCTTGGAGGCTGGTGATGACTTCAAACTACTTGTGTATAATTCTTCCAAAACTCATGTGATGTGCTGGCGCTTTAAAGGAGAAAGTGGCAGACATCACCTCAGCAAGAACAGGAGTCCTTTCTCCCTCCACAAGGGAGTGTGCAAGCGACCGCGGCAGCAGGACAAGTTTGGAATTGAAGTCAGAGACTTCATCTTGAGTCAATGTAAACCTGGAAAGGTGGTGTGCCATCTCCAGATCTTGTTCTCTGTGCCCACAACATGGGGTGACATCAGCCCCGTAAATTCAGTGTATGTGGAGGTGTTACCCGGTGACTGACACCACTTGAGTTTCACTTACACAGATCTGGAAAAACCATTTTACTTTGGTGGGGAAGGTAGAATGAGAATTGCATTTTAAAAGTGGGCTGGGGAGATGGCTCAGTAGTTAAGGATACATACTGCTCCTTCAGAGGACCTGAGTTCAATTCCCATCACCTACATGGAGTGGCTCACCAGTGTCTGTAACTTCAACTTCGGGTATCTGACACCTCTTCTAGCCACCTCAGGCAGTGCGTGCACATACACGTGCGCACACACACTCCTTTCAGCCCACGTGCTAGATAACTTTGGTTGTCAACTTGACACAACTGGGTTGAGAGAGCCTTAATTGGGAAATTATCTCCATTGGACTGTTCTGTGGCCATGTCTGTAGGGTGTTTTCTTGATTGCTGAGTGATGTGTAGGGTCCAGCCCACTGTGGGTGGTGCCGCCCCTGGCAGGTTGTTCTGTGTTGTATAAGAAAGCAGGCTGAGTGTGGGCCAGGGGAGCAAGCCGATAGACAGTGTCCCTCCATGGCGTGTGCTCCAGCTCTTGCTTCCAGGTTTCTGCCCTGAGTTCCTGCCTTGGGCTCCCTAGGTAATGAACTGTGATGGGGAGATACACGATAAACCCTTTCCTCCCCTAGTTGGTTTTGGTCAGAGTGTTTTGTTACAGCAAGTGAAAACAAACTAAGACATCCCAGAATCAAACCATTAGGCTTTCCACAGAGAATGGAATTTATTTCATATCACTGAATACTTACCAATGATCACTAAAATGACCTTATACCTACAGCCTATACCTATATCAAAGACTTTCTGAACTCCCAAAGAAACATGGCCAGTGGAAGACGCTCAAGCACTGTAGCCGCTGGTAGCACCTGCCACAGCCAGCCAGCAGGGGGGGCCAACAGACACCCCATTATCCCTGGAGTTGTGTGCAGCAGACACAAACGGTACAATTCCAGTCCACAGCTAGCGAAGATAAGATGAAACTCTTACAGGGAAGCCAGCTATTGTGGAGGAAGCTTCCTTCCAACCTAAGTCTGGGTGAACAAACTCTGTCATTAACTGTGACCATGGAAGCACTTCACATGGAGATACACACTCTCTCCAATATGACAGGAAAGCAAAGCCTTGTTCAAAAACAAGGCTCCCCTGAGCACAGCACCCTGACACAGAGATCTCTACTCTCTACTGCCCAGGACTGCTACAGGAGTCTTTGCTTAATCCTGTGGACTGGACTCAGTGTAAGACCTCAGAGTGCACCCTCCTCCGCACACTGCACTCACGGGAAACAACCCAGTGCTCTTCGGGAAAAAGGTGACCCTTTAGTGAGCAAGGAGCTTGCTTTGTCATTTTATTAGGTTTCTTTCACAAGCTCTCTTTCTCAAGCCAGGGAAACTGAACTCCTTCACTTAGCAAATGACCAGCACCTGAACTGTCAGATGAGCGATGGCCGCAGATCAGCACTACAGCAAGAGTGTGTGTGAGACCTCAGCATAAGCAATCAAACCCTGTTCCCAGCAGAGCTCTGATTAATTCCACGTGATACTTGAAAACACACAGCATGAGTGCTATCTGTCCTCCCACTTTAGCCACAGCACACCTGAGGTCCGCCTCCTCTACAGTGAATGCGGCCTTAGCTCTGGGTATACTTTCTTTCCAACACTAAATATTCTCTCAGAACAACACTTTCCCTTTTCTTCTCAAGGGAACACTGAGGGGCAAAGGAAGCCTGCTGGATTTCTGGTTTGCTGGGTAAGGTGCATGTGTGCATGGAGGACACCGATGAACATGGCTCTGCGGCAGAACTTCCAGTGTCTAAAGAAGCGGGATTCCCTGTGTATGCGCACTTTCCCAGGAATTTACTAGGTGCTACACAGTCAATGGTCTTGCACAGAAGTCTACACTTTGTGCAGTTAGGCTAAAACATCAGCCATGTGGGACACTCCATTGTGGTGATTGCTCTGTTAACTCCAAGCTGCAGAATGAAAGCAAGCCCTGAGGACTGGCTGCTCAGGAGACTTCTGGGCTTTGCCCAGAAGGAGCTGGGTCTCTGAATGAGAGCCTGAGTGAGGATTCTGGGAACTGATGAGGCCGTTATCATCAGAAACAGGAAACAACTTGAAAGTGTTGAGCCATGTTGCCCCCTGGGGCTGGTGTTCTAGCCTTCATGTCACTGGAGGCGGCCGGTTGGCTTCTTCCCAATGGCTCCGGTTCTTGGAAAGGAAGTGGTTTTCTTCTTTATCAGCCGGGACTTTGCAGCTGGGCCACTGAATGGGCTGGGAGCAGGAGAGTGCGGCCCAGAGCTCGGTGGACTGTGACAGTGTGGTCAAGCTGAGGGCCCAGCTCCGGCCCACCACAGCTCCCTCTACTTCCGGCCTGAGAAGCCTCCTGTCAGCGGGCTGCTCCCCTAGCTAAGGCTCTCATGGGACAGCGGACTTGGTGCTGAGACCGTTCTCCCCTTGCCTTCCTTCCGAAATGTGACTGTGAGTGTGAGTAGAACTGCGCTCACCAGCGGACAGACACCCAGTCCATCAGTGGTGGCACCTGTGGGCCTGATGGAAACACATGCTGGTGGCAAACCTCTTGGAGACTTCGACCGTCTCACATCAGTTCCTAGAAATCTTCCTCGCACTGAGGTAAGCTCTGCAAAGCCTATTTTTCTGCTACAACGCCCCAAACACTCTTGCACTTATTCATGGCTATGACTGTGTGTGATCATTCAGTTCATTCAGTGAACATTTCCTATCTACCTCAGAGCCTTCACTGACTTAGAGGCTGGGGTATTGGAAAGAGAAGAAATGGGAGAGGCCAGAACACCAAGGTTAAAAGAATGTGGTTTATTAGGGTCTGAGAAGATGGCTCAGTGGTTAAAGTGCTTGCCATCCAAGTATGAGGACAGGAGTTTGGATTCCCAGAACCCAAAAAAATGCTGGTTGGGGATTGGAAAGACTGCTCAGGGGAAGGCACTGGCTATTCTTGCAGAGCACCCAAGTTCTCTTCACAGCACCAACATGGTGTCTAATGACCTAATGTAACTCCAGTTCCAGGGTGTTGCATAAATCCTCCCCTCACGCTCTAGCGGGTGGGATCTAGTTAATCTAGCTGGATAAACGGAAAAGTGATCTTCCATTTAGAATGATTCATTTATTTACAAAGGCATAAGTTCTCTGGGGATGCGCGCCATGCTCTCCCGCTGGCCGCCGGCCCCCATGGTTTGGAACCTGCGAGCGGAGCGCAGGCTCCTCAGTTCATCCCACTCACGAGATCCTTGGATGGCGGGGGGGTGTGGCACGCTGCTTCCGGGGTTCCTGTCTGTCTGCGTGGGCCTGGGATGGGGCATTTTCTCTTTCCACGTGGATCTGAGTGATCTCCACTCCTCTCCTCCGCTTGCGGCCATGATTGTTCCCCCTACTCTTGCCTCCCTCCCCCTATTGGTCAGAGGGCGGGACTTGCCATAGAATGAACCAATAAGAAACAAAAAACTCCAGAGAGACCGTGTCTACCATTCTACAGTCCACCCCTTCTCTCTGGAACATACATCAGACATAACATTATAGCAACAGCCATAAGGAAAACAGTAACCTTTACATAGACCATCATAAACACAACTGTTTAGACAGTTATATTCACCTCACAAACAATCACAGTGGTTTTTCTGCTGGGGCCTATAACTTCCTTTAACATTATTGGGAGTCAACCTGCTTTTCCTTTCATATCAGGCATGTGTTCCATCCCTAACAAGTGGGCTTTAAAGCCAATCACGAATAGGCTGGAGTTGCACTTCTCAGACGAGCCTCCATCACCCCTGCAGGGCATCTGACAATGAAGCACGCAAGATCGGTAGCTCTTCCAGGGCCATTCTCCCATGGCGGTCTGCATAGCGCCCTCTAGCACTATGAATCCCAGCCATCCATTTACAGGGAGTCTTTGGCTTAATTTCAGCTAGATCTCTTTTTCCATGCTCAAGCCATGTCACATTTTCAGCAATGGGGCCTTACCATCCCTTTCCAGTGCGTAACCAGCATTATACTGTGGCAACTGCCTTTTGTTTGGTAGAGGGGACCTCTAAGTCCCCATTGGCCAACAGCTCATAGGGAGGGTCAACCCATGCCTGGTACTGGAATCATAAAGTATACCTTTACTCTTTGACATCTGTAGGCTTAGGCCCATAGAACTCACAGGATTTCATAGTTATACTTTACCCTGATAGGCTGTATGAGTTACATTCCATTCTTGTTTTTTTGAGTGTACTTGACATCTTTTAACCCGGTTTCATATCTGTAAAGCACTCAAAAGTTAACATTACATACACATACACAAGGTCTAACATAGCATGGAAAATTAGCCAGTTCTTTACTGTTTTTAGTTATTGTCAGGAACCCATTTAGTATCCCAGAGTCATCGCATGGAGCCTCTATGTATTTTTGTGTCCTTGCCAGCCTCGTTGAGGTTGGCCTAAACTGCCTGATCCTACATAGGGCCCAGGAAGAATAAGGATTTCCTTGCCCCTGTCGTACCTGTTGATTCCTAGGGCCAGGGAGCCCCTGGATCTGATTCCTGACCCTAGCCACACCTGTGGTCTTTCCATTGCCCACACCTGGCTGGTGGGAGAGGCCCTGGCCAGGCAAATTGTCTCCACCCCTCGAACAGCCAGTCACAGGGGAGAAATGTCCTCCTTCTACACTAGGGAGGTTAGTATCCACCCCTGGGATAAGCCTCATCCTCTGTGTACCTTTTGTGAACCGTTATCGGGGCTCAAAGCCTCCCAGAGCTGCTTTAGCACAGAATTTGGCTTTTTATCAATCTTTTCTTTAGGAACTTGGGCTGAACACAAGTCTCTCCACATTTGCCTGCGTGTAACCCAAGCAGACCTTCCCTTTTGTTTTGTTTCCCTTACGTATTTTTTGGGTCTCTCTATTTTTCTACAGACATACTTTACATGCTGGTCTACACTGTTTAAACCTGTCAAAGCCTCTCCAGCCTTGTAAAGCTCCTGCCCCACTAGGGGTTCTAGTGAGGACAATAAACTTTTATACCAACGTCGAGGTCCATGTTCAATGAAATCTGTCATAAGATCTCTAGTGAGCACGGCTCTGTCCGGCCCGGTGAAAGGTCTACTGTATACTGCTTTCCTCATGCCCAGTTCCCTTAAGAGCACCTGTCCTTCTTGTGTCGTGTTCCAGCTCCTGGAATTCATGGGGATCTCCACTGGTGATGACCAAGTGTCTCCTGTGGCCTGTGCAAGCCAGTTCATCAGCGACTGTTTTCCCTTGTATTGTGCCAGGTCATGCAGCTTAGATCTCAGTGAGGGATGAGTGGTCATGTGGCTCAGCTGTCTGGCTTCTGCAGCACTGCAGACAATGTCATCTGCCCCTCTGTCCCATATCCTCAGGAGCCAGGTGATGACAGGCTCTCTTGCAGCTTGTTTGAATGTCCTCCCTATTTCCAGCAGCTCTAGGGCTGAAAACCCTTTATCCTGTCCCCTGCCTGCTTTCTCTGGTGGGTGCTCAGCTGGTATATTCTGGGCTTTTTCTTCCTTTTTATTCAATTTATTAGCGAGGTCAGTGGCTGATGCAGAAAAGGTCTTTTGCTTTAATTTCTCTCTTAACTCTTTAGTCTCTTTGGATAAATCCTTTATCATATATAGCAGAGGTCATGCTGCCTCAGCCATTGCCTGCCGGAGTCTTGGCTCTTTGCCATCCAGCAGTGTTTTTAAAGTCTGCTTCACTCCCTCTGTTGTTCTTAGCTTAGTTCCATAGTAGGGAGGTGCAGCCAAAAGACTCAGTAAGTGCGCCACCTCATGCCAGCCCTCAGAGGGTTCCCATCCTGGGATTCCTTCCCCAGACGTTGTTGGCAATATTAAATTAGTTAGCCACTTGAGGATTCACTGTAACGGCCATACCAGAGCTCCGTTTGTCTGCCTTCCCTCCTACCGGTCTGCTGTAAGCGCAGTTTGCTTTCTCAACCACTGAGTTACTTTTCCATTTGTGCCAGCTAGATATCCTGCCGACTACGCCAATTGTTGCATAAATCCTCCCCTCACGCTTTAGCGGGTGGGATCTAGTTAATCTAGCTGGATAAATGGAAAAGTGATCTTCCATTTAGAATGATTCATTTATTTACAAAGGTATAAGTTCTCTGGGGACGCGCGCCATGCTCTCCCACCGGCCGCCGGCCCCCATGGTTTGGAACCGCTGCGCGCCGAGCGCAGGCTCCTCAGTTCATCCCACTCACGAGATCCTTGGATGGCGGGGGGCGTGGCACGCTGCTTCCGGGGTTCCTGTCTGTCTGCGTGGGCCTGGGATGGGGCATTTTCTCTTTCCACATGGATCTGAGTGATCTCCACTCCTCTCCTCCGCTCGTGGCCATGATTGTTCCCCCTACTCCTGCCTCCCTCCCCCTATTGGTCAGAGGGCGGGACTTGCCATAGAATGAACCAATAAGAAACAAAAAACTCCAGAGAGACCGTGCCTACCATTCTACACAGGGGATCTGATGCCCTCTTCTGACCTCCCTGGGCATTGCACAACATGGATACACTTACACATATATAGACAAACACTCATACACATAAAATAAAAATAATAAATAAAACATTAAAAAATGCCTGGTGGATGTGGCACCTATAATTTCAGTCTGGGAAGGCAGAGCCAGGAGATGCTGACGGAGACTCCTGCACTGGGAAGCTGGGGGTGAGAATGAGAGCCCCTGACTGGATGCATGTGGTGGAAGAATGGGATTGATGAGTCCCAGAGCCATCCTCAGACCTCACATGCACACTTGTCCACCACACTTATAACTGCGTGGCCATGCATGCACACACACGCGCCCACGCTCCCACACACACCCTCCATACACACCAAAGTGGAAAAATAAAGTGGTTTCTTAAGGAGCTGCAATATAGGGCAGGGGGCAGATCTGTCACAAATTTAGCTAAGCCACAGATTGCTAATCAGGTGTGAAAAGGACTCTTAAGTGTCACGGACCCCAGCCTTCATGAATGAGCAGACTGCCCCCAATTAAGAGAGCACGTATTGCGTGTTCCTAGACAGGACTCTTACATTAAAAATCACCCACCCAGGGCTCAGGGACCATTGCAGACGAGGGGGAAGAAAGATTGTCAGAGCCACAGGAGGAAGTGCGTGACCATATGAAAACAGAGTCTTCCAGGCTTCTGGGACCCTGCTCATATGAACCTACAGCAATGGTGTCAGCATGCACAAGACCCATGTAAACTCAGGCAAAATCCCAGCATAGAACCTTGAAATGGACATTGGGCCCCAACCTTCCTGAGTAACTGTTTGGCAGCTGATTACTGCTGGCTGACAGGAGAGCTGGTTTTCTTTAAGGAGATGACTCTAGACAGGCTGACTAGATCACAGTGGATGGACTTGCACTGAGGGACATCTGGTACACAAACTTGACTGATAGCCCTTAACACATATGACAGAATGTATGGAATCTGGTGGGCTATGGGGGTGCAAATAGGGGAGGGGCTTTAAATATGGTTAGGATGTATTGTGTGAAATGCACAAAATTTCAGCTAAAATGTACATTGAAAAGAGAAGATACTTGTACAAAGGGAGCCAGGGGCAGAACCGTGAACACAGCTCCTAGACACCCAGGAGGGGAGGACTAGCCAGCCTCCTGCCAGCTTTGGGTGAGTTAAAGCAGTCCAACTTTGTGTGGCAGGTGCTAGGAAACATGAAAGGTTTTGAGGGTGCTATTATGTCCCTCTGCAGACGAGAAAACGAGTCACTCACTCTAGATGTGGGGAGGGGCTTGGGTGGGATTCACACTCAAACCGTAGACCTGGTCTCAGTGGGATTTTCCTT
The DNA here is from genome assembly GCA_035773235.1 of Eospalax fontanierii. Taxonomy (NCBI): domain Eukaryota; kingdom Metazoa; phylum Chordata; class Mammalia; order Rodentia; family Spalacidae; genus Eospalax; species Eospalax fontanierii. Next base: position 8,927,822 of record CM069543.1, read on the forward strand.
TTTAATTGATTGATTTTAATGGACACGTAATAACTTTATATATTTATGGCATACAGAGTAGGTCGATACATCAGTCTTAGTCTCTGTTTAGGTATCTGTAAAAATGTGAATAACAATATTCTTGTTCGATCTAAAAGGTTTGCTCAGACAAAATTACAGATGTGAAAATGCTTTAGGAACTATAAGAATGTTAATAACTAGTGCACTGTAATTTTATTGCTATCACAACACAATGAATATTTCTCCTGAAATGAGCATAAGGGTATTTCTGCAAAAGCAGTTTACATTATTTAACAAGAGTATTGGCCATAAGCACTTGAGCTTCCCCTGTGCTTGTCCATCCATCCATCCATTCATCTATCCATCCGTACATACATACATACCTACATGTGTACACTTATTTCTTCTTCTTCTGACTACCCTGTGAAGTTCATATTATTATCCCTGACTTATAGGCAAATGAACAGAGGCTGACAGAGATTAAAATCTGCCCAGTCACATCATTGGTAAGTCAAGGATAGGCCTTCAGCTGCATACGCTGATTCAACAGGAAACCATTGCCTTCCTCTGATGACGTATGAGTCTTATAGCAATGACCAGTGATGCCACAGACAGCAACACCTCAACCCGGGCACCTGTACTGGCTTCGGTGCCGTAGAAAAGGTGCCAGTGCTTCTAATGCTATTGGACCATGCTGAGTGGTTGCACGGAAAGGTTCCTGAGGTTTCACTAATCAGGAAGAGATGGCCCATTGTCCTACTCTCTGAGGTGGAGTTCTGTCTTTAAGAATAATCATGTGAGACTGGCGAAAGAGCTCAGTTGGTAAAAGTTCTTGCCCTGAAAGCACAAGGACCTGCGTTCAATCCCAGACCCACATTAAAACGCTGTGAGTGGTGACGTGTGCCAGTAATCCCACTGGGAGGAGGAGTCAGGAGGGTCCCTGCCTGGGCTCACTATCCATCCAGCCTAGTTAAATCAGTGAGCTCCAAGCCAGTGAGAGACCCTGCCTCAGTGTGAAGGTGAATGGCACCTGAGGTTGACTCTGGCCTCTATAGGCATGCACATGCACATGGGTGCACATAACCACCCCCCCCGTGCACCTGGATCCTGGATAGACATATATATATATACATATATACACACACACACACACACATATATATACACGCACATACATATTCACACATGCACAAAAAAGAGAACAATCTTATTGCTGCTTCTAAAAAAAGACAAGAGACATTCTGGTTATGTAATGTATTGATTCCTTATATTATTTCAAACTTTAGGAGCTTCCCCAAAGATCTAATGAATCATTTGTTTCTGTGTTTAAAGTCTTTTACTCGTTTTTTCCCCCTTGGATTTCAACCTAAAAACATTCCAGAGACTTGGAAAATTATTCAAAAATTTGATGAAGAATATTCACAGTGGATTTATTCTTCTAAAATGTATGTTTCAGGGCTGGAGAGATGGGTCAGTGGTTAAAAGCACTGGCTACTCTTGCAGAGGACCCAGGTTCGATTCCCAGCACCAACATGGTAGTTAACAACCACCTGTAACTCCAGTTCCAGGGGATCTGATGTCCTTTTCTCAGCTCTGTGAGCACTGCATGACAGGGGTGCACTTACACACATGCAGGCAATACACACACATAAAATAAAAATAACAAAATATTTAAAAATGTATGTTTCATACATAATAAGAAAAAAGATCAGAGTAAATGAAAACCAAGTTCACGTTCCTGTTGGTCTTTCAGAGTAGGGAGACTCTCAGCCCAGTTGTCTAAGATGTTAAATGGTTACACGTATTCTGATTTAACTGCTGGAGAATGATTGCTGTGACTCTCTGTCAAAACAAAGCAAGACATTTCTCTTGTTTGTATGAATAATATTTTCAAACAAAATTACAAACTGGCAAAAGCAATGCTAACCCTTCATAGCCTAAACACAGTGTGTTGCATGGAGCAGAATGCATGCTCATGTAGCGTCACATGGAGCAGAATGCACACCTCCTGGGAAGAGGTCTGATACAAATCACCACTGGGTTCAACCACTATACTCAAACAAATCTATCTTGTTCACACCAGTTCGAATTGTTGTAGCCAGTGTACGACAGGTTTGCTGGATAGAGGCATGGGTTCTGAGTTAAAGAAAGGTATAGATCCCTGTTATAGCCAGCACCCACTAGTCCCTAGCATTTTGGAACAACTGCAGTAAGAGAAGCTTACTTCATCCTCAGGCATATCCTTCCACCCCAGGTCACAGTAGTTCGGCTTTCCTATAAATTCAGTCAAACTCATTCTCCTGCTGGTGTCTTTCTGCCTTTCAAAGTATTGGAAGATGCCCTGGTTCCATGTGACGCTCCTCAGATCCATCACACTCTTAGATGTGATTGGGTTTGAGGAGAAACTTGTGAAATCCAACATTTGGAAGGACATTAGTCAAAGTGATGATGACACTTTGCTTTGGGCGGCATCCTACCATTTCTCTCTAGTCTGTGCTTGCCTCCACTGCTGGAATTTTGCATGGCGAGGAATGAGCCCGGGGTCTGGACCTCTTTCTGCACATCCTCCATATGGTTTAATGGGTTCCTCAAAGAAGTAGGACTATGGTTCCTACTGCAAACACAACAGCAATACTCCCTCCGTGGTGGTGTCCCCAGAGCCTCCCAAAAGACGTACATCGCTTCCCGCGCCATGGCTGCCCTATAAGGTGAACACAAGTATCTCAGTTCTTCATAAGGATACAAAAATCTTAAAAGTTTCAATGGTCTCCTTCAGATCCCACAATTATTATAGACCAAGTTGGACCCCAGATGTGGCTTCAAGACGTCCACTCCCTGAGTTCTGAAGGCACTCTGATGAGACACTTCCCTTCTAGACACAGGCCCCACTGACCCAACCAGGCATCCTGGTTGCCTCTTGCTTCTAAGGATATCCTTTTCTTCCAAATGCCTGTGCTGGGCAAATGGAAACATCAAGTCTAAGTGGACCTTTACCCAGTCAATGAAGTGGAGAACAGTATCTCCACCACGAACCCACACAATGTAATCATTCATTGTATTTTAATTGCCTTATGAACCCATTGTCTTATTAAAACCTGCTCCTATGAAATGAGGTACATCAATTATATTTTAAAATTTTTATTACTATTGGTAACTATTATTAAGACCTCTAGACTCCACATTCAATGCACCTGATACAGAAGTTGGCTTAGAGAGGGAATTCATCACTCATTTTCCATAAGCAACTCATTTGTTTTGCCAAATTAAGTCTGGGCTAGTAGAAACAAATTTTTAAATAAATATTTATAAGTAATTGTTGAATCCCTTTTGAATAGATTTGGTTGGCTCTTGAGATGCCTGAGAACTGCAGTTATGTTGAACGAGTCCAAAGATAACTGCGAAGGGGCTGGAGAGATGGCGCAGTGATTAAGAGCACTGGCTGCTCTTGCAGAGGACCTGGGTTTGATTCTCAGTGCCCTTATGGTGGCTGATAACTGTTCATAAGTCCAGTTCCAGGGGATCTGACACTTTCTTCTGACCTCCTTGGGCACTGCAAGACACAGGTGCACTTACACACTTGCAGGCAATACATTCATACACATAAAGTGAAAGTAAATAAAAGAGAAGACAATTCAAAAAGAGGAGGCAAGAGTTCTTTCTCAAAGACAAAATATGCACTACCCTCTGAAACTGCATTTTGCATTAAGAAGTCAAATCAAATTTCAAAATTAAGCAGAGGACAGTCATACTGAAGGAATTCACTGCTGACAGAGGAATGCTCTCCATCTGCAGTCCTGAGTTCACAGGCTCTTCTGGGAGTCCCTCTGTAACTGGGATGGAAAGCCCTTCACTGTTCAGCGTCTGAGTGTCTGGCACACCTGCGTCTATGTTACAAGCCGAGGGGGGGGGTGAAGGAAACCAAAATGAAGCAAGGCCAAAAGAGCAGCAAGGAATGAAAGAGTGAGGAGCAATGTGCTCAAAAATAAACCATATTGTGGTCCTTTTAGCTTCTTCAAACTCCACAGGCCTGATCAGGAAGTAAAAGCTGCTCTGAGCCATGCAGAGCCAGTCTTCTCTCTGCCTGCCCTGCACCTGCCAAGGAAGAACCCATGGGAAAAATGTAGCCAAGGACAGCAGCCTCTGAGCAGGGTGGAAGGCGAGGGCTAGAGCGAGGACCCCACCGAGGCTGCATGAGCAGCCTTCAGCACTATTTCTGTTTTTTAAACAATATTTTTGGCATATATTCATTGTGTAATGATGGGTTTCATAAAGACAGTTTTAAGTACATCATGCACTTTGGTCACAGCTATCCCACAATCCTCCTCCTCTTTCTCCCCCTTCTCCCAGACTTTTTAAAGAGATTCACATATTTGCTGAAAAAGTGTCTAAGAAAAAACTGATTTTAGAAAAGCCACATGGTAGAGCTCTAACAGACATACGGCACACATAGGCTCACACAGGAAAGGTGCATGAAATCTCCTTGACTCAATCCTTGGGCCAACATTCTGTCAGGCTTTAAAATGGGTACACAGAAATATATCAAATACACACCTGACAGCTGAAACAGGCCTGGTAGTGTGGACATAGAGCCAAAGCACAGTCCAGACAAACCAGAAGTCCTAGACCCAAGAATCTTGACAAGTAAGTATCCTTGACAAGGAGAGTGTGTCACAGAGAATGGGGGTAGAAAATCCAGAAACATGAACCCAACCTGTCTTTGTTCCTGGTTCTTCTTGTCTCTTGCAATTTTCCTGTGAACTGTTTCTCAAGAGCTGGAAGCAGAATCCTTGCTCAGCCTTAGATGATCAGTCAAGTTTCACACTTCCAGAAAGGAAGGGGATTTGTGATTTTTTGGTGTGATGATGTCACATAGATATATCAAGCATTGATTTTAAGTCCGGAACCAGCCTTCTCAGGATTCCTTGCACATTCTGGTGAAAGGGCAATTGACGAACGCTAAATGGAGAAGGATGTCCGAGTTGTTCGGGATGTGGACAGTCACGTTTGGTTTCTGATGGCATTCCATCAGTGAACTGTGAATAATAACAGTAATTAATAGTAGTAATAATAATTAATAACTACCAGGATAGGACCTTCGATAGTGCCTGTGACTTCATTATCTCAGCTAAACCTAGTACTCTGGGGATGACTGGGAAATTCAGGTTCAGAAAGCTTATTAAATTATCAAGAGCAAAGGACCAGTCCCTGTTGCTCTGGAACATGCTCCGTACACAATGTGGACAGTTCCTTGATCACTACAAAAAAGATTAGAACGTGTTTCTGGGAAAAGATTTTATCTGGAGGACACTTTCAGTTTACATTAGTCAAAATAGATGAATTATTCCAGCACTAAATTATTGATCTCCTGGATGGGCTGGAACAGAATGAATATTCAAAATGTCCCTGGCAAACAGTCTGGGGGAAGGGTAAGCCTAGTTAGGACTGCACAGCACACAAGAAAGGCAGTAACCCCTCTTGGCAATACACCAAAACTTCTCCTTTTTCCCAGTAAGATTTAATCTTTTAAGTATTTTACTTATTGCATGTGTGTAAGTGCACCCATGTCATGCAGTGTCCTCGGAGGTCAGAAGAGGGTGTTGGATCCCCTGGAACTGGAGTTATGAACAGTCATTAGCTACTATGTGGGTGCTGGGAATTGAACTTGGGTCCTCTTCAAGAGCAGCCAGTTCTCTACCACTGAGCCATCTCTCATTAATGTTGTCATTATAATTCTAAAAGTTAAGGTGTTAGGAGAAAAAAATTAAATGGTCAAGGACTAGCAAAAATAGATGTCAAGGGACAGTGACTTTCCTCTAAAAATGGCATTTGGTGGATCTTCTCCAAATCACTGTGCAATGTCATGTACACACTTCTACAATCAACTGCACACACCCAGATTGCAGCCTGGTGCTCCCATGTGAGACCTGTTTCTCATCGACAGGTGTTTGATGCACTGAGATCTCACTTCCATCTTAATGAAGAAAAAGCAATGCAATGCTAAATTTCATGACCCACTTTGCGATTTTCCCGAGAAGTAGAGACCACTCAAGGCAACAGTTCGGTGTTGAGTGAGTCATGCAGCATGGTCAGTTTTACTTTGGCAGGGTCTGTGAGTGTGTGCCTTGCATTCCTACTCAGAGATTCAGTCAGTAATGTCATCATTGCTGCTCATGGTCAAAATATTAGTGCACAGCCTTGGAGCGCACAGAATTATAAATCGATTTGTGTCTGCAGATATAGCTCAGTAATATGAAGTTATATCCTAATCATCAGCTAGTTTGGGAGTAGGCTGTACTTCTGGGGCTGGGAGTGGCCTTCTTATTAAATTTTAAATAACATTTAAAGTCTCCCTTGCTGGACCAACACAAAGGAAAGTCAAAGATCCTTTTCATTTTAAGGTAAATGAGTTACTTGGTAATTTTTAATGTTTTTAAATATTGGCTTTGGGGGTAACAGTTTAGTTCATTCGCCTAGAATTCACAAGGCCCTGCGTTCAGTCTTCAGCACCAGAAAATAAACAGAAATGAAAGGATGGTCCTTCCTCTTTTCAACCTGTCTAGAGGGAGGCACCTGCCTTGGTTGGAGCATGTTTTCAGTGACAGCAGTGTGGTGTGGGAACTCCAGCCATGAGCATTCTGGTTTGCTACTGTGGGTATGTATTGCGAGGTCAAGGTGTGTTGACAATCACTGGGAAGTTATCTCATCAACCTAGGTCCAGTCTTTAGATTTTAGCTTTTTCTTTTATGTTTGTTCATTTGTTTTTGAGATGGGTCTCCCTGTAGCCCCAGCTGGCCTGGAACTCACTATTTAGACCAGGCTGGCCTTGATCTCACAGAGATCTGCCTATCAATGCCTAAGGAGTGCTGGGATTAAAGGCTTCTAGCACCATGCCTTTACATGATTTCTGGAATCATGAAGATGTTCAGATGCCTTAACCTGTGTCTACAAACTCGAAAGAACTCTCGGATGGATAATAGAGCCAGGGCAGATCTGTACATGGAATGACATGGCGTAATGTCCTCTGTACGTTTCATAAGGAGGGATTCAGATCAGCTATCAGAGCATTGCATAAGACCTTTACCCACCTAACTCACCAAGAGACTTTTACCCAGTATCCACCGCCCTGTGATAAAGATCATGTTCAGATGAAATGCCTCTTTTATAACTCTGTCATATGGACCAAACAGACAACAGACACCCTAAAGAAAGACTCAGGAAAAGGAGCTTTTTCTTCCAAAGTACCTGTCTGGAAATGTGTGCTAAACTACAGAGAATTAAAGCACAGAAAAGGACTCAGTTAGAGATCCCTTGGAGAGACATCTAAGCCTTTAGCTTCTTATCAAAAGCAGGATATGAGTTGAGACATTAATAGAAAGATAATACTTCTGAGAAAGTGTGTCTCCCTTCTGTGAATAGGTTTATGAGCTTATGGAAGCCGATCAGGCCCTGGGGATCCAGGCATTGTTGAAGTGGCCATGCTGCATTTTTGTGCTGGCGTACGTACACTGGTTCCTGTGCCCCAAGGAGCCCTGCCCTGCAAGAACTCAGTCCTCCTGTGGCACCTGCTCTTCTCTAAGGCACAGGTTTGGACTGGCAGCAAACACATATGCCACAGTAAGACTGGCAAGTGTCTGAGAGCACCGTGTGCTTACTGCAACTGTAGGTCTGATCAAATTCCTTTTCCCTTCTAGACTGTATATACAAAGTGTAAACTCTTTTAAAACTACATTTTGGCTCATTTATCTTGTGTGTGTGCATGCCAGAGCTTGTGTGTGGAGCTCGGTGGACAACTGGCAGGACTCAGTTTCCTCCCTCTACAGTGTGGGGTTCAACCCAGGTCATCAGATCTGGTAGCAGGAGTTCCACTTTCTCAGCTCCACTGGACCTGCCAAAGCTTGGGCTTTGACAGTTTAATTCTAGAGTCTCGGCACTGACCAGAGCTTGATGCAGACAGGTACACAGAGTTAGAAAGAGAAGAGCAGGCCTGGAGAACTGGCTCAGACTCGCCTCACTCTGCATCGACAGCTAGCAGCAAGCACAAGAATAGGAACAACTTCAGACCCCTGCCTGCCCAGGGTATCCAAACAGGATTGTCACACCCTGGGTCACGGTGGGAATTTCTAGCCAGCCACTCTGCAGAGGCCATAATGCCCTTTCCTGAGGTGATACATAATGAAAGCTGCGGAGATGGCACTGTGGGGTCCTGGCCTCACAAAGCCTGCGTGGGAGGGGCTGGCACTGACTTCTCCCTAGAGGCCTTTTTGTAGGGGGTAAGTAGGCAAGGGGTGGGCTCGATGCATTTCTTCTAATAGGTTTTGATTTATCAGAGCAGGGGAGTGAGGAGCCCTGGTGATTATCCCACCAGGAATCAGCTCTCTTCAACACTGGACAATATTGAAGGATCTGACTATGAGCAAGGACATTTTTCCTCTCATCTGCCCATGGAGTTTACACTGGAATACAATGGAATTCACAACAGGGAAGAATTATGTTTAGCAACAAGGTTTTGTGTTACAAACAGCATCTGGAGTTTATGGCATCATATTGAAAGTGTGAGCAGAGAGCATCTCTTGGATGGAGAGCCCTGTCTATGGTCATGGAATCAAAACAAAAGCAGTCCCAGGGCTCCAGGTGGCATGGGCTGCTCCACTAGACCTATCACGCCAAGCAGGATTTCAGCAAAATGCTGAATACTGTTGTGAGTAAAGCATTCCGACGTGAAAATATTCTTGAGATCAGGGAAAAAAGACAGGGCCATTTCAGAACATTTCACTTTATTCTCCACTGTCATAGACAATATAAATAACAAATATTTATTAAGTACACAGACTAGCTGTTCCTTCAATGTCCAGAATTCTGACATATTTTTTATACATTCACTTTCTTTTTTTTCGGTCTATACAGCATTGACTACCAGCTTTTAAAACAGAAGGGAGATATATTTCAATATTGCAGGGAACTACCCAAAGCGTTTTATACAGAGGTGACAAGTAAATCTTCCAGCCTAGCCAAGTGTGAGGGATAATGCTGAGGCGAGGTGAACTTCTGTTCTGAGTGCTGGGGACACTATACAGTGAGGCTCACATGGATCCCTGTGAGCAGAGCATAGCTTGTAATCTACTTAACTTTGTTATTTATACGAAACATTTTCTAAAGTAGAAGAAACAGGTTCTCTCTCTGCCTCCCTGTCTCTGTCCCTAGGCATTAGCAGTCAGTGATTATCCCAGTGAACATATTTATCACTCTCTTTTATAGGAAAGAGCCCAGGCGCTTCTGTGTCTTCTGGCTGAGCAGTGTGTAAGGTTAAAATAAATGAAGTCCCTCTCTGCCTCCCTGTTTCTGAGCTCTGGCCTCTAAGTGCTGAGGCTTTTATCAGACCACGGTAGGCAAGTCTCCTGCCCTCTGGGTTCTCCACCTTACCCCACGCACATCACACAACCGTCCTTTCCAGAGTAGAAAAGACATTGAAGGACAAGCCACTTACATGCATTTCCCCTAGATTAGCAGTCAGTTTTGATTTTTCCAGAAACTGAAAACTACATTTTGGTGTTAGATAAGTATTGACCTCAATTTCTTTAACTAAAGGATTGGCACACTGTAAGCATTTCACAATAGAATTTAGAGTTACACATTCAAAAAGAGCATTACACATCGAATTTTCTCCAAGATGCTCAAAAAACATGAAAAGCCTCATTTGTTCTTACGATTTCCTTTCATAATAAAACTGGCCCATCCAAGCAGGATTACAATAAGCCAGGTTCAGATCTCTGCCTATCTGGATTGGAAACACAAAATTCTCTTGAAAACAACCCAAGCTCCACAACAGCAACTCTTTCTGTTCCCTTAGCTCTCTGAGAGGATGGGCAGGGCGGGTGGACTGAGGAAAGTGGTACTGGGGAGACCAGTGATGAACGTGGAGCTCATCTGGGTGTGTGTGCTCTTTAGTAAGTACAGCTGGTGGGTAAAAATATTCCTTGAATACTTTATCAGCAATGGAGCCTGAGAAAAAAATATGATGTAACTGATTTAACTATCTTCTTAGGGAAGGAATTCTGTGTCACACGCATGTATTCTGCATAGAGTGTCACATGTACTGCTGAGTGCCAAACTTTCACAAGCCATAATCCTCACTTTAAGTGTCATACTACAGAATATGAGGCCTGTGGGTTACCCCCATCCGTCATCACTAGCTGTTAGGCTCCTCAGGGCCATAGCATATCAGATGTCTCCACCTCCTATCAATGTTTTATCACAACTCAGGGACCACTTCTCTGAGCTTATTCAAAGTTGCAAAAGTTTTATACTTATTTACAATTTTGACATATTTTGAAAGTAAAAAGCACAAAACCAGGCTGGAGAGATGGCTCAGTGGTCAAGAGCACTGGCCGTTCTTGCAGAAGACCCAGGTTCAAATCCTAGCACACATACATGGTGGCTAACAACCATCCACATTTCCAGTTCCAGGGGATCCAGTTCCTCTTCTGGCCTCTGCAGGCATTGCACAACATGGGTGCACTTACACACATGCAGGCAATACACTTATATACACAATAAAATACTTAAAAATTAAGGATCTGTGAAAATCTGTCATGGTCTATCACTGAGTGGATAAAACATAAAAGTTTTAATTATTCTAACAAACCCCCAATGTGTTGATGACATAGACATTCTGCAGTTCTCTGTGTCACCATTCTCCACACTAAGGGTGTTTTGAGAGAGGCTTTTGGAGTTAACTGAAAACATATATGCCAAAATTTTTCAAAGAACAATTTGTTTTTTTGTTTTCTGTCACTGATTTGACTCCAACCCAAAAGAATTATTAAATAATTGTCAGTGTTGGAGAGCCTGAAAGCTGATCACTAATCTGGAGACACTAACAAAAGGTGAGAAACGGTGAATAAACAAAAAAGAAAATCCACCTGAAAATCTGGTATCTGGATACTACCAAGGAGGGACTGCTTTGAGTTCTAGCTCTCTGAGTCCTGCTTTAACTTACAGGACATCCTATAGATTTTTCTTGTGTAACTTTGTCAAGAGATCTTTTATAAGGTAAAGAAGAACTAGGTAGAAATATATGTACACCTTTTATGTCAGAGCAATTTAAATCTATTGTTATTGAACATATTTATTTAAAATATTTTGGTAAACAGCATTAGGCAAGTTTGGCAAACCTCAAAGTAACTTCTCTGATTTTGTTTTGTTTTATTTGAGACAGGGTCTCCCTATGTAGCCCTTGGTAACAGGAACTCACTAGGTAAACCAAGTTGGCCTCAATCTTGTGGTGATCTTTCTGATTCTGCCTCTGTATCCTGGGATTACAGGCCTGGTTCTGAAGTAACACATTTCTTTACTGAAAGGAATTTTTAAGACATTTGCTGTATCCATTTTATTTGAAAAGTTAACTGTTCTTATTTGACAAAACGTGTCTTTCTTATGACATAGCACATGCCTAAATTCATTGCAAAGTCAAACACTCGCTGATTTCACATGTATATCTACGTTTATTCACTGTGATCTTTCCCTGTGGTTCTCTGAGCCTCTAATGAATACTTTCAAGTTTAGGAAATGTCATAATTTATGCAAGGATTCTTCTTCTTGCTCAGATATACACATGGATGAGGCACTGCACTGGACTGAGCATGACTCAGGCAGACAGTGATTACAGAAGTCCACTTTCGGGCAGAGAGAAGCTGTGCACAGCACTTCTGAATCTAATGTCCACTGTCCAAAGCTGAGGTCATCGGGGTTTTTATTTCTTAGTTGTTTCTTTTTTTTCTGGATTAATAAACGGCTGCCTAGATAATAAAACTCACATGCGATTTCTACAAGTTCTTCCTTTCTTACCTTCTTTTCAAGCTTGTTCAAACCCAGCCATTCTTTTACTCCTATTACAGAGTCGTTGCTCCAAATTCATGTTGTAACTGAAGATAAGGCTCTCTGTTTTTCTGTATTTTGTAGCTTGATGAAAAGTACCATATTTTAAATTTTTGTATTTATTTTCTTTTAAGTGTGTGTATGTATGTGCTTGGGTCTGTTTCTGTGTATGTGATCATTAATACTGAAGCACACTGAGGCCAGAGGTGTCAGATCCCCAGGAGCTGGAATGACAGGTGCTTAGTCACCTGAGTGCTGGGAATTGAACTCAGGTCTTCTGGAAGAGCAATGCCTGCTCTTAACTGCTATGCCATCTCTCTAGCCCTATGGACAGTAGACTTCATTCCCAGTTGGAGACACATCCTCTAGACAAAATACCTTTCTGTGCTACAATATGGCACAATGTGTTGGAAATTAGAGATTTCTGTTTCTGTAATTAAACGAGCAGAAGTCATTGCTGTGATTGCATGTGATGCTTCAACTGTCTCAAGAGTGAGTGTGCACTGTTGATAGAATTTCATTCCTTCATTCCCTGAGAAGCATTTGTTGGAGAGTCTGTATTCTAGATTTAGGAGGAGGTGTTGAGAGAAATAACTCAGTCAGGACTCACCACTGAGACCCACAATGCCTGTGTTAGTACCATCACAAGAGGACCAAAGGACCACCCCAAAGCAGCCTATTTGTTAGAAGGTAACTTAAGTACAGAGGAAGGGGGATAATTTGTTCCATACTGTATGGAGCATCCCATGGACTAACCTGCAGGGCACAGAGATTTTATAATAGATTTTAGTGCATTTTTATCCTCTTTTTTTAACATCTGGATTTGGGAACTATCCAGAATGAACATCTTCTGCCTCAGTCTGACTCGGTCAGCTGACTGGCCTACACAGGTACACATATTTAGCCTTCTAGCTACAGTGTAGCAGGTAAAAGGAACTCTTACCCCAATGTCTGCTAACACAAAGGAAAATGCCATTGCGGTCAGAAGCAGAACTAGGAAGCAATCAAATAAAGTGCAAATGAAAATCTTCACAGTCAAATATTAACCAGCTTGCAAAATGGATGCAGCAGAGATTAGGAAAAGAGTCCATGCAGTCTGGAAAGACCAGTGCTAGCAGAGAAACTCTTCAAGTGTTTGGTGCCATTTGAAGGATTACAGTCTTAAAGGTAACCAGAGACCTGCAGTTCCCACAGCTTCACATAATTCACCTGTACTACAAAGAATTAGGCCAAACTATCGAGGTCTGCATTGGTGAAAGCCACACAAAGATAACAACTGCTCAGCCATTGGAGCTAATCTGTGGACAGGACATGGGCTGTGGAATCAGAGACTAATATTCTTGTCTCGCAAGGAGGCTGAGCAATGGCAAATTTTTATTCTATTTTCTAAATTTTTATTTGTTTTAGAATCAGAGTTGGGAGTTAAAGACCCAAAAGGCTGGAGAATCCTGCTGGGAAAGAGTACAATATTCATTTCCAAATCAGTCTTTAAATGGTATTCTGAAATACTGCTCCATGGCTCTCATAGGTTAGTTTCATGAATCTTCTCTAGGCTTCTAGGAATGCAAGACATTCAAAGGAAAGACTATTTAGCAACATCAGATAGCCACAAACCATTGCATTGGAAACAAATGGGATTGGATCCCATTTAGACAGGGAGTAAACTCACATACCAACCAAAAGTTATATTTGTAGGGTTATGAACAATGTACCATATTGAGCAATATTGAAGTAGCAGCAAGATAATAAATGTCGTGGACACAGTACACATTTTTAAATCCCAGTTAAACTGTTTTTTAAAATGTGAGTGGAAAAAGTGACAGGGAGAGAGGGAGAGGGAGAGGGAGAGGGAGAGAGAGAGAGAGAGAGAGAGAGAGAGAGAGCGCACACAGGACCAGCCTCTTCAGACCCTTCTCTTAGGACGCACATGGTGAACTCCCTGTGCACTCAATGTGCCGAGATTTCAACTTGAGATACCCCAAGTATCTCAAGATCATTTATAACAAGTGTTTTCATCTTACAAATAATCCCATGTTCAGCTACAAATGGCAGAGACCCAGAACACCAGACTACTAGCAACAGATTGTCCTTTGTTTGTATCTTGGGTCTTTTGACACATTAGGGATTATCTACGCTTCTCAGACCACCTAGCTTTATATTAAAAATTCCACTGCAATGCATAAACAGCGGCATGCCAGAGATGCCTCAGTACGAAAGAGTAAGGGGCCTTTAAGCCAGAAGCCTGTGCAGTGTAAGCTGGCTGCACTCTCTTTTATGATCCTGGTTGTGTTCTTTCATTAGTTAATGAGACAGGCTGCCCTTTCTGTCCATCACTAGAGCAGCTGGAGACAGCATTTGCTACCTGGCAAAACTTTCGAAGAAGGATCTTTCTTAACAGCAGATAAACCCAGGGGTCCAGGATCTGGTTCAGGGAGGCCAGGCGGACTGCGATGAGGAAGAAGCTGCACTCCCTCTGCTTTCCCATCTGTGTCTTGCAGTACTCAACTGACGTCTGATTGAAGATCATTTTCAACATCATTATCTAAGAAGGAAAGATAAATAATTATTCCAGAGATTGATAAGGCTGTGCACACCTCTGCACAATGCTCTGCCGTTTGGGTTTTCAGTGTGCGCATTGTTAAACTGAAGCTATCAATCCAGACATTTACAGTGACAGAACAAAGCTCTGAGTTACGTAAGCCTGTCCTGTGGATTCCCCACATTTGGGAAAATTTGACCCAGTGTAGCTTTGTAAAGCACACAGGTTCTCAGGTTCTTGGCCTTTAGCATTTAAGAAGCCTGGATATAACATGTCTCAGAATTAGCTAAATGTACCATCCAGGTTACACCCAAGTGAGAGCCAACATATCAACAGTGATCAAGACGCATCAGGTAATTCACTGAAGGAAAGCAGAAGAGAAAGACACAGTGCTGTTCTGACGTCCACGGTGATTTGTGGCTTTCATCCGCCACAGGAAGTTGTTCATATACATTTAGTTAGGACTATGCCACCTCCGTTTACGATGATGGACACCAAGATTTAATGATGCGAAAAGCTGAGCCAAACTCAAATGTAAGTTCATTAGCACTATATAATGTATGTATTTTTTTTTAACTTCTTAATATTTTTTCCTTCTTTTTTGACCTCCCTCTAGATACTAAAATGCAAACTCCAAGATGGCAGAGCTTGGGGTTATTCCCACTAGCTCGAGAGTCTAGACCAATATTTAGCAGATAGTAGACAAACACTTGGAATACTTTTATATTTGAGGGACTGTATTATATGACACATTTATGAATATAGCATTGCATGACATACACAAATATATTTATACTTGAATTAATTCATATTCATGAATGAGTCCTTGTGGTTTTCAAAAAGAAAAATCTGAAGGTTCTTATGCATATGAAAAGATGTTCAAAATCATTAATCATCAGAAAAACACAAAATGGAGATAAAAGCATCCCTTTCAGCCCAGCAGAGACAGGCCATCTCTGTGAGGTCCAGGCCAGGTGGGGCTACAGGAAGACCCTGCCTCAATCACGCCCTCAAGTAAAAACCACTTCAGCTCAGACTCCCGACTACTGTGTACAAACTAATGTTTTTACCGTACACACAGGGTTTTCTGTTATAGAACAAAATTGTTTCCTTACAAAGTACATGCTTCCCTGTTTTCCTACTCTTATTCCTAAGCAAGCATCAGATTAGTGTGTCTTTGGACTGGATGTGATACGATGTTTGAGACTGAAGGTCAACTACTGAACTGGGTGTTGTGGCACTTGCCTTTAATCCAGCACTCGGAGGCAGAGGCAAGTGGATCTCTCTGAATTTGAGGCCAGCCTGGTCTACATAGTGAGTTCCAGGCCAGCTGGGGCTACAGGGGGACCCTGACTCAAAAAGACCAAAAAAACATTGCTATTTGAACTAAAAAGCTTCTATACAGCAAAGGGGACAGTCAAAAGAGTAAAGAGGAAGCCCCCCCCCACACACGCCCACACACACACGCACGCACAACACACACGCACATTTAATTGGAGTTATTGGTATAGAGAGACAGTGCTCCTCTCAGAAACCATAGGTGATAAAGCAAAAAGCCCATCAACCAAGTGTGGAGCCTTGGAGTTGATGGTCGGTGGGTCCCAGAAACCCAGCAAGGCTACGCCATGGCCCTTTGTCACGCCACCAGAACTTGGCCATAAAACCTTATTGCTGAAGATGCTTTGGTCACAGGACAGGGAAACTCACCCTGGGATTCGGGGAATGCACCAGGAAGATTCTGGCTTCTGACTAGCTCTCCTACTGCCAGAGGACCTTAGCAGGCTGCTAGGGAAGGAAAGTGCTCACCTGTCCTACCCAGCTGTGACCTCTGTAAGGTACGCTAGCAACCAGCCTGGCAAGACATGTCCACTGGTACCCGGCAGCATGAACACTATGGGCAACCCACAGCTTTCTGATTGGACTTAAGACCTGCGCCACCAGAGAGACCCACGGTGCTGTGCACCTGGCCAAGAGCCTTGGGAGGTCACAGACTAGAAAGCAGAGCCTACTGATACCAGCTCCCTAAAGAGATACGGCATCGATCTGCCTTCTACCTCTCCCTGTACCCGTGGATCAGTGCATCTTTCACCTCCCTTCAGGGAAGCTTCTGTACGCAGTGGGTGGGAGTTAATATACAGCTGGTTAAAGTGCAGAGAATAAGTAACTGTGGAGAGCTCAGCTCTAGGTGACGCTGACATTACACCCCCTTTTCCCAAAGCTCAGGAACATCTCGGGAGATGGGGCTGGAAGAATGTAAGAGCCAGAGTTCAGGGAGGATTGCTAAAACTATGGAATCTTCTGGACAAGACACACAACAGCTAGCCTGCACAGAGCTTGCACGAGTTCAAGCCAGTCAACTCTCCAACAAGAGGAGAGCTCTGAGAAGCTCTGCTACCCCACCTCCGACCAGCAGCTTTTGGCAGATGATAGCCAAGGGAAGAAAGGTCAGTTTGCTTAGCAGTGCAGCACATGGGTAGCAGAGCGGGCTGCGGGTGGCCCTCACCCGCACACGTACGAGCAGCACTAATTGTACTGGGTGTGTTATTTAAAGGAGGAGGAGGATGACAATAATGAGGATGAGAAGAGAGAAAGTAGGGAAGAGGATGTGGGGGTACAGTGGGAGGATCTGGAGGGGGAGTGGGAAGTGAATATGATACAAACACACTATTCATGTATGAAATTACCGAATATATAAAATTTAAACTACTGTTTGAGTTGCCAACTTCAATTTCATCAAAACAAATTTAAGTGTATTCTGGCTGGTTGTTAGGGTAGAATTTCCAACCATTTCTGAAATGGCCCTAAACACACAACTGCTTTTTATGTTATGTATTTATGTGAAGTAGAGTTCTCAGCACTGGTGATTATAAAATCAAAATATCAATTAGCTCTGGAAAATGCTGGAGAAGAGATATTCTGTATCTTGAAGTATCAAATACTGAATCACAGTTTACCTCTTCATATAAAAATAAACAAACATATACATCTTATTAGTATTCATATTTGACTTTGTCCTTAATGAGTGGTAAATTGTATTCACACAAAGAATTGCTTATAAATAAATTTCTTGGGGCTAGAAAGATGGTTCAGTGGTTAAGAGTACTAACTGCTCTTCCGTAGGACCTGGGTTCAGTTCCCAGCACCAACATGATAGGTAACAAGCATCCATAGCTCCAGTTCTAGGGAATCTGACACCTTCTCTGGCCTCCACAGGCATTTTATGATATGGGTACACTTATACACATGCGAGCAAAACACTCATACACATAAAAATAAATGATAAATAAAATGATTTTTTTACATTTTATTCGTTTATTTGGGAGGTTTTAAAACAAGGTCTCATATAGTTCAGGCTAGTCTTGGATTTGTTGTGTAGCTAAGATTGACCTTGAACTGATCTTCCTGCCTGTTCTTCTTAAGTGCTGGGATCATGGGCACATCCCACTACATCCAATGTAAAATGAACGTCTTCATCATTTCCCATCAGTGTGTGTTTTACTCCAATGCTTATTTTAAGTGCCAATCTGCCTGAGGTCACGTAAAAATTCCTTGGTTGAGATGGGTCACGAGTGGGAAAAGTTAGAGAATCCTGGTCTAAGTGATCCGTGAGTTTACATCATGACAGTTTGAACAGAATAAGATGCGCATGTAGATGTCGGTCCATCACAGATTCAGGTGGCTACACCCCAGCTCTGCAACTATAAACATGCTGAGGCCTTTCCATTCTCTACCAAACGGATCTCAGCTCTACCACTGAGACTTCTACATGATGGTTTCGGCTCATCTTTTCAGCCTTAACTGAACTAGGTACATCACTAATCAAATACCATGCCTTATAAACACAACTGACTCACAGAACAGCTCAAACAAGAATCAAGAGTAAAGGCAGAATGTAAAATGGGAGGGTACACATGAGACTTACCACTGTTACAAGAGTTAAAACATGAAAACTTAAGGAGACCGTGGAATTACTCTTTCTGTGGGGGAGGGGCAGCAGGGACTGAGCCTGGGCCCTGGGGTGAGGCAGGGTCTAAGCTACCTAGGCTGGCCGTAAACTCACTGTAGCCCAAGCAGGCCTCGAACTTGTGACCCTTCTGCCTTGGCTCCAGAGTAGCCGGGATTATAGGCCTTCACCACCAGTTTCAGCACAAGATCATTGCTACTAAACACAGTCCTTAATTTAAAGTTTTATGTTCATAAAAACACTTAAAATGATACAAGAATCTTACAGGAATTAATGACTGTTCTTTTCATTAATCTAACATACATCACTGGTCCATGCTGACTTGAGGTCCTACGAACTGCATACTACCTCCCACAGCAGTCAGCAGAGAGGCAGAATAATGGGCCTCTCACTGAGAGAGTCATTTCTTAGTCTTGGGAAGACTTGAATATTGTTCCACACACAATACATAGACTGCAGATATGAAGAAAGGTCAAAACTGGAAGAGGAGCAGGTTATCATAGATCATCTGGGTGGGCTCAGCGTAATCACCAGGTGCTTAAAGTCAGAGTCAAATTCCAGTGTGGTCAGATGGAGATGTGACTACAGGAGAGAAGTGTCAGAGAGACTCAGTGTGATGAGCTCTGAAGATGACAAGGGGAGACACGAGTTAAGGGATGCAGGGGCTCTCCTCTAGAAGCTGAACAACACAAAAAGTTCATTTCTCCTTAAAGCATCTAACAATGCAGCTAGTATGCCTTCAAGGGCTGCAGTTCAGGAGCCAACTTCTAAACCTACAGAGCTGCCATGGTTAGCACTGATTATCAACTTGACATTCCAGGAAAGAGAGAACTTGAGTCAAGAAATTTCCCCCATTGGACGGGCCCCTGGCCATGTCTGTGAGGCTTTTCTTAATTATAGAGTGACGTGGGAGGGCCCAGCCCACTGTGGGTGGTTCCTCCCCTGGGCAGGTGGTCCTGGATTATAGAAGAAAGCAGGCTGAGCACAGCCCAGAGAAGCTAGCCAGTGCGCCGCGTTCCTCTGTGGTCTGTGCTTCAGGTTCCTGCCTGAGCTACTTCCCTCAAAGATGGACTATCGCTTGGAAACATAAGATGCAATAAAGCCTTTCCTCCCCAGCTGAGTTTGGTTATGGTGCC
This sequence comes from Eospalax fontanierii, assembly GCA_035773235.1. NCBI lineage: Eukaryota > Metazoa > Chordata > Mammalia > Rodentia > Spalacidae > Eospalax > Eospalax fontanierii. The sequence continues at coordinate 8,947,335 of CM069543.1, forward strand.
TGTCACAGAAACAGGAGCTCTGGAGAAGGTCGTGTGGCTTTTAAGCCAAGTGTGTGAAAATTTGTTATGCAGCAGCAGAATGAAGACTGGAGTGACCATGAAAGTGACGAGTTCTCCCTCATGGGTACAGGGCATAGCGAGCTGGTTGAGTCTTCACTTCCTTAGGAAAGTTGAAACATACAGTATAAGTAAACTTTGCCTCTAACTCCTGGGTAAATGATTTCTGTGTTACAACATTTAAGACAAGTATATGCTATTTCAATCGCATTCCACCAGACTTCAATGTGTTTGTCTTAAAGCTTTAAATTTTCTAGTTTCAACACAGTTGTTTTTATGATTAAAAACATGCTTTTTAATCTTCTTTCCCCTTTTTGAAGACAACTGAAAAGTTTTGTCTACTTCTCATAGACACCTATAAGCTTCATTCATCCAAAAGCCAAATATATCTGACCACTAACCGTCTTTCAGGGATTGTTCTGACCCTGGTCTAGAATCACTTAAAACCTGTTTTCAAGTATATTTTCATTTTCTTTCATGAAATGAAGTATTGCACTTCTTTAACTCTTCATGATCAGGAATATTCACAAAATTACTTAGGAAAATAAGATTTCAGTCATTTTACAAAGTCCTTGATTATTTTAAATTAATTTTAATCATTTTATGAGGCTAATACAGGTTTCATATGCCTTGTACTGGTTAGTGCTTGGTAATTTCCTATTGGCAATGCGATGATTATGAAATTACGAACCAAAGCTCTGTAAGCAATAGCTGGCATGGGAGTAGACACTCCAGCGTTTCCCAGAAATCATGTGCTGGGCAATATGCAGATAATTGGAGCTGGAGGCAGCTCGCGCCAAGCTCCATTTCCAAATGGCCGCAGAGATGGGAGCAGGGCCTCAGATTTCCATCTCATTCTGGGCAGAATGCAAGTTGACTCTCTGTTGATTTCCTTATACTTAAAGAGCTAAATTGTGATGGCTGTTTTTGTGTATGAGTCTGCAAATATCTTTACACTTTGAGAGAAAATCTCGGGCACAGACCACAGACTTCTGGGGAAATTGATTGCTCCTTTTAATGCAATTCTACTTCTGATACAGGGAGAAGAGGACAGATAGGAGTTCAGCTGGTAGGAAAGGGCTTTCCTTTCTCTTTTTAGCAAATGCAGATATCTCTTGCATAACTGGTGCTTCTGAAAACCCACATTTGACATGTAATCTGGTCAAGGGAACAGTGAGATGGCATCTTTCTGGCTCCTGGGACTTTCAAGGGCTTCCTCTGAGTATCAGCTGGAATGACAGCTTTCTGTACTAAAGACATCCAGGAACAACTGAACCAGTGACTCTTAAATTCTCTCTCAGCCCACTGCCAGGTGCCGTTATCTTGTGTCATCCTCAAGCCAGTCAAGGATCGTCCCTTCCCTAGAGATCGTATTCCTTTCATGTGCCCAGCCAGAGAGAGTGGTTTGGATTTTGCACACAGATATTACTTTATTGAAGCAGGCTTGGTCATCACACATTTAGAAATTTTCAAAACTTGCCTTTTTGGTCCAAGCATTCCTCGCCTTGAGCTGAAGGCTCCCCTCCTACTGAGCGGCAGGTGGGGAAAGCCAGACAAACTAATTTGCGGGACATGGAAAAAATTGGCTAGCTGTTCTGAGGTGCCATAATGGGATGCTAACACATCTCCACTTTATTGCTAATGTAATTCCTTAAGAGAAATTTCCTCACACGCCGATTTTTATTTATGTTGTTTGGGTCTACCCTGATCCTCTGTTGTGGGACTCTGGGAGCTTGTAACCTGCTCCACTGGAAATTCTCTGCTCTTTGATAAATGCCCTGCAATCCACCAGAACCAGTTTGGGCCCTTTACACTACTTAATTGCAGGCTGTGAAGGCTTCTCATGGGAGAAGCTTCACCTAGGGTTAGGAAATGGTCTCTGTCTCTCAGGGTGGATGGCCTCTGCCTTCTGCTCAGCTGTTGCTGGAACTTCTTGCTAACCGGTGGTGACGTGCTTGAGAACACAACTGGCGGCCTCAATTCTTCATCTCCACAATGGTGTCATTTTGCAAAGTTGTTTTTATAAGAATGGATTAGAAATCAGAAGCTCTGTGTTCTCTCTCCAGCTCTGGCAGCACTTTTGACTTTAGGGGAACCCTTTGCTTTCAGGGCTTTGCCAACCACCAGCTGGACCAGGAGGCCTTGGACACAGGCAAACAGCTAGCCTTTCTCTGAAGAGCTCCAAGGCAGAGTTGGAAAATGAAACAGGATTTAATTCAAAAGAGAAAAGAAACTAAAAAAGGAAAAGAAAGTGAGATAGAAGGTAAAATTCCTTCTCAGGAAAATTTCAAATGTGTCTTTGGTTAGAGGCAAAAGTTGGAGAGTGGAAACCCAAAGTTAGAAAGGAGACAGTGTCTGAGGACAAAATTCAGGAAGCTCTGGGGCAGGATAGTTTCAGGAGCAGGAGGCCAAGGCCAACACAAAGCCAGGAATTACAGTCCTTTCAAACATCTGACCCCGTTCTACTTGAAGTTGTAATTATAGTCTCCAAACCTCTGATCTTAAGATTCCTCTTCTCTCAACATGATTAATATATGAGAAGATAGTCCCCTCCCCCCCGCCCGCTATCATCTCCATCCATTCAGATGCAAAGAGCAAAACCAGATAGGAGTAATGAACACCCTCCTGTAGAGCTGCCCGCCCCCCCACAGTGCTGCTGCTCCTCTGCAGCAGACTGCGGACATGGAGCGGGCACAGAGGAGGGGAACCTGCTGGAATGAACGTGGCCCCTCCACAGCTGCGCCTTTAAATTTACATCCAGGAAGATTTAAAACAAAACACCACATTTTCACTTTGGACTGTTTAAAAAGCAGAAGCCTCACTTGTCAACACATGGAGAATCTTGGAATTCAGAATAGGCTGGTGGTCACCGAAGTGCTGTCTCCTACCTCACAACCGGTGGGAAGTGTAGATTAGGGTTATTTGGTTCAGTATGGATTGAAATATAAATATATACAAACACATATATAAAATCCCCAGATAAAGACTTAATCTTCCTACCAGAATAAGTTTTCCAGTGAGTATCCAAATTCTGCCTGAGTATGGGAAGGCAGCCTCCTGTATGAAAGAATTCAGCTCTTGTACCAAAAGGGGTGGATTAGCTCTGTGATGCACCAGTCGGAAAAGTCTCTACCAGTCTACCCTTTGTGTCTCAGGAGTCAAGAGGAAGTCTAGACAATATGCTATTAATCTTTGAAAATGTTTAGGCAATATGCTATTAATTTTTGAAAGTGTTTCTATTAGAGACAGCATTTTTTTCTTTTCAAATATGGCTCAATGAAGAACCCAAGTGCTCAGTTCTGCTCCATCTACCTAGAGCACCGCAGAACTGACAGCACACAAAAGCGTCTAACGCTGTCAAAAGTCCTTTCATTGCCATGGAAGAACGATGCAGGTGTCTAGGCTTCTGGCTTATACAATTCTGGCCAACAAATAAGGCTGTATATCTTGGCTGACACTTTATAGGACCCACAGAGTCTGGGAAGTAGCTTATGGCCATGGGCTGTCTTCTGCTGTCATAATCCAGCCCCACAGCCTGGGTCCCTCACAAGCAGTGAGCTTAGGGCTCGTGGTTTGAGGGGAGAAGTGCGAGAACATCCAGGAGACATAGCAGAAAGGTCGATGGACACATCGAGGCACTTGTCCTTTTTATAAGGACCCTCTAACTCACCTGGAGGGCAGCACCCCAGACTCATCCCCTCTAACCCAGCGAATGCTGGTAGTACCATGGCAATCCCATTTCAGGGTGGACGATGGGACAGTCACACCACAGTCCTCATCAGTCACAACTCAACTGACTGGCAAGCATTCCCGCTGGGAGGACATCTATGGACAGTGAGGGCGTCAGGCCTTCTAAACATTATGTTAATTCATTTTCTTTTTCCTAACACCAAACACACCCTCCTGCTTTGCCTATAGTAACTGCTGTCCCATCGACTGTAAACAGGCTGAGTTCCCAGAAAGGCCAGTTCCACAGCTTGAGGGGTGGAGGTGTCACAAAGGAAAGGTTCTGTGATCTCACAGGGGAGGGAGCTCGGTTCCCTGTGCTTCTCTTACTCTGTGTGCTGGGTTGGACCTTATCCCACATGGTCAATATTTGGTTTTGTAGAGATGGAAAGCTGTTTTCATACGTGTCTGGTGACCTTTCTCCTTTTGGATCATCAGGTACTGAAGACAGTCTTTGGGGATACCAGCCTTGAATACTCCAGGTCTGCCACTTGCTCATGGCACAGGCTGAAGGCACTGGGTAACCTGACATGCAGTCTGACTCAGTCAGTGCCACGCACTGGTTGCTATTCTTCATGGTAGTTGTTTGTGTATCAATTATCATAAAATGATGCACAAAGGACCTCTTTGCTGTGATCCTCTAGGGGTATGAATTTAAAACATTAAGAGAGTGGCTATCACATTGCTTAGTTGACTATAACTTGCTATGTCCCACATGACACCTGTCCCTTTCCAGTTATCACCTGCTAAGCTTTAGGAGGCAGCACCCCAGCTGGCCTCTGTGCCATTCGTTCTCTCCACTCAGTGTGTGGGTGGCAGATGTCTATGCTGTCCTTGACTAACTGTAGACTTTTTTTTTTTTTGATCCTCATGGAAAATCCTGTTTATTTTTTTCGGGAAATCTGACTTTTAAACATCACTTAAATTATGCTTAGCACTTAATAACTTTAAAAACAGGTTTGAGAGAAGTTTTGAGTAAGGTTAAAACATGTTATATTTCATAGAAAGTAGACATTTAAAATATTTTGTCATCTCCGTTCTCTCCCCACTTGGCTTTTGTCTGGTCTGTTTTTTTTGGGGTGCTTACCCTTTGGCCCAACAGTGACACAATGAGGTGAATAGCACCAGGACAGAAGGAAGCCTGACGGAGTGTAATTCAGGCTACAGATATAAGCCACATGCACGCATTTCAGTACAGTGGGCTAGTGTTTAAAAGATAACAGGAAACGTATAGAATCAGTTTTTAAAGCACATTCTTTCTCATCTCTCATCAGAGAACATAGTGATTAGCACAGAGACCCACAACTGATTAAGGCACAAAGCTTAAGAGACTGTGGCATGCTCAGGCTTAGATGGGACGTCTATAACATACCCCTCCCCCAAGGCTCTTGGATTATCCTATAGAGGGGGGCAGAAAAGTGTAAGAGCCAGTGGTGTGCATGGCCGCAGCACAACTGTGGTTTCTGAACACAACAGGGCAATGCATTCCTGAACTCACATGGTTGTAACAGCACGCATGACCTGTGCAAGCGCAAGCCAGACAAGGTCCCAGGGCGGAGGAGGAAGGCGGGTGTGGAGAAGCTGGCTGCTGGTGGCTGCTGGGAGAGCTGGTTCTCATCAAGGCGTGACTCCTGGTAGATTAGCCACACTCCAGGGCATAGACTCAGCCCCAGTATTTGGGCAATATAAATTGGACTCAATGGGATTTTAGAGAAGCAAGAAACCGGGGAAGGGAAGAAAGGCGTTGGCGGATTTGAGAGGAGATGGGATGAACACGACCAAAGACACCACAAGGATGTCTCAAAAACAAGCCAGGTGGTGAACAAATATCTGATGTGGACTGTGAAAACATAGATTTAATTTTACTCACTACATCTGAAGTGCAAATTTCTGAATGTAACCGGTTTTGAAATGTCTTGTCTGCATTTCATGCTTTTGTCTGCCAGTCACAGGAATGTGGCTGGTTCAGGAATGGCATGCAGTAGGTGAGCTCCTGAATCTTTTAATTTTTAAATATCCTTAATTTATTCTTTGATAACTCACACATGTGCATGGTATATTTTTGTCACATTCACTCCCACTGACCTGATCATGCACCTCCAATACCCTCTGAACCCCTTCTTCCCAATAACTCACCCTCCTAATTTCGTGTCTTTTTTCGGTGATCCACGAAGTTTGATTAGTGCTGCCTGCATGAGTGTGGCACGTCTCTCCACGTTATACTTTGTTTTCCTTCCCTGGACCGGGAGCTTGCCATTTTTCAGCAAGATTGGCAGCCAGTGGCTATCCCAGCAATCTTCCTGTCTGCAGCCTCACCTCTAGCACTGGGGACACAGGCACACACAGTCACACTAGGTAGGTTCTGGGGAGCTGCACTCTGGTCTTCAGGCTCGACAGCAAGCACTCTTACCCACTGAGCCATCTCTGCAGTCCTGGCCTCCTCAGTTTTTAAGGGGTAACTTGGAAATCTTTGCTAACTACTGTCAACCACCTGCAGAAGCCATGAATGAAGCAGATACCGGACTACAACACAGAGACAGGCAAGCCTTGGTCCTCATGTTCACTCGGCCTTGGTATCACCAGCTCTGGACACTGGTCTGGTCTGGTCTTGGAGTTACGCCTGTATTTCCTTCGATGCTTGTCTAACCGAGAACAGCACAGAACGAAGGTTCGGGCACTTTGCTCCGTTCCGTTACTATTTTTACTGGTTCCCTGTTGTTGCTAAAACCCTCCGTTATTTTATTGCTCTCCCCACGGCACCTTCCAAACGCCCCTCTCGTTTTTCTTTCTGTGGGTACCAGCATTAGGACAGCTGTTTTCTATTTCCTCACCACTCTGCCTCTAATTAAGTCCTCCCCATCACAAAAACAACACTGGCTCTTCATCCTTTTCTGTCCTAAAGGTATTTTTTTCTTTTAAGAGTTTTTATTACTTATAACAAAGTAGAAACAATAAAATTAATGACTAAAGAGAAAAGGTAAAATAGTCTTAATAGTGCTTATAAATTTTGCTGTGGGAACAGGCCCATCATCCATTATATACAAATCAGATTATTGCTTTGGAGTAAAAGTTAGGGGTTTTGTTCACTCATTGTCCTGTGCTAGATATGGTCCCTAATGTTGTTTAGTCTTCAAATGGAAAGATAAATGGAGTGCTAGCACCACTGTGCTGCAGGGTTGAAATGAAGATGGAAAGCCAGCTAGTGGGTCTACACCTCTAGGTGGGTGTATAGACCATCCTGATTCCAGACCTCATCTCCTTTCCGATACGATTCTCCATTGTTCCACAACCACTGACTGAGTGGTTGTCATGGGCCACACAGAGTAACCAACAAATGAGGCAGGATCCCTGCTTTTCCAAGCCATTTATACTTTCCAGCCAGTCAGATAAAGACCAGGACATTAGCAAGAGGGAGACCTTATAGCTTGGTCACTAACTGCAAAGGCATAAAACCAGACAAATTTGATCTGAAGACTGGCTCTGCTTCTTAGCTTTGTGACTTGCAAGACTCAAGATCTGGAAGCAGCTTCTCCATGTGGGAGCAGAGCTAACAGCATCTGCTCAAGGGCTGACAGGATGTAGTAAGAGGAACCCAAACGCCTTGGCTTTTGCCTGGAAAGCGGAAAGCGAGTGTGGACTGGCAGAGGGTGCCATCCTCCTGTCAGACATGTGACTAGAACTGAACCTAAGGGGCAAAGGGGGTGTATGCCAATCATTCAGGCTGAAGGAGCGCCCCACGGCGGGGGGGGGGGTGGCATGTAAAGTAGATGGTTTCGAGAATTTTGGAAGAGAAAGGAGTGATGTGTGTTTGTGTAAAGTTGTGTGTATTATTCTGGAAACTGTGTGTGTAAGAGGGATCGAATGGTGCTAGACCGAGTCTAGGCTCAGTGTGGCCAAAGCCACTGGAGTTTCTCTAAGACAGCTTCTCTTCCCACAGTAATGAGGAAAAGCAAACGATGAGAGCGGTCCCAATTGCTCTGTCTCAAAGTCATGCAACTGTCAGAACAGCTTTTCTAATTTTGATGCAGTCAAACTCTTTCCCCCTAAGCAAAGGGAACTCCTAACCAATCTTATTTGTTTTATAAATAGTTTAGTGAAAAGAGTAATCTGTGAGACTCATACCAACGGAAAAATACTCAGCTAGCAAGACTTCATCAAGTGTGAGTGTGAGCCTGAAAGATGGTATTGGATGGGACTCTTGCCACATCTCTATAGAAAGTTCCTTTTGCTTTTTGAATCTCTCAGTGAAATGGAATCCCTTAGCAGATCACAGTTGGACAAACAAAAGTCTGGGATTTTCAAAATGTATTCTGGGCTTGGGATAGTGGCATACACTTTTAATCCCAACAGAGGAAGAGGCAGGTGGATCTCTGTGAGTTCAAGGCCAGCCTGGTCTACATAGTGAGTTCCAGGCCAACTGGGCCTACTGGGAGACCCTGTCAAAAAAGGCCCAAAAAGATCAAAATAAAAATAAAAATAAAAATAAAAGTATTCCTGAGAAACCTGTGCTCCTAAAAGAGCCATTAGATTTAGGAGCCCTGCGTCTCACAGGAAGTCTTAATTTAATCACGGAGTTCACTGGCCTGCGCAGGTCTTGTTGGTTTATTTCACTTTTCTATTCTCACTGAATCAGCTCTCTTCTGCAATATTCTCAAAAAAAAGTAATTTGAAAGTGTTTCTGTAAGCTGAGCAAGAAAGAGCACCAAAGGACACAGAAACTCAAGTCTACAAATTGCTAGGAGTTTTGATCCAGGAAAGATGCACAGTCTCCTGACTCTTCATGCAGCTGCAAAACTTAGGGATGATGATACTGAAGTCTTCTCTGCGAAGGTCAAATCAGGTAACACGAGGAAGGGCTGGTCTCTCGAGTGGCAGAGAAACATGCAGCCACTGAAGACCCTCTGCTCTGGGCACCTCTTCACTTGCCACTTCTCCAGGCCCTCTGTGACTCCAGTTCCCCGCAAGGCCTGTGGTAGTACCACACGCAGCTCAAAGAAAGTCACACGACACGATACTGCTTCTAAGAAGGATGAGAAATGGGCTCTGCCTTTCAGTTTTACTAGCCTCCTTTAGGACAACTTTTTCTCTGTGTTCTGAGTGGCAGAGAAACCCGTATGTATACTCCACCACTACCCAAGGCTAGGGTGCCGGTCCTTCTGTTGAGCCGTCATTCGGAGATACCGGCTCTTCATGGCAGGGTGCAGGAGTCACGGCCTGCAGCTCAGCCCCCACTGACTCTTGAGCTCTCCATCACCCTAACACATGCTGTTCATGCTGTAAGTTGGACTCTTGCTCCCTGCGTGCAGCCAAGTCTAGTGAGGAGACTAAGGCTCTGAAGCAAAAGATGCTCCCATTTCCTGGTGGTGTTCTACAGCATAATTTAATTAGAAATGGGTATTAGAAAAAGAGTTCAGAAGATTCTCTAATGCCTTTGTAAAACAAAAGCTAATGTTAAGAAATTTACTTTTGGATCCAGGCAAATCTTAGAGAAAACCATTATCATTAAATAATTACAAAAAATTTGCCACCCAGCACACTGGCCTCAGCACAGCCACTAACTAATGAAGACAAAATCAGTTCCCAGATTCACATCAAACCCAGACTACAGCGTGCCCTTTGTGGAAAAATCAAGAACTTTTCTCTCCTTGTCACCTCCTCCCCACGGCATGTAAGGAGCAGCTGTGAGCACAGAGACCTCACTTGACCCCCTCTGCCTCACCGAAAACCTCTCAGTACACTTTGAACTCACTTCTGGAAAATTCTCTGAGCTGAACTCCTTAATCATAGCTTTGCAAATCTCACATTAGTCTTTGAAGATGAAGCACAGTTCTGAGATGTTAGGTCATCGATAGCTGCGCCTCGTGAATTAAGGAAACAAGAATAGAAAAGCACTATCTGTGATGTTTAAGCAGCATTTCAGAAAGATGTAGTCATTGAAATGTTGTATTGCTGTTAAAGAAAAATTAAAACCCTACATGCAGACTGTAAATAGACAGCTGGCTGCTGGGGCCCGAAGCACAACTCAGAAGCTGTGTCTTAGGCTGGCTCCTGAGAATCAGGGCCGGAACTCAGGACACAGACCCACGAGGAAGTCTGTCCATCTTCCACACAGCCTCTTCAGCCCCTGACGGCCTGCTGTGACCTGAGCCAATCATTGCCCTGCCCCCTTGTTTTCGGTCTTTGCCTAAACTGGTTTGCATAAGCCCCCTGTTGTTTGTAGTAAAATATTCCTGATTTTAATGTAAGAAATAATAACTTTCAATTGCCCTCTATTTAAAAAATGATCGTGAGAACTAGTGTAGTAACGCACGGGAAACAGTGCCCAGTGAGGCCTGGCCTACTGAGGAATTCAGTGTGGATCTTTTAGGGAGAGGCATGCTCCTCTGGGCTTTGTATTGTTTTGTAAGCAAACTTTGCCAAACTCAGTGTGTGTTTCTGAGGGACTGTTCTGATTCAGATCTCAGAAACAAAACAAAACAAACTAAACAAAAACTAGCACCTATGAGATTGAACTTACATCTGGACAGTGGCCTCTATGAGATGTACAAATTGGGAATGGCCACCTTCTCAGGGAGCTGGCAGAAAGCCGCTAGTGGATAGCTGGCCACTTGCTCTCCACAGGCTCAGGGAGAAAGAGAGGACTCCAGAATGGGGATCAGAGAAACTGCAGACTGCTGGTCAACTCTGGCTCTCAAGCACTGTTTGGGTGTGTGTCTCTACTGCAGCCCAGACCCGACTTCGGGTACTGGACACAGTAGCCATCTTACTGGGCACAGCAGCCGTCTAACTGGACACAGTAGCCGTCTAACTGGACACAGTAGCAGTCTAACTGGACACAGTAGCCGTCTTACTGGACACAGTAGCCGTCTAACTGGTCACAGTAGCCGTCTAACTGGTCTCCCTCTCCCGTTCTTGCTTTGTGAAATCCAGTCCTTACTACTAGCAGCCAGTGGATCTGTTAAAGATAGAAACCCTAATGCCGTTCCCTGCTCCTCTCTGCCCACAGTATGGCTCCTCCATGCAGTCCCAGCACTCGGAGTTCAGTACAGAGCAGCCCGCACATCTTAGTCTCACTTCCATCACACTGGCTTATTTCTTCTTTAAAATACTTTATTTATTATTTTTATTCTGTGAGTGTGAATGTATTGACTGCATGTGTGTAAGTGCACCCATGTTTTGCAATGCCCACAGAGGTCAGAAGAGGGTATTGGATCCCCTGGAACTGGAGTTATAGATGGTTGTTAGTTCCTATGTGGGTGCTGGGAACTTAACCTGGGTCCTCTGGAAAAGCAGCCAGCACTCTTAACTGCTGAGCATCTCTAGCCCCTTTTGCTGTTCTTGAATCACATCTGCAAGTTTCTCAAGTGACTCTGGGAGTCATGGTACACAGTGCACATCCCTCAAACACCAGGTCCATGGGGTGGTTCTGCCAGGGTCAGAGCACAGTGATTTACACATAACCAACAACTGATAAATGTCTGTTAAGTGAATTCATAAATCATGGCTTTTGTCCCTGTCATTGTCAAGCTAATTCAAATTATTCCCTGGCTCATGAACTTGACAGAAGTCCTCAGTACTTTATGAAGCTTACGTCTCACTCAACCTGAAATGAGAGACGTCTGTCATTCGCTTTAGTACCTACCAGTGGAGCAGCCTGCTGAGGCTGAGGCTGGGGAGCGGGAGGGTGACCGCTTCGTTCTGCTAGTGGACACTGTGGGACTGGGAGCCAGGGGAACCCACATGGTCACCCTCACCCCACCATCAGCACTAGGCAGGATAAACCAGCTGTTTATACAGAAGCCCGAGAACCACACCAGTGGAGTTGGTACCTGAAGCCGGTTGTGATGGCCTTTTTCATGCTCTTGAAAATAAAAGGGAACTCCACGGGGTAAGTCACTCAAGACGGAGACTGGGAACTCATTAGAAGGCAAGCACGGATACAGTTTCAGGGACAGATGTGGAGGACAAATAGCCAAATCCCCAAACTGCCAAGGGAACCGTGTGGGTGTGGAGGAAGCATTCAGAGGACTCCTTAGGGCTTCTCTGGCCATAAGCTCCAGGAACACCTGCAGAGGTGAGGGTGGGGTTGTGGTGTTCCCTGAAGTCACGTGACTGCCACATGCTGGAGGTTAGTGTGTGCCACCCTTGTGAGGAAAAGCCATGTATTTTCAAGGTGAAGACAGTGTGTGAGGCCCTAAAAGTGACCTCTGTAGTGTTTTGGGGGGCAGAGAATGAGAAGCCTGACTTTAGGGGTCACTTTTCTGTCTCAAAGGACAACTCCTGCTTTCGTGTTCTCTCGCTGTCTTCTGGTTAAACCAGGTTTGTCTGCCTCCCTGTCAGGAGCTCAGGAAACAGACTGAAAGGTATATGTTGCTTAGATCACTAGTGAATAGCTGGAGTGTGAGCTCCCTCGAACAGTTCTCCATTAGACTGACAGCTCTTCAAATCCAGTAGCAGAAAGGCCCAACTTCTGGAAGTGCCCTAGAGTGCCTTTTCTATCTCACGTGGGCAGGTCTTTGTCCACTGCTGCCAAATGCCTCAGTTGCCCAACCTTCAGCAAACAGTATAGCCATGAGCTGACACCATGCCAAGATCTTCCTCAAACTGGGATGAGGTGGCATCAATGGAGAGGTGTTCGGAGCCCATCCTCTTAGCTACCGTCAATGTCCTTTTCAAGCAGATCCCAGCATTCTCTCAGTGTAAAGCTCTCACTTCTATGCCTGAGGCAGGCTAAGGACTTGCCAACTTTGGCTCTGCAGGCTGGGCAGAGCGCTGTCCCCATGTCTGCTTCCTGAAGGTGACCTGGGTGCCCTGTCCCAGGCCGTCAGTGAGGGCCAGTGGTAGTGTGCGTTCTTTGCCTCAACGTTTCATGGGATCTTTTAGAATTTAATGTGGTCATATGGTCTTTGCTTTGAGTGGGAAGAATCCTATTTTAGCCACTTATTGCTTCCCTGGGACATCCTGGCAGACCAGAGTTGTTCTTTGGAATGTAGGAACCACTGTGAAACACAGCAGTGGGGGCTTTTCTAAAACTTCTCAGTGGGGCTAGACAGATGGCTCAGTGGTTAACAGCTAGTTTTCTTGGTCTTGGCACATATATATATATTCTTTTGAAATCTGAATTTATGAATTAAAGTATTCAAGTTCCTTTATGTCTGCCATATGTCCCAGGGCACCTGGTAAGGGATGAGCTAAAGACAACTGTGCTGTTATGTAGATGTGCAGGACTTTCCTCACTAAGACAGATGTTGATCCACTAACAATTGTCAAAATGTTGCATTGTAGAGATTAAGCTATAGGTTTAAAAAATATGATCTCCTTGCAACATACACCAAACAGTTTTGTTCTCTAAAGCCAAGGAACAGTATTAGCACCCAAGGGCTGAGAAAAAGGACAACAGGTTCTGACTCCATCAGAAAGAAATGAGGTTTTCTAGCAGAGGAACATGAACTGGGCTATCTGAGGCACATCACTGGCATGGAGAGCCTGGCCAGAGGCCTCCAGCTTAACATTCACCAGGGCTGCTGCCTCCTCAACCTTAGTATTCTCATTATCTTAAATTGGAGATAATAATGCCCACCACATGGGGAGAGAGAGAGCTTATAAGCCATCAGGACAATCTTACGTTGCAAACATCTGCACACTGCTTAACTCTAAGAATTTCTCTCGAAAAGAAGCAAACTTCCTCTAAGGAAAAGTATCCAACAAAGTTTCATTTTTGCCAAGAATATTACGGAAAGAGGTCATACAAGTGATGTGTTTTACTAAATGTTCTTTATGAGTTCTTGAATTTTATATGAAACCTCTTAGTTTACAAGTATGGAGCCAACCACAGAAAAGTAATACAATTTTTCCAAGATGGAATACAAATCCTTCTTAACTTTCAAGGCCATCTACCCCGCTGCCTCCCAGGTCACATCTGGGCCACATCTGAGTCACCCAGCAGCTCACTCACTCCCTGCCTCCACCTTCAGTCCGTTGGTACCACAGCATTCTCGACAGTCCCCAGAGTTCCTCAATGGAAACGGACTTGCTTGCCAGTCCCACCTGGCTCAAATCCCTCCTGTCTTTTGAACAGACTCACTGCTGCCCTCCCGGTGATCAATCTGGTGCCAGGCTACTTTTATCTGGTCTTTTAAAACAGCTCTTGAGGAGAAAAGGTTTCCTCAAATTGGCAAGTCTGCACCTCTCTATGGTCAGGCTAACGGGCTATGATGTCTTCTAGTCTAGAGAGGAACCTGAACAGTCATCTCAGCCCACAGCAGCTCACATCTCTGCCTTGCTCAAAGACCTGAGCTGGTTTCCCTCATTCTTTAAAAGAAATTAAAAAAATGTTATGTGTATGAGTGTATTGACTACATGTAGGCAATGTCTGTGGAAGTCAGAAGAGGGTGTCAGACCCCCTGCCCTGGTGTTACAGATGATTGTCAGCCACCATGTGGGTGCTGGGATTCCAACCTGGGTCCTCTGCGAGAGCAGCCAGTGCTCTTAACTGCTGAGCATCTCTCCAGCTCTGCTACTGCTTGTTTTTTTAAAGCTCAGGCTGGTCTGAAGTCACAGCAATCTTCTTGCCTCAGCCTCCAAGTGCTGGGATCACAGGTGTGAGCCGTTTCACATACTCCCAAGTTTTCATGAAGCACACCATTGACAGCCATGCATTCTTACCTTCATATTAAGTTTCAGAAAGAGAAAACACAACAATAGACGAAGCAAACCTCCTTTCAGGAGATACGACAGAAATAAGGGGACTGCTTTATATTGTATTGTTTTTCAACAAAGAATTAGCTGAATAAAATGGGCTTCCAAGACCAGGTGTGATGGCACATACATAGGAGGCAGAGGCAGACAGAACACTGAGATTCTAAGGGCAGCCTGGTCTGTATAGTATCAGGCTAACCAGTTCTACCTAGCCAGACCCTTTCTCAAAACAAACAAAAAGGGCTTCCAGCTTTGATGTGACCCATGTTTTCACTATATGGCCCTGCTGATAATCTCTCTCCCTCAAATCTCCACAGCCCGAAGGGCAGGGCTTTATCCTGCACTCAAGAACTGACTACACATCCGAGTGGGGGTGACTTCAGCACCACTCCATGAGCTCCAGTGAGGGCCTGTGCGCTCAGTGTCTGTGCTGCTCAACCCACAGAAGTCAGCCACAGGCAGAGCAATGCTCTCTTCTCTCTCTTCGGGCCCACACTAGCGGTTCCAGATGAACTGCATCACTCTTCTTTTGCTGTTTCACTCAGAAGTGTGGACATTCTACTTCTCTGAACAAATTTTAACTTTCTGGCCAGCTTTGAATAAGTATCTTTGGAGCTGAAAGTACAGCTCAGTGGTATAGTGCTTGCCTGGTAAGCTCACAGCCCTGGATTCTATCATCATCAGTACTCAAAATAAAAAAGAAAATGCCTACGAGCCCTTCTACAGTATAATAAGTCCCAAATGTACAGAATTTTCTCATTTCATAAAACAAGTTAGCAAGTGGTTTTCCTGATGTGCAAATTCACACCTCAATTTTCCTTGATGCTCCCTCAAAACATAGCAAAAGCTTTTGGGTGGAGATGGTTAGGAATTGTCCAATACTTTTATATACTTGTAAAACATCATTACTTCTATAAAAGAAGCTATCTCAAATATCTATCATTTGGGGCTTACTTAGTAAAGGCTGCTCTAGTTTGTCTGTAATTGCTGTGACAAAGCACTCTGATCAATATCAACTTGGGGAGGAAAGGGTCTGTTTCGCTTACATCTCCCAGGTCCCACAGTTCATCACCTAGGGAGAATGAGGAAGCCCACACTCTTCAGGCCTCACTTTTCACGAGGTTGATGGTTTACATTCATCGCAGACGGAAGCTGCTATTTACCATTCCCAGGGTAGCTGCAGTCTCAGTCACAAGCTACCTTCTTAGGGGTGCCAGGCGATGAAAGTACAAAATGTCTTCCTGGCTTTGTCTGAACAACATCCGAAGGTTTCTGTGTCTAGAAATATATTATTTAAAATAACTGGGCTATTTGGTGGGCATGCTCGTGGAAGTTTAACAGAGTCATGATAAGTCAATAGTGCTGACTCAGCCGGCTGCTTCCAATAAAACGGCAGTTTGACGCCTTTCTTGCGTAGGTAGACCAGAAAATGCTGGTGCTCTAATCCACCAGTGGTGCTGTCTACTGAATCTGACATCTCACTCTTCAGAGCTCATCACCTACCTAGTTTCACATGCTGTATTATGCAAAGTTTCTAGGGAAAGAAAAAGCGGGTATCTGCACTCTACTCCACGTATGTGGTGGGAGCCACAGCAGTTGGGCTTTTATTTTCTCTGTAGTAGGGATAGAACGGGACACGTTCTTATTATGGAGTGTTGGTTCTTGGTGCTTTAACAGCTGTCATCCTAATCATGACTGACTTCCAAAATAATACAGACTCAGGACCACTAGACTAACATTAGGCCTGTGATAACTACACTAGCACACTATGCCCAACTCAGTCAAAGATAGTAAGAAATCTATATTTTACCCATAGTTAGAAAAAAGAAATGAAATGGTTTCTCATGGGATGAAACTTCAGCTCCTGTGTGCTCTGTTCTCATCCCAGAGCTCCCTGACCTAGTACGAGAGCAGCTCTGTAGGCTTCTCTTTGGGGTAATTCCAACTTTGTACCGTAGATCTTCCTGAAGATGTGTTGATATGTATTTTGGATGGCACACAACACAAAACAAACCATCTCCTTTAAAAAGTGCCTATTCTGGGGCTGGGAAGATGGTTGGGTGGGTAAAGTCCTTGTTCCATAAGTGTGAGGACCAGGATGTGGATCGCCCGGATAAATGTCCTAAATGCTGTGCGGACGTGGTGGCCTGTCTGCGACTCCATGGCACTGCAGCCACAGACAAGGGGTCACTGGAGCCAAGGGTTAGCTAGATTAGCCTAATAGCTGAGCTCTGGGTTCAAAGAGACCTTGCTTCAATACACGTTGAAAAGCTATTAAAGACACCTGTAGCCTCTCCCACACCAATGCACACCACATGTGCAAAAACTACCAAGTAAAAATTGAAACTGAATTTCTCTTTGATATGATCTCATGTTGCAACAGTATCATGAGACATGAACTTATAAAATGCTACACATCTGTACCATCAGAATGCAAATAGAGACAGACATGAACACCAGCTGTAAAGACAACCCCGGTCATGTGGCCTCCTCACCTTTTCAGTACTGTGACTGTGGCTTCAACTATGCAGCCAGGCGCTTTGCCACTGAGCCCCACCCACAGGCCCAAAGTCTTTCTTTTTGGCCAAAGTTAGGATTTTCAAGACTGCAGCTTATTCCCCCTGAGCCACTCTACCACACACTCAAACCAAGTTTCCAAGTACAAAATCCTATAACACTTCTCTGATAGTAAGTGGCCATCAGCTTGCGGGGGGGGGGCCGGGGCGGGGGGGCGCGGGGGAGCGGTGGTGTACACACCTCTAACCCCAGCACTTGGGAGGCAGAGGCAGGGGGAATCTCTATGAGGCCAGCCTGGTCTACACAGTGAGTTCCGGATCAGCTGGTGCCGCAGGGAGACCCCGCCTTCAGATAAGCATTCCGGAAGTTTGGGTCCCTTTGGCTGTAAGGGGAGGCATTCCACCCTGTGTTTTCACTGAACTTCTCTGCGGTCTCCACTGTGATCTAGACTCTGCCACGTGTGCTCACCCTGTTCTGTGCTGAGAAACGCTCAGACGCTCTGTTTGCCTTTAAAGTTGTGTTGGGCTCAGCGAAGTGTTTATTTTAGCTTTCTTTTCCCTCTTACTTGGCCACCTACACCCCACTCCTCGACCACAGCAGTAAATGTCTAAAATTGGTGCTGGTTCTGATAAACACGGTGATGACCTCAGCCTGTGTTCCGGCTCCGGGAAGTGGAACCATAACCATTCAGTGACTTCTGGGCCTTTGAGTCCCAGCATCACGCTCGCTGCCACACTCAGTCATGTGGAGTCAAGCTTGTGTCAAGTGTCCCAAGCCGGTTAGGGATTCTCTCCACCTGGGTTTCTCAAAGGCCGGGGAGGAAGGCGGAAAAGAACTAAGTCTATAACTTGGCAGCACAGCACAGCTGTTGGACCTGACCTCACTGAACTGCACACTTACAAAGGTCGAAACGCTCAAGTTTGCTACGCATGGTGTGTATATCAGTGTTCAAGTCTACTGTACACAGCTGTAACTCTGAGAGCATCCGGGGCTGCCCTCCCTGCACCATCGATTAAGCCTGGCTGCCTGTATCCTGAGCAAGCATCCACTCTCCACGAAATCGCAAACCGCACTAACCCACAGAACTTTGTAGCTACACGTGCCACACAAGAAAACCCCAAGAACACCATGTGAGCGTCGGGACGGGGAGCAGGCGCAAGCATCGCCTCCTTTGGTGCTTCTGTGGAGGATGGTGTCTCGGATGGACCGAGACACCCTTACCTCCTGTCCCAGGGTTCTCCAAGACCTGCCCTTTCCCTTCTGGAGGGCTACAAGAACCAGCAAGCTCTGGCGGGAAAGAGTCCCTGCGCCGCAAGCGCCCGACTGCGGCGCACACCCTTCTTCCGAAAAAGCTCTCTCCCAGGGGCTTCGGCGGACTGGGGCAACAGGCGCAGGTGCTAGCTGGAAGGATGGTTAGCTCCAGCTTGCCCACAGCCAGGACTGGCCCAGGTGGTTAGTTGTGCCGAGACCTTGGAGCCCGCCAGGGGTCTCAGACACTGCGCCTTTGCAGGCAGAAAATCGCCCTAGCCTCCCTAGCCTACGTGACCCGCAGAAATAGAGGAGACGCACGACGCCGGGCTGGGTGGGTCACCAGGGCCGTGCTCCCAGCGCCCGGGAGCACACCGGCCTGCAGGGCGCTGAGCTGGATCTGGGTCTGCCCGGCCCGGGCGGTAAGCACCTCACGTGCTCCAGGCCAGGCCAGGCCAGGCCGGTGCGCCCGGCGCGCGCGGCGCCAGGGAGGCGCTCTGCCCCAAGCGCCCCTGGAGAGCGCACGAGCCGCCTGCCGGCGCGCGCAGGTGGCGGACAGACCGCGACCGGCGCCGCCACTCGCGGACAGCGCCAGGCCCGGCCCGCCCCAAGCACCCCAAACCAGGACTACCTACCAGCAGCGGCGACCAGCAGACCGACAGCACGCACAGGATCCCCAGGAGCTGGACCGCCGTCTCGGTGGTGATGCGGCCCCACTGGGCGCTGGACTGCGCGACGGCCGCTTTGGCTCGGCAGCGGGACACCAGGGCCTTGATGGTCGCCAGGTTGCAGGCGAAGGTGACGGCCAGCGCCAGGAGCCCCAGGAGGGCGAAGGCGGAAGCGAAGACCACGCTGCCCCGGTCGCGGGCAGGGCCCGTCTCGTTCCCCGCGCCGCCGGTGTCGATGAAGCACCAGGTGCCGGGCCACTGTACCGTGTACCTGCCGACGCCCAGCACCGGCAGCAGCGCGAAGGCCAGCGCGGCCAGCCACACGCCCAGCAGCACGGCGCGGGTGGCGCGCGTCTTCATGTGGCTGGCGTACCAGTGCGGCGCCCGGATGGCCAGCGCGCGCTCCACGGCCATGGCGCTGGCGATGAAGAGCGAGGACAGCCCGAAGAGCGTCATGGTCAGCCCGAAGAAGGCGCAGAGCCGGCCCGACGGGTCGAGCTGCTCCCAGCGCTGCTTGGACAGGTAGACGACGATGACCACCGGGCTGGTCAGCAGCTGCCCCACCAGGTCGGTCAGCGCCAGCCAGCCGATGCACAGCAGGAATGACTTCTTGCGCTTGCTCTCCCGGCGCCGGTAGCTGCGCGACACGAGCAGCATGGCCAGCGCGTTGCCCACGAAGCCGGTGAGCATCATGGTGATCGGGAAGGCCACCGACACCGAGCTGCAGTCCTCGGCGCCCGCGGCGCGGCTCAGGTTGTCGCGCGCCCACATGCCGGGTCGGAGCGGTCGAGGCGCGGGCAGAAGGGCGCGGCGGCTTCACGCGGACCCGGCGGGCGGCGGGGAGGACCGGGCGGAGGGCTGCGCGCGCGCGGAGGGCGGGGCGGCGGGCACCGGGGATGCGCTGCGCTCCATCGCCCGCACCGGGCTCGGGGCCGCGGAGCCGCCGAGCCGCCCGACGCCACTCCGGGCCCGCGCTGGGAACGCGGCGCCGCGCGGCGGGTCCCGGAGCCCAGGGGCGGGGGCAGAGCCGGGAGAGGGCCGCGCCGCACCGCCCCGCCCCGCCGCCCCGCCCGCCCAGCGCCTCCTGGGCGCGCGCCTGGCCCCCGGGTGCAGACCAGGGCACCTGCCCAGGCGGCCGCGCGCAATCAGGGTCCTGCCAAGTGTCAGCCGCCAGGCCGGCCCGCCCGGGTCCAGCCTCAGCCCCGCTCCGCGTACCTGGTCCCGACTCTAAGCCCGCAACACTGCCCGCTGGGCTCTGCGGCGTTAAAGCGTGAAGAGCAAGGATGAGACGACACGTTCCAGTAACCGCACATTGGGGCCGCCACTAAAGAAAGTTCCGCGCTTCCCAGTTGTATTTAGGCATATCGGCTTACACGACGCACAGAGGGAGCAGGGATGAGATGCCGCTTCGGACCCCTTTGAATTAGTCTCAAACTCACACTGGGAGAGCCTGTTTCTAGGACGTTAGTTAAAAAGCTGTCCGTGTTATGCTTAGATGTAAGAGCACCTAAGCCTGGGGTGAAAGTCAACACCAGTTTTAAATTTCCAACAAGGAAGTTTCAGCGTGACGGTATCCTGCAAATTTTCTAAACACCCCACAACTCAAAGCAATGCTGTCGCCTCTAGTTATAGGAAATCTTTATTTCTATTTATGAGTACTTGAGTTCTTTAAATCTCTCTCTTGGGCCTGACAGGACCGGCAAATCCCCAGAAGCCACCTGTCTTCTGCCTCCCTCCCCTGCACTGGGGTTGCGCCCAGGCTTTTCCATGGGTGCTGTGGATCTGAACCACAAGCCCTTCCACCCACTACAGGCTCCACAGCCGAAAACTGTAACTTCCATGCTCTTTACTGGCTGTGACGAGTTGTGGTTTGTAAGACGCGAAGACTGCTAGGCTCTTACTTCTCAGCATGGCGCTGCAGGCCAGATACTCAGGACTTGCCCTTCCCTTCTTTCAGTATTCTGTTTCATCCCGAGTTATCTACTTTGTAACTAGTCACCTTGCCTACAAATAACTTGATCTGAGAGTTGGATACAGTTGACACCTTGGGCATTTACTGAGTCTGCAACAACTTGAAGCAATGCTTCCCTCTAGTGACGTGTGGGCGAATAACATGCAATAGCCCACATTAAAATCGAACCTTTTCCCAGTGCATGTGTGTATACACATGTTCAAGCCTAGGAGACAACCTTGAGTTTAATCCTTAGGAAAGCGGTTCACCCCCTTTGAGACAGGAGCTCACCAATTAGGCTAGACTGACTGGCCAGCAAACCCCAGAATCCTCCTGTGTCAGCCTCCTCAACGTTGAGATTATAAACCTACACCACCACATTGGGCATTTTCACACAGGTCTGAGGGACCGAACTGGCCTGGTATTTGCAAGGCAAGCACTGTACAGACTCAGCTATCCCACTATCCCCGCAAAGACAATTTCTAAATACCCAGCGCATGCTCGGGTTAGGCGATTTTTTTCCTTTTTAAGAGAGCTACTCAGTAGCAGAAAACTTTATTTGCATTCACAAAGCTGCATCTCTGATTAACCTATCAACTATTAGATATTAAAACGCAAGGACTATGTCCAGACATTTTTAAAGTTAAACCGAGGCATGGAAACATGGCACAGTGATTAGAGCACTGGCTGCTCTTGCAGAGGACCTGGGTTCAGTTCGCAGCACCCACATAGTGGCTCACAACTATCTGTAACTCCAGTTCCAGGGGATCTGACATGCTTTTCTGGAGTCCTCAGGTATTGCACGACATGGGTGCACATACATACCTGCAGGTGAGGCACTCATGCACATGAAATAAAGTTTATATTCAGTGTATTTTAAATTCTGCTCTAAAATAGTTTAATGTGCAGAATATTTAATGCTCTGAGTCTTGATTAGCTAGTGTTAACAAACTATTCCATGGCATTGAGCTCTCGTCTGCCAGCTCAGTCCTATGTCCCGACATCCTACACCTGGGGAGGTTACAGTTGTTGCCCAAACTGCCCACCACGTGAAGGCTGTCTTTAAGGAGAATCCATGTCACAGCCTTGTCTGTGGTGATTTAATCACTCCAGTTCGGGTTTTCTGGGGAGTGCTTGCTCTCCGGTCTGTACAGGGTCGGCATCTCTTGCACATAGTTTAGAGATGAATGTGGGTTTAGTACTTCGATTTCATTTCTTCTGTAGTTCTCATTATGAGATTCTTCTGCTAAGTATGCTGTGGTAGTTCAAGTCTGACCCTAATCACTGGCACCATTTGCTGCTAAAGCTGTTTCAACATCCCATAAGCCTTGGTTATGAAGCAACCACCTCCTTCCAAAAACATCCCTCAGTTCCACGAGGTTAATAACTGTCTTTATTAATCTCTTCTTTGATTTCTGCATGTGTTTAATGCTTCCCACTGAGTTCAATACTTTAATAGAATTTAAATGGTTTGGGTGCTTAAAAATTAATTACATTTTATTGTTAACTGCATGGCAATACAGAGACATACACTGCTGTTTTAAATGTGTCCTTTCCAAAATGCAGACATCAACCCTTCAGGTGAAGGTTTAGGAGGTGAGAGCTTAAAGAGGTGACTAGATCATTCTGGCCTTTCTCTCGTAGACAGGACTAGTTACCCTTACAGTGGGGCAGCGCCAGAGCTGGGAGAAACGTTTCCGTCCGTAATCACTCAGCCTGCGCTATTCTGTCACTGCCACATGAGAAGGGATAAAAGGTCAGCAAATGCTTTAGAATCCTATACAATAGACACAGCTATGAATTATGTGTTACATCATTCACACATTGTACGCTTTAATGTGCAAATCCACTTGTCACTGCTGTTTCTTTTTAATGCAAGTATGAAGCTTGGTATGATGGTACAGAACTCTAATCTCAGCATTTGGAAGGTTGAGGCAGGAAAATTTCCAGAAGTTTGACACCCTGGGTTAAGGCTACAGAGCAAGACCCTGCCTGGAAAAAACAAAACCAAAACCCCAACAAGAGCTCTCCCCAGCCTTATTTTCAATGGCACATGACTACCCTTTCTAGTCAAAACACATTCTTCATTCTTCTTCAATGCCAACAATCTAACCAATCATTTCTTCATGGCTGGGTTATGTAACCATCTATCTTTACTGTCCACACGGATGGGTTTAGAACCTGCTAGGAGATCCATTGGGTGATTCCAGAGAGGATTAACGGAGGAAGGATCACTCACTGAGAGGAGGCAGCTAGGTCACAGACAGAATAGAAAGGTAGAAAGGACAAAGCAGCTATCAGGAGCGTCCACATCCTGTCTGTGGCCAGCATGATGAGCTGCCTCTCACTTCTCCCACCATGACTTTCTTGCACCCCTCAAACCGAGACAAAACACTTCTTTTGAGTTGCTTTTGTCAAGTATTTTGTTAAGAGTGATGAGAGCAGTGACCGGCACTGAGAAAGGAGCCTAGCTGATTACCTGACCATATGGCACGTAGGACTCTAGAGATGGACTGTGGGAAGTTTGGAGGGCTGCATCTGTGGGCTAGAGTGGAAGACAGAACGCAGCATACACACAATGCAGACAATGACATCAGAGCTGAGGCTCAGGAGGGAACGGCTGCTGGGAAGTGGACCAGAGGCCACTCATGCCTGTCCTGACACTTAAGGCTGAATTCACACAGACTCAAATAATTTGGCAGAAGAAATGTCAAAATAGCGAACATGGAGGCGGTGAATGGTTACTGCACCTCTTGATTTATAATGCGAACAGCAAGATGCAAAATCACGTCGTTCAGTAAAGCACTGGCAAGCGCAGTGCAGTCAAAGAGAGACCTCCCATTTTTCACTCAACAGGGAAGGTTTTTGGAAAGCAAAACTTCAGAAGTGTCCTTTGTAGAAATGCAGGTTCATCTTACAGGAGACTGAATTAAGAATTTCCCCAGTTCAGCCAAGGTGCAGAAGCCACCACAGCTGGTAGACAGGGAAAACTGCACCTCAGGGTGCAGAATTAGCAACATTAACATGGTTCTGGTTTTGCAGGAATCAAGGTGGAAGCTCAGAGGCATACACCAAGGTTCTAGAAAGCCACTGAAGCCAGAATAGTGGCAGGTAGGTTCCCTCAATGGGGACCATAAAGGCATTGTGGTGGAGTTCTAAAGGTGAAGCTTAAATTGCAGTGGAGATCCCAGTACCATGGGATGTCTGCCAAGAAAAAGCCGCAGGCATGGAGTACAGGCAGCCTAGGAGAGGACCGTGAAGACAGCACAGTGGAGGGGTTGGACTGCCCAATGTTACTGCGGGCCAGACCATAACAAGCGCCCTGGGCACTGCAATGGGATTTTAGGATTCCGTGTTCACCCTGCTGAGTTCTGGTACTGCTTTAGCCCCATTTTTTCCTTGTCACACCCTATTGCTCCAGTTACGCACCAAAATGCTTACCACCTACTACTGCATGCGGGATCTATGCAACTTGTGCTTTGCCTTGCAGAGGCTCACAGCTAGGAGAGTGCCCTGAGCCTCAGAAGAGCCAGGACAGCTGAACAATGTTGGCACATGTGACTGGGGACTTCCAGAAATGGACCAACTGTACTTATGTTAAACACTGGGGTTTACGCCATGCTATGATCTAATGTTGTGTGCTTGCATGTCAGAAAGACACACACTTGTCATGGTTAATCTTATCATCCTGAATGCTCTTATAATCAATAGCCCAGGATACAAACTTGTAGGTGCATCTATGAGGGTGTTTCCAGACGTTTAACTGAGGAAGAGCCACTTGGAATGTAGGCAGCATCCCACTGGCTGGGGCCCAGGACTGAATGAAAGGGGACAGAGCAGCAGGCAGTCCAGCACCAGCATTCATCCCTGTGGCTGCAATGTGACCCAATCCTGCTGGCTTGACTTCCCATGACAGCCCATCCCCTCAAACCATCAACTAAAACGAACATTAAGTTGCTTCTGTTGGGTGTTTTCTCACTGCAATGAGAAAATGCAGGCTACCTGTCTGTTCTGCTGAGAAGCAATGGCTCACTGACATTTGTGCATGCTGGTGTATTTGTGGGATGTATTTTTAGATGGCTGATCTGTTAGTGGGTTGCTCTATCCTGATGGCTCCAAACCTGTTATAATGTCCACTTCTTTGGCACCAGATCATGATCAATTAGATCTTCTTCCCATTCATTTTTGAGTCTTCTCAGTCTCAGTGCAAGTTACCAAACCATACACCCTACGGTTGTTCCTAATGCTTCTCTCGCCCAATATTCCTATGTCCAAATATCTCTGGTACCTTCGATAGTCTCAATCTCTTTAGCCATCCTCTGGTCAAATCATAATCACAGTTTATTGTAATAATTTTAAAAACTGGATTCTACAGAACTGTTTAGACAACTCAAGCACTTAAAAATTTTAATCTCTATTTCACCTCCTAAGAATCGTCAACAGACTGGGATGCTCTTTCGTTACTCAAGAAGAGATTTACACTAAAAAGTGCCGGTCTGTGCTTTTCCTGTTGTCAGTCCTGACTACACTGGAAACACTCGTGGGATCTGTGAAGCCTGTGTACTGCTACTTGAACTACAAGTTAACCCTCTTCTGTTACCTGGAGTCTAGGGCTTCTCCACCGGACTCTCATGTTGCCTGCGTGCAGGAGTGTTCTATCACACACAGCCCTGCCGGCCTGGCCGTTCCACTTCTCACACCATGTTTAACCATCTGCAGTTTTACTCAGAGAAGTCCTCCTTTTCCATTTGGGGCTGGAGATTCTTGTTTAGGTTGTTAATTCCTACATTGAGTGACCTACACTGGGAACTGTTTGCTTTTTAATATTGACATCTTAACGTGCTCCTCCCAACCCCCAGCAAGAACTGAGGCTGAAACCAGTGCCCCATAAATGCTAGGCAGTGATCTGTTGCCTTTCACTTTGCGTTTTTATTGAGACAGGTCTCCCTACACTGCCCCAGAAGGCCTTGGACTTGTTTCTCCTGCCTCAACCTCTCCTATAGCTGTGACACTGAGTCCAGCTCCAAATTGCTTTTTAGCAAATGGCAACGAGGTTTCGCTTCATGTTAACAAAGGCAGTTAGACTGCTTAAGTAAAACACCATTCTCCAAACCAAAACTCTGTTGTATACTAAGCATTTGCCCCAGTGCCATATCTTGGTTCTAAAAACAAGAATGAGAAATTGTCCCAAACCAGAAGACAAGAAGAAACAGCAATTAAATCCTTGTTTGGTTTCAAGAACAGAAAGGACAGAACTGTACATTAGTTAAAACTCAAAACCTGATTTAATCAATAATGTGCAAATAGTGGTTTTTATGCACATGGAATATGAAGAAAAGTGGATGCGGACACAGGGAAGTCTGTACAATTTTCCTATAAACTTGAATTAGTCCCAGAAAACAAAACTTGGTTTATGTAGCTCGGATTCCTTCCTGTCAGCTCCCTTCATGATCTATTCCAGTGTGTGTATTTCTAGGTGGGTATTAACACTTGTTTGGAGGTTTAACCTTCAATACGGCAAGTGCAAAAATGTTAACAGTATATAGCTCAGTATATTTTTACCACGTACACAGAATCATCAATCATCATACTGACATACACAAACACAGTTCTGACAACCAACAGGGTTCTTTTGAACTCCATCACTAATCATCACTCGGAGACTATCTCTGGGAGTGACTGTGGGACATTATCTTGATTACACCCCTCTAATTGTGGGTGAGGCTATTCCCTAAACAGGGGCTCTTGGACTGTACAAAAGAGAAAGAGAACAGCATCAGCACACTTTCGTCACTCTGTACTCTCTGCGAACGTGATGTCACCAACTGCTTCAAGTTCCTCCTGCCCTGATTTTCTGGCCATGGTACACAAAAATGTGAGCTACCTTTTATGAGAGCATTTGATCACAGAAACAAACAAACATGGTCTATCAAGCTGCAGATATGCATACTTGGATCCTTCCCATGGATCAGTCAGGCTGGCTGACGGTGGCTCTCAAGTCCTGTTGTTCTCTACTTTATCACATCCACATGACACGTACGGAAGGAACTCTGTTACTGTGATACTTGTACTCTGCAGCTCCAAATTTTGCTGTATATTCTTGCTCTGATTTTTGTTGTTCTCAAACGTACTCTGATGGGCACAAACACTTGTTTTTTTCTTTAGATTTCCTGACTTTGTTACCATGTTTTCTTTCACCCTCTATCTGCTGGCACTGGGTTTACGAGCAGGCAGGTTCTGCTTTCACTAACTGGAGTGCGGGGTAACTTGTCCTATCGATAGTTTGGGTTCACATCTACTATCTGTTCTCCCTTTTGTTTCCTTTTCTTAGCTTGGATGACACAGCAGCCCCTTCTGCACCCACCTCCACAGGACAATTAACTTTCGAGTACACTGAGAAGCTGCTTTGGGCTAACAGGATGAACTCTATTTTCCAAAAATAATACGATTTTCAGGTTAAGAGAGCCATGAAGATACTCCTACATTAAAACTTGAGCCAAAAAAAAAAAAGAAAAAAAAAAAGGCAGCAGAGAGCCCTCTCCCTCCCTCCTACCTCCTCCCTCCTCCCCCCTAGTATGTGCAACAGCAGCTATGAAGTCAGGGAGCAGAGTGGGCGCAGCACGGTGAGCTGACGGTCTCGCATAGACAGCTTGCTCCCTACTTGGACATTTCTCACCCAGCACCACACAAAACAGCTTAGACGGGAGGGTTTGGGTAGCAATGTAAGAAACAGACACTGGTGAATGGCACTGATTAGGGGTTTATGAGTGAGTCTGGAGGCCTGCCATGATACCTGAATTTGATCACACAGGGCAAGGTATGAGATGTTCCTGTGACAAGTAGTCACAACTGACAACTCTGAGAAAGTTATGTTATAGAAGCTGTCTGGAATGTTTGGAATTGAGAACTCATACAATGAGCAGAAACAACACAAGAAAACGAATATTAGCTGAAATGTGAACATTTGATCAGAGCTTAAAGTTTTCTCGTTTTATTTCTAGTAACCACCACTTGATGCTGGACTCACAGATTTTATTTACATTTGTCTACAGTGTCATTTCCTCACGAGATGAACTAGTACAGCTCAATTAAACCAATCATATCTTAATCATCCGAATTATCTGTAAAGTCCTATTAGCTAGACTTATAACCTTGTAATTGCCTAGTACAGTCAAAAATTTAAATACAGAGAGCACAAGAATAAGCCAAGGGCAACACAGAGAATCTAGAGCACCTGTGCAACTCTTTCAGAAAGTCGGAGGCACAATTACAAGAGTAGAGTTCCTGTGCCACCTGCAGTGAACAGAGCAAGGAGAGCAGACATGAAGACGGGAGCGCTGGGAAATGTTATCAGGATATTCTACACAACACATTCCGCTTTCATCTTAAATCAGTTGAGGAGAAAAACATATTAAAATGAAAACATTTTGTTTTGTCAGTCTACTAAACATCTCAAAATGCTTTACTCATTTAAACTGCAGCAGACAGAAATGGAGGGGTGGGAGAAACGGGAAAAACCAACCAGTCAACCCCACAACAGAGCCCGAGCAGTTAGTTCTCATAACATACTTACCTTGCTGTGCCATGAAGAGACTGTTAAGAGAAATCTTATAACCTTTAAACCAGAGAACAAAACATTGGATCTCAAGTGACCAGATTTTAATTTCAAAAATAAACTCTGAAAGCATTTTAAGCCATAAGTTTTTTTCAAGTGAATAGGAAAAGTGATTTTGCTTAAATCATATAGAAATAAGAAATTTCTTTTTGTCATTCAGAAAAACTTTTATGCAATGCAATGCATATTAGACATCAAGGCAAATGTTCACTTAAATTCACGGGTGTCTCCCAGCCTTTCACTGAGAAATATACCTCAAAAGCTTTCTTTAATTGTTCATCAACTATGATTCAACTTTTTTTGACCCTTTTCAGTTGAATATGGTATTTGGGAACTGGATTTTTAAAGGATATCCACAAAATGCCATAGACTTTACTTCAGGTACCCTTCATGCGTGGATGATCCCCAACAAGCTTCTCCTGCAGCACAGGCGGGGAAGCTGGACAGGAGACAATGACTCTAAGGAGCCCTCAGCTCAGAGAACTGAATTTCCAGTTGGCAGCTCCATACCTTAGTTAACTTCCGGTCAGGAGGGGACACAGGGAAACTACATGTCCAGGTCCACCATAGCTCCTGGATGAGTAGGAACTGGCGATCTCCAACAGTTCACCAGCCTTGCTCTGGGTTCAAAGTTCAAGGAGGCCAAGGCCATCCTTTCTTGGTCAATAGACCGGACGTGCACAGAAATGAGGAGGAGGTGAGAATTCGAACTAGGGAACTGCTCTGCTACGGCAAGTACTGAACAGAGCATCTACTGGGGACATTATGGCTTAAAATGCAATTCGCTTTTAATTTCACAAATAAACACAGCTGTATTGTTCTGAAAGCAACAAAGGCATGCGTCTCACTAGCAGACTCAGCACTTCTGACCAAGGGAGACACGAACTTCTTAAAGAATAGGCTTCATGCACTGCACTGAATATTTTTAAAGATGTAAATTTTAATACACTATTTCTTTTTTGAACTTGAACGGGAACCAGAATGGGTCGATCCAGAAGATGACCTGTGGTGCCTGGAAGACATAACAGAGAAAGTGGTGCGGTCTAGTCAACGAGACTGAACTGAGTCCACTCAAAGATGCAAAAACAACAAACAAAAACTAAGTGTCTTGATGCTGGCCAAAGAATTTAAAACTATGACATTCATTTATAATGCTTATGGATATGAACCCAGTAATTTTTTTTCTAGAACTCAAAACTGTCTGTAATTTAAAAATATATGCTCTTTTCAAATATAGCCACCTCTCAATTATGTAGGGTAATGACATAAAGCCTTGAAAAAAAGCACATAATTAGAAAGAGTATATAAAAAAAGCATTCAGACTTGGCAATGAAGTGTGATTCCATCAATGTGCTACACTACAAAGGTGTATGAAGTCCGTCTGTAAATATACAGCAAGGCTTCCAATTGTGCATGAGAAATGGTCTTTGTAAATGACGAGAGGCTATACAATTAGTAACAGTGTTAGAGTCACGCAGCCAGTGAGGAAGTTAGTATCAACCTGGGCAAAGTGATGGTGTTCCACAGGGGCTGGCCCTGGGCTCGGGGTTTCATGTTTTCACCAATCACCTGGCTTACAGAATAGAGAACATGTTCAGTAAGTTCAGAAGAAGACCAGCTTGGGTGAGAGGCGGCATGTGTCTAAGGTAAAATTGGGCAGAGGTGCTATGAAGGCAACAGAAGGGACCTCGCTCAAGGTCCAGGTCATTTTCTTATAAAAAAACAAATGGACAGAAACACTATGTGTCTAATCTCAACCTGACATGTGAAGCGAATGTCGTCATCTCTCGGTGCCAAGAGCAACAACCCAGACCTACTCTGAACCTGGCCGGGGTCATCAGATTTTACAAGATTCTGGTTTTCTTTCATGACTTGAGAGGACACGGAAACTTCTCAAGATCACAAACGGAGCTTTGGATCACAATCTAAGCCTCGAGAGCCACGAGAAAAATCACTGGTCCAGTGACAAAGTTAGGGTGCCGTGGAAAGGGGTAAATAACTTGCTATGGAAATGCACGCAACTCATTTAAGTAAAATGCGGACCAAGTCCGGTAATATTGAAAGTTCACTTTAATTGTTGCCCTAGGGCTCCCATGATTTCTAATATTTAATTTTAAGTAACACAAACGCATGTAAGCTATTCCAATGTACAGGTTCTGGGTTGTAATCTTTAAAAAGAAAAAAATAACCGAGAGTTGGCTATAATAATATGCAATAACATAAAAATTTAAACAAAGTGATCAGAGAATGGTTTGTTCTACAACTGTTCTAAAGCTAGTAACTAAACAAAGTAGTCTTGCTTTTGAAGTTTCAAGAAGAAAACTGTAATTTTAAATAAAGGAGATAGAAACTTAAACCTTGCCTAGAAAATGCATCTACTAAATTCACTTAAGAACACCCAGTCTTATTTCTACAGAAACCCAAACCTTTCTGGTGACCGTGATCTTGTTCGTCTTTTTTTGCGAACACCAGGTGAAGAAGATCTAGAAGGGCTTCTCTTTCTGTTCCTCTCAGGAGACGACGATGAACTTGAATACGATCTTTTTCTTGGGGAAGAAGAGCCCCTGTGGGACCTGGAGCTGGATCTTCATTGATTGGGAAACAAATCAGACATTTCATTACAGAAGAAATGAAGACAACTCCTTAGTTTCCCAAAACAAACTGGATTATGACTGTGAGAATTTTGTAAGGAGGGATACTTACTGCTTACTCAACAGAAGACTTCTGGATCAACCATGAATATGTTCTATTTAAATACAACCGCTTTTTACAAACTGTATTTACCCCCTGGCTCGAAAAGAATCATTTTTTTAGACTTGCTTAAGGCTTTCCAGTTTATAGTGCATAAACAGTAAAATCAATACTGTGAATTTATGTTCAGAAATGACATCATTCCATTGGGAAGAAAATCCGTCTGTCATCTACAACTTGCAGAGGACAGTGAGCTTCACGCTCTTCAATTTAGCGGCTACAGAGAACTGAGAGAGCAGGACCAGGATGAGATGCAACACTAGGAAGCTGCTATGGTCAAGGAAAAACAACTTGACTAGTCCTTATACTATGTATTTTTATGAAGAAGTACGCATGAAGTATGAAATGGTGACATTCACATGGTTCAGGCGGAAGTAAATGCAAAATATTTAAATGAAAATTTTCTTCATTTACGAATTTTGGTTGAAGGAATTTAGCTCAAACTTCCCAAAAAATTCGCCTTTGGGCTTAGAATAAAACCAGAAAGCCCAAAAGGAGAATTCTTTGGAAAGTTGTAAGCAGTTACAAATTTGGGAAGGATATGAAGGCTGCTCTGTGGACCATAAACCTACAGTTCCTAAAGGGACCAAAACTGTAACATGCAGTTAGAGAGTACACTGGTTCTCTATTCTGTAGTGGCTTAGTAAGTGTGCTAGTCATTCTTTCCTCCTTGATGGGATTAAGACTGGAGATACCCTCAAATGCTAGATTAGGCTCAGGTAAATAAGCCATCCCCAGAAGAGTTGTTCTTACCCTTCAATGTGAATTTCCACGAGTGGAATTTCAGAGGCTTTCCTATAACTGCTAAATGCCCATAGTAGACAATCTATAAATTAATGAACTTAAATAGAAGCAACGTATTTTAGGCTGGATGTATGTGGAAGTGCAAGCCTTTAACCCCAGCACTCTGGAGGCAGAGGTAGGTGGATCTGAGTTTGAGGCCAGCCAGAGCTATTCAGAGAGGCCCTGCCTCAAAAACAATAATCAAAAAACACCACCCACCTCCAAAAAAAATCCGAGCATATTTTAATCAAGTACAGAAAATTTTTTCAAGAAAGTGAAAAACGAGTTTTATTTGCTGTTATCAACTTGTATCTGTGACATTTGACTAAATGCAACCCAACCCTTTACAGCAACGTTTAGACTACATCTCATCTAAATTAACACACGACCTGAGTTTTAAGAGAGGTGTTTGTTTTAAAAATAGTTTATAATACTGCTTTGAAACTAGGGGAAATGAAAAGGCAGTCAAAACGGCAAAGCTCTCTCTAAATGTCTGCCTTGCAAATGAAATGTTTCCTCTTCGTGACACAAGTCTCCACTGTGTGGCTACCTGCTGCAAACTGTTCAGTGCACTAGAGAGTGTCACCTTCCTACCTCACACTTAGCTCCACAGTTAACAAGTCCTGTTTGTGCAAAATGACCACCTTTCAGTCATGGGAATGTCTTGGCACACGGCTGGCGATGGAAACGTTCACGGTGAGATACAGATCAAGCCAAGGCAAGCGCATTAGTTTTCTAGCGCTAAAATAAAACTGACGAATAGAAGCAAAACAACGGGGAGAGCAGCGGCAGCGTCTGCGGCCGTCAAGTATCTGCGCTCTCTGCCGTGCAGAGATGCTACCTCATTCACCTTGATTTCGACCCACGAGATCTCGAACGTTCTCTTGAACTGGAACGAGATCTTGACTGCGAGCTGGAAGAGCTTCCTGAGCGGGACCTGGAACAACAGGAACATTTTTTTCTAGGACCACTCTGCTGAGTTTTGTGACATGAGCAGTGAAGAGAGACATCAGAGTACATCCCACATACGAAGGCACCTACGCAAGATACGTACATCCAAAACAAAATAACAAAGCATTTTATTGCTGTAATGGAAAGATTAAAAAAAACCCAACAACTACCACTTTCCACACCTAATCAAATTACTACAAAACCTGTAGATTATAAGCAAGGAGCAGTACCAGTTCACCACAAAGATAATGAATACTTTATGCTCACTAATAATTAATTAGAAGTCACCCAAGACTAACACATCCAGTAAAGAATAGTACAGTTTACATTTAAATTCTCTTTCACTTTCATTCATAAAACACTGAGTTTCTTGGTATCTAGCTACCACAACGTCATAACACTTGGCATTATCTACTTGGTCTCGGCTCTTCCAGGTGCCTGGCTCAAAGAACTACAAAGACAGCACAATCCCGGCACTGTTGTAATGTAATTGCATTAGTGGAAAAAAACAAAAAACAAAAAACGTGGCACTAGGGGAGACACAATCCATTTAAATTCTAAAAATCCCAAATGACATTCTTTAACACCCACCCTCAGCTGATCCTACAAAGAGATAGGACTTCATTTCTTTTCTCAGAATTACTGTTTTTTTGGGGAGGGAAGGGGGATGAGCCAGGAATTGAACTTAGGGCCTTATACATACTAGACATGTACTCTATCTACCACTGAGCTATATTTCCAACCCAAAGTACTCCTGAAAGCACTGTAATGCTTTTAGGTGTTATAGCACTAGCGAAATACTTGGCAACTCATATTTTATTCTTCCAAATATGATTAAGATCCGCTGCCCTTAACTGTGAACTACATAAAATGTTTAGTTTTACACTATCAAATCTGTATTTTACGGTTAGCAAAAAAATATTATTCAAGTACAACAGCAACTGCATGTCTCCTTATTCGTAGATACTGCCAAACCATCAGCGTCAGGTCAACAGAACATGACTGAATTTGTTTCTTCAGACTACCGATAGTAAAAAATGTTTAATTATACGACAAAGTCATTAGTGCCCAGAAAATCTCTAGATAAGCCCTTAATGTACTGAATACATCTCTACCTTATTTAGTTGCTATAGTGAGTTAAAGTGATTTAAGTCTATTCTAGTAAAAGAAAAGGCGCTAATACAGAATAAATGAGTTTCATGTAAGACTTGCTGTTTCTAAAATACAGGACAATACATACTCGGCACGAAGATCAAGTCTAGCAAAGGAGACTTAATCGAAATCTTTAAAATAAAAGGCTTATTTAGTTAAAAAATAAATTAATAAAGAAAGAAGTTAAGATACTGACATTTTGACTGGCGTTACCCTTGACCTGTACCCGTTTACCTGGACCTAGACCTTGAACTTGAGGGGGAAGATGAGCGTGAAGACCTCGAATGAGAAGATCGGGACTTTGAGCGACTTCGTCTACTAGCCTTCTTTTTATTGCTATCTTCTTCTTCGCTGGCATCAAGATTATATTTTGAGAGATCAGCATCTTCTTCATCCTCATCCTAATAAAAAATTTATTTTTATTTAGACATTTAGCTATTAATGATACCTATCAAGAAAGATGAACACTTAGTGTACTAAACATTTTCATATGGATGTTATCAAATACTTCAATGTAAATTTATTCTTGATTCTGGGATTCACCCAGGAAACCTCATTCCAACATAAACCTACAAGTCTTTCCTTTGCTTTCACATTGCTACCACATTAGCAATGCTCAGTTTTATCTCCTTCAAAGTCCTGTAGTTCACATCCATTAGCTCTGGTTTGGAACAGCATAGAAAAGTAACCTTTATACAGTTCACATTCACTCCCCAAACCCTCAACATGCTGACACCGGTCACACTGAAGAGCAGGCAGGTGATAAATAAATAATGCACCTGTTTCTTCAAACACTTGCATTCCATGACTATCTAGGATCAGACTCCAAAGTATCCTGTGTCTGGACTATAAAGCCAGGCCCCAAAGAATGAACCATTTCCACTCTAAAGTAAAAGCTGACCCCACCACCTCTCTTGCTGTAACGGCCCAGCCCACACATGGCGGTCCCTGCCCGCTTCTTTGGTGAGGATGGACAGTCACCAGAGGTACAAGGTGTTACAGCATCTGTGCTACAGATGGTTCAAAGACAAAGGGGAACACAGGACAAGGACGTGTTTACCTCATCTAATTTATACTTAGAAAGATCTTCATCCTCATCCTCTTCTTCGCCCTCTGATTCTTTGTCTTCAACTTCCTTTAGTATAGATGCAGGACCAACTGCCTTTCCCCTATATTTTTTCTTTTTACGTCCAAACTAGAGAAAAACAAATTCAAAACATTTCTGGAAGGCTGAAAACACTTTAAAATCAATCTATTTTCTAAAAAAAAATTCATATATTTAAGTGAATTAATTTCAAATTGTACTTAAAAGAAGACATTTTAAATTGCCCCTCAAAGGGCTGGGGAGATAGTTCAGTGGATAAAGTGCTTGCTATGTAAGCATAAGGACTTCTGTTCAGATCCCCAGCACCCACACGAAAACCAGATACAGTAGTGTGTGCCTGCAACCTCTGCACTCGTCGGCAGAGACAGGAGGCTCCCTGGAGTTCATAGCCAGTCAGCCTACCTGGTGAGTAATAGGTTCAATTTGAGAGCCCTGTCTCAAAAAACAATGTAGAGAGCGATAAAGAGGATGATACCAACCCATGGCCTCCACAGCCCCACACGTGGGAATGTGCATCGCCCCACATACACCTTAGCATGAAGAATACTTTAACATTCCCGTATTAGACTTAGTCCGTACACACCCAATCAGAGCTTACCTCATCATATTCTCCATCAGACTCTTCTCTTTCTATATATTCAACATTTTCTCTTTCGTTAAAACCACCACCGTAGCCTAAAAAGAGGGTGTAAATTGCTGTAACAACTCTCTGAAGGAGCTCAACTTTTATGCCCACATTGTTCTCAGCCAAAAGAAAAAGAAAATCTAATCGGTGGCAGTTGCTTTTACATTTTGAGTCTTTTGAAAGTGGAAAGCCCTGGCAGAGATGGCGTGGGTAAGGCCTCTCGGCCGCATTGCTTTCCCTTTCTCGCCCTGCGCCGTTATTCATGGATCAGACAGGAAGATCCCGCCCTTCCTCCATGTTCTAGGACTTTCTTCTATACAATTCTGTAATCTGGCTCAGCAACAACCATGGATAAAACTTCTTACCAGTTGCAGATAGCCTGAAATCTCTGATAAAAATCTCTAACATATACATTCAAGTGTGGTGTGATAAAACGTGGCCTTTGGTTTTGCAAGACTATTCCTCATTTACTTTAGAGTGTTGTGAAGTCAGGCTCTCCGACTAGCTATTAGGACCCAGCTAAGATTGGCCAAGCACAGTTCTCAGCCATCACAACTGATGTCTACAACTTGGGGGAACTCTGACAGGAGCTTAAGTCCATGTGGGTAAGAAAAAGTTGGTGTGAGGACAGCAAGCCCAGCTTCTGAGTAAGTCTCTCACTGAAAGGGCACCATGTAATCGAACCCGACGCCCACGGCACAGCAGTGATCATACCGGGCCAATGACATCGAGGCAGCAAAATTTCTTTATATTTGCTAATCACGGGTATGAAAAATATCTCATTTTCAGATTTCACATTAATAAAACATTCCTTTTCTTCATGCTACTTTGGCAATGAAAACTTAAAAAAAGTAAAAGGTGTCGAAAATTCACCTACTGTAGGACCAGGGAAAGGGTTCAGTGGTTAAAAGCACCAGCCATGCAGGGTGATGGCCTAGATTCAATCGCTAAGACTCTCTGTGGAAAATCAGATGTAGCATCGGCAATCCCAGCACTCCACAGCAAGATGGCAGTCAGACACATAATCACCTGGAAGCCTGGGGCCAGCTAGCCAGAGTACAAAACACAGCAGAGGAAAAAAAGTCTGCTTCCATATGGTGTGGTCAAGAGAACTCGCTTCCAAGTTATTGCATGGTGCACTTCGTAAGAGACCATGTACAAGTAACTCTCAGCAGGAGCTCTTTGCTCAAAATTAATAACATCCAATGAAAAATGACAGAATAATTATGAATGAGAGCTAAGAGACTATAGGGCAATTATGAAGTGAGCCATAAGCCAAGCAGACAATGTTGCAAAGGCACATGCACATATATATAAAACGAAGACTTGTAAGCTAATCCGTTCTTACATTTAAGCCACAGGAAAAGAAACGAAACAGTTCACTGACACAGAGATCAAGATGTGTCCTGAACACAAATAAATACAACCAATGAATTCTCTCCACACAGGACAAGAGTAGTTCACCAGGAAAACCCTCTGCTTCTCACAGCAATGTGGGTGAGCTGGTGGGTGTTATTTCCTTCTACTGGCCTAAACCCTAAAACTTGTACAAGTTTTTGTCTATGCTCCTCATTTACCCAGTGCCATTTTCTCTAGAGACAAGAAAAGTGTTAAGATGGCTCAGGTCAAGAGCACTGGCTGCTCTGGGGAGGACCTAGGTCAGCTTCCAGACCCCATGAGGCAGGTGACTGCCATCCATTCATAACTCCAACTCCAGGGAAGACGACGCCCTCTTCTGACTTTTGCAGGCACTGCACACGTGTGGTGCACTTACATATGTGCAGGCAAAAACCTTGACTGCTTAAGATAAAAATAAAAAAGAAGTTTAGAACCTTTCATTCTACCAGACCCACCCAGGCACTTCCGTTCTACCAAGGCAGCAGGAGGGCAGTTCTTCCAGTCCCGGGTCCTCCGTGTGCTCTAAAGGGTTTCCTAGATGCCACAAGGAGGTTGTCCAACGTGTGGATCTTTGATACGTCAGGGTTCACAAAAGCTACTTGCTCTAGGAGGCAACTCTGGCAATCTTTGGTGGTGAGCTCAGTTTGCTAATTCAAGAAATGCCAGCCCATTTCACCACAGCTCACAAACCTTCTTCTATAAGTGAATAGAAAACAAAACACGTGGTGCTGGGCAAGGATTCTAAGCTTCTTTAGGGT
Organism: Eospalax fontanierii; assembly: GCA_035773235.1. NCBI lineage: Eukaryota > Metazoa > Chordata > Mammalia > Rodentia > Spalacidae > Eospalax > Eospalax fontanierii. The sequence goes on from CM069543.1 coordinate 8,985,338, forward strand.
TAAATGAGTTTAGATGGGACAACAAACCAAGAATGTCAATTTATAGTAAAATCTCAGTATTTGCAAATTTGGGTCAGAAAAATGTAAAGAAGCTGAGCAAGTGCCAATAAATAATTAATAAGCTTCAAATGACTCCAATTTAGGCCCCTGGGAATGGAGAAAGGGGAGGGCAGTGACACATACTCTGAGGACTAAGACAGTGACTTAAAAGTTCTGTGGGATTCTTTCTTCTGAACAACTCAGCTCTGACAATCTCTCGGGAAACAGTCATAAAGAAGAAAAATGCCAATGTATTAAGATTGGTTCTATGTCTTCCCCTAACGTAAATGGGAAAAATACCCAGAAAACGAGCACAGAAACGGAGAGCACAGGAAACAGTAAAGAGAACGCCAAGATTGCTGCTGTCGGCAATGTCTCCGATCGTTAAGCTTCTCTTATTCAAATCTTGCTCTGTAAGTCACCGGGAAACTTGGCCAACCTCAACTCAAATAGTGAGGAAAAAGTCACTTGACACCTTCAACATTTCTCAGCAAAAACAAATCCATACAGCCAGAGAAGTAGGAAAGGCTCAGACACCAACACCCCAGTCAAGGAAGAGACAAATTGCTGACTGACGTGCCACGCTGCAGCTTCCACCCCAGCAGGACTCCTACACTAAACCTCTGCCACCCAGGGCTCAGGGATCACTGGAGGTGGAAAGACTTTAGGAGCCAGGGAGGAGGTGCATGACCTTAAGGAAAGGAGCAGTCCAGGCTCCTCAGATGAACTCACAGCAGTGATGACAGTATGCACAAGGCCCTTGCGAACTCAATCAGACAAAACCCAGCATAGAAATGGGCAGCAGGCCCCAACCTTGGATGAGAACCATTGACAGCTGATCACTGCTGGAGAGGGAGATTGATCTTCTTTAGGGGAGTGACACTAGACAGCTGAACAGGCTCCAGTGCATGAACTTACACGAAAGGACATCTGGGTGTGAAAACTTCAGTCGACAGGCCATAACACGTATGACAGAATGCATGAAATCCTGTGGGAGGACTATGGGGTGGGGCCCAAATGGGATTAAGATGTATGAAATGCACAAAAATTTAATGAAAACATATACTGAATTTTCTTTTAAATTGGACTTTTATCTTAAAGGCAAACAAAAGGTTTTAAAATAAGTCTTCAATCTGGAGAAAAAATAATATAAACAAAACCAATCAATCAAACAGACAAAATTTTTTGTCCTCAATGCGGCACAGAAGGAGGGGGCACCACCTAGGTGACAGCTTTTCCATGACAGGACACAACGGTCCCTGCTCATGGTGGGGACGGCAGAGTCTGAGGGCAGGGGTAAGATGAGGAAAGAGCCGACCTGACTAGGGGGCACATCTGGGTTTCTGGCTACATAATGTAGTGGCATTTGTTAGGTGGGTGGTAACAATATGTGAAAGAGCGCATTGCAAGAAGCCAGGTTTGGGGGGAGTCACAAATTCCATTAAGATATGACAACTGTAAAATAGGCAGCTGTATAGCTGGTCAAAGAAATCTGATCTGGAGATATAAATTTGGGTATTATGGTATGTGTATAGCTACTTAAATTTTGTTTTTTGAAAAACATAAGAGAAAACAAGGCCTAGAGAATAAGCCTTGAGAAACCCAGACATTCAGTGCAGAACACAGAAGAGCAAACCCTGGGCTGGGGTGGGCTGGGCTGAAGGGATGACTCAGTGGCTGAGAACACTGGCTGCTCTTGCAGAAGACCCAGGTTCAAATCCCAGCTCCCATGTGGCTGCTAACAACTGTCTGACTCCAGTTCTAGGAGATCCGATGCCCTATGCCCTATTCTCTTCTTCACAGGCACTGCATGACATGGGTAGTCTAATTTGATACATGCAGGCAATATAAAATACATATAAATACATATAAAACTAATATATATAAATACATATAAAACTAATAAATAAACTTAGAAAAAAACAAGAAGAGAGTGAACCCACAAAAGACAAAACATCCAGAGAAGCAGGAGAAAGATGGACTGGGGTGTAAGAGAAGGTGGAAAGCACCCTGTGCTAAAGCCTCATCTACACAATCAGAGGTGGAATCAGAACACTGAAAAGGAAAGGATGTCTAGGATATTGGCAATGAGGTCCTCACGTGTAAGAATGTAAAGTTTAGGAAAAAAGTAGAGAAATAAAAGTCTGGAAAAGCTTGATTGGAAAGAATCGTCACTGGGCCTCTGACTCTCAGAAGGACGGTGGCAGTGGTGTGGAGTTATGGAGAAAGAGAAAAGTAGGAACAGTTTACCGAGTCCAAAGCCTAACACGGGGAGTAGGAATCAGCAGACTATGTGGTCATGTGACACACTAGTAGCTGACAGAAGCAGCTTCAAGTAGTCAATGTTGGTCAGTCAACTGTTGATACAACAACTCTTCCAGAGTCTCACTGATAGCCCGTATGAACAATGGCTGGTTATACTTCAGTCAATGACTACTGAATGACACTGAAATAATCATTAGGCATTTAGGACCAAAGAGGTCTGATAACTGACCCAATGACAAAGAACTTAACAGTTCTTTGATGATAAGACCATAATGCCGAAGACATCACATGCTCGAGTTACAGGACATAAGGAAATCCAGCTGCTACCAACCTGGACTCTTCACCCCACCAGCTAGCTGTCAACATAGGGAAGATTCTATGTACACCACTGGGGACAGAAGCAGCCAACAGTATTACCCAATACTAGACCTTGTGAGCTACAAAAATGAGTGGCCTGGCAGAAGACTCCATCGATGCAATAGTGGTGTGAATGCTATGGGAGAAGCCAGCACTTTCTGACTGGGTTTGAAGCTCACTCCTCAGAGAGAGTTCATGCTTGGGGCCAAACCTGGCTGGGTCACAGGCTAAAGTCATGGGAGAACTCAGCACAACTGTTCTATTAGAGAGATAGTATTACCAGTGGGTGTGTATATAACTATAAGAACCATAAGTCCTTATCTTTGTACCCAGAGATCCATGTATTTCTCAGTCATCCTTAGGGAAGCTTCTTTTTTGCACTAGATGGTGATTAAGACAAAGATCCACAAGTGGGCAAGGTGCAGAGTAAGAGGCTACAGAGTGCTCATCTTTAAAAGGGACATCTACTGTGATATCCTCCAAGGTCCAGGGATCAACATGGGGACGTCTACTGTGATACCCCCTCCAAGGCCCAGGGATCATCATGGGGACATCTACTGTGATACCCTCCAAGGCCCAGGGAATCTTCAAGAAAGAGGCTACTCATGCTGCGGCAGATAGTCCAACACCTATGAACATACTAGCAGCCCTAAGTGGACTCAGTGTGTGAAGAAAAAAAAAAGTACATGGAAATGGGAGCTGGATTTGACCAAAATACATTAGGCACATGTGATATTCTTGAAGAGTTAAAAGAAACTGAAAAAAAATGGGGAGTTCTATGGTTTGCAGTTTGTATTTTTAAAGTTTCCCAGACTACTTTAACATGTGGCTAAGTTTAAGAATTGTTTTTTTTTTTTCAGTTTTAGAGGATACCTTCAAAAGTGACCCTTTGTTCTTTCTGGCTATTAGGTATACATTATTACTGCATACCAAGTAACATAAGTAACATACATCTAAACCGGAATGTGGTTGGGAGCTGAACAGCTTCTCTGAAAGTACTCAAGGATTTCTAAATGTTATGGTAGAGCTTCCTACGCTGTAAACAGTGAAATCATGAATAAAATGTTTGAATGCTAAGGGTTTAGAAAAAAATCCCATTGAACACACAAGGCGCAGTGGTAGCACACGCAAGGCCAAGACGGGGTGAAAGCTGAAAGCCACCCCTGATTACATACTGAGTTGGAGGCCAGCTTGGGCTACATGAGACCCATTAGATTAGAACGTGGTTGGACCTACCTGTTCTTTCTTCTAACTTAGCATACTTGGGAGTATTGCACATGTTGCACTCGGATCTTCTGGCCCAGTTCACATTACTGCAACTATGATCACGAAAAACATCAAATTAGAAGGCAAAAAAATACTGAAAAAATCATTAGACAGCCTAGAATTTTAAGGCAAAATTATTAGTATAAAATAATGCTCATTAAGGGGTAATATAAAATTTAAATATGTACATTGTTCTAGAGGATGCAGGTTCTAATAGACTAAACTAAACTACTCACTATAAAGAAGATTCTGTTACTTTGGTGGAAAACAGCACTTTAAAAGTTGAAGCTGTGTCTAATTTATCAGTCTCTGAATCTACTCAAGGAGTAAGGCTAGACCTTCCAAATAAAGTCAGCATGTTTATTCCTTTTCAACACAGGAAATCCTGTGACTTAACTTTGCTGTTGAAAAAATTTCCCATACAAACTTAAGGTCTACAGGACCAGCATCTGGTTCAGTGGTCTTTCATAAATGTAAGATTTATCTATGCAGAAAAAAAATGTAGAGTAGAGGTTGGGAATTTTAATACAAAACAAAATCTACACTTGAAAGGTAGAAAAAAAAATGAAGAGTACTACCTAATGAGGATTAATCTTCTTATGGAAGGCAGCTTAAGCTTTTATGCTGCAAAGAGGCAAAATGAATTTGTGTATTTCATATTACCAAAGTGGCAAAAAATTGAAATTATTCAGCAACAGGAACAGCCCATGGTGCCATTAGTGTCTCTCAGCGCCTTTGGTTATTAGTTCACCATGGACATTCATTTACTGATACTCAGACTGGAGATCAATACACTTGTGGCTTCACAGGATACGTCTCATCAATGTGACATACTGAGTAGTAGTCAGACCACTGCAATCATGTAGAGCAACACATACGTTTTGCACTGCCAGTCGTTAGCGCTGAACAAGCCTCGGCTCTTTTCTGCAAGTGTCTTTCCTATCTCTGTGCCTCCCGCCTTCATCATCTTCGCCTCAGTTGTTTTCTCTGAAGACACATAGACAGACAAAACAACATAAGCCAGAGACGATGAGAAGATCTGCATCAGAAGTAGTCACAGAATCATCCCTAAGTACGTACCCCGACCACATCTATTACAGCTGGTTCTTCTAGCAAAGTTCACATTTCCACATCTGGAAATAAAACAGAAGCACTTGATTTTTAAAATGTTAAAATGTTTACATCGTCACCACTAAATATCTGGAACACAGTATGTTCATGTTAAATTAACTTGGAGAAACAAGTCCAGAGTAGTACATCTCAATAATTATAGTAAATCATTTAAGATTTGTGTCTTGTTTCTTCAGACTAATATGCATCATTAATTTTAGCGAAATCCCCTTGTTCCAAAGTGTGATTTGATTCTTCTTAAATATTAGACAAGACACCGAAGAATCTTTTCTTTTTCTTTGGTCTTTTTGAGGCAGGTTCTTCCTGCAGTCCCAGCTGGTCTGGAACTCACTGTGGAATCCAGGCTGTCTTTGATCTCACAGAGATCCACCTGCCTCTGCCTCCTAAGTGTGGGGATGAAGGATGTGTGTTATACGCTCAGCTCAGACTCTTTTTTTTTTCCTTCTTCTTCTTCTTTTTTTTTTTTAAAGAAACAAGAGCCTAACCATGTAGCCCTGGCTGGCCTGGAACTCACTAAATAGATCACGCTGGTCTGGAATTCACAGATATTTGCTGCCTCTGCCTTCTGAGTGCTGGTTTTAAAGGGTTACACCACCATGCCCAGCTTCCAAAGAATTGTTCTCTTTGTTTTTAAACGAAACACCAAATTAAGTTGTACAATATAAATCTAGGAACTGATCAATGGGGAAGGAATAACGAAGGCCTGATAAAAGGTCTTTTTATAGGTAGGAAGTAGGAGGAAAAGAAAATAGGTTATATTATCTAAATACAATTAGCAAAAAAGAACTTTTGAGTATTATCATATTTATCAAACCTAAAGCATAGCAAAAAATAACACTTTATATAGACGTCTAAATGGCAGATAATTAAATAAAAGAAGCTCATCTGACTTAAAAGATTACACTAGAGTGAGATAAACGTGAAACTGAAATTAGTCCTAAACTGAATTTGAGGTTGCTTACACACAGACAGGAGCCCAAGAACAGAGAATATCGTGACATTATCTACTTGATTTACACACACTGTAAACTTCCCCTTTGATCCCAGCACTGGAGAGGCAGAGTTCTAGGCGAGTCTGGTCTGCATCGCAAGTTCCAGACCAGCCAGGGGTACATAACATAGTGAGACCCGGTCTCAGAAAACAAAAGGGAAAGCCTGACCTACTATCTGGGTGTATTCTCATCAAGAAAGCACACATCACTCTACGACCTACCCGCAGCACCTGGGCCGGAAGCTGGCTAGGTCCTGACCTTTTCAAGTATTTGCAGCAATATACCCACTGTGCAGTGCCCAGCTATGCGGAGCTGGGTGAATGTGAGTCACAGCCCCCAAGTGCTGTCCAAGCAGCATCCAGCTCGGTACTCTTCTGCTGTCCACGTACTACCCATCACTATCGTGACGCATTTCCAAGCACATTTCTAGCAAAGATACTGGGGTTTCTCCGGGCCCGCCCGAGACGCCGAGCACCAGGGCCAGAAGATCCTGTCTGCTCTCCGCTGCTCGCGCTCCGGGCCAACAGGTTCTCAAATGGGATCATCAAGCTCAGCACTACCCAGGACCACCTGGGCGGCCACGAGCACGCGTGCGGGGCGCGCAGTTCGGGTGGAGGGTCCCAGGTCACGGGACAGGGGTCTGCAGAGGCCGGGGGACCAGCCCGGAGCCCGCGGGACCCGGACGCGGGTGATCATGGAGCCCGGGGCCCAGTTCCGACGAGCCACGCGCGGGCCGGCCCACGGCCCATTGAGGGCGCCGACCGCGCCCCCCCGCATCGCGGGTCCCCCCACGCAGGCCGGATCCCCGCAAGCCGCCGCCCGGATTCTCCACGCAGGCCGGATCCCGGATCCCCCGCAGGACCGGTATCCCCGCGCATCCCGGATCCCCGCAGGCCGCAGCCTGGATCTCTCCCTGCAGGTTCCCACAGCCCGGATCCTCCACGCAGGCCGGATCCCCACAGGCCGCATCCCCCGCGCAGCCCGGATCCCCGCAGGCCGCATCCCGGACCTCCCCGCGGGTCTACGCAGTCCGGTCCCCCGCATCCCGGACCCCTCGGCGCAGGTCCACGCAGCCCGCACCCTCACCCCGGGCCCGGGCCCCTGCCCCGCTCACTTCTTGTCCGGGCAGATCCAGTCCCCGTCGCTGACGCGGAAATTCTTGGTGGACATGTTGGCCGCCAGCAGCTGCGCCGCCCGCACGACGTCCTCGCCGGGGCCTCGCGCCCGGGCTGCCCGCCGCCCGCCGGAGCCGCCCTGGACCCGCCCCCCGCCGCAGCTTCAGCGAGCGTCCGCACAGGCGCCGCCCGGGCAGCCCGGCCAGGCGGCCGTCATGGCGCCACGGGCTCCGCGCAGCCCCGGCAGGTCGGAGGCCCCCAGAGACGCCCTTCCGCTTCCGGGGCGGGGCCAGCGTGGCGGCCGGAAATGAGCGGGCGGCTGAGGCAGAAGTCTTGCGGCCTGCTCCCGCGCGGGGCGCGCGTCGAGGTGGGCCGTTCGAGAGTTAGGACCCGCTGTGCGGGCCGATGTCTAGACGCACGGTGACGTTGTAGCCCAGGTTGGCCCGGAGCTCGCCATGTGGTTCCGGTGGCCCCGAATTCCGGCCGTCCCCGGCGTCATGCTAGGGTTCCAGGCTGCCCCCGTCCAGCCTCTCCGCATGGGGTCTCGCTGCTGGCCGGGCTGGTTTAGTATTCATGCGGAGAAGGCTCCTGGGTCTCCCGCACGTCACTGTGGTACAGGCCAGCTCTGCACAAGAGGCAGCACCCAGCATAGCTCTAAACAAGGAAGCAGTCCTTTGGGTAGCATCACTATTGAGTCCTGCATGTGAGTGCTGTTTGGAGTCTGCCCAGTGCATAAACCCTTGGCTTATTCGGCTCCTTCGCAGCAGTGGCGGTCGTAGGTTCTGAGACCCCTTTCCTGGCCCGCTCAGTTCATCACAGAGCTCGTCCGGCTTCGTCCAGACCTGGAGGACTACCCCCCGCCCCCCATCTAGCTCCTGCCTTGATCCCCCCGAACACTCCACCTTGCAGAGCCCCCCTCTTCTTGGTCTGTGAGAAATCAGAGGTCTCCCTTGGCGCTGTAGCCGCTTGCATAGCTACAACAGCTGCCGTGGCCAACCTGGGGTAAAGTGAGAGAAAAGAAAAGGTGGTGAGATTTTCTGCACACGTGAAATCCGTAGAGACAGCCTCATCTAGAGATCCCGTTTCTTTACTCACCCTTGGGTAAAAAGCTGAGCAGGTTCTCTATTTCCTCCAGGTCATGCTCACTCCTCAGTTCATCTGGCTGGGGAGAAAAGGTTTTCATTTTTTAAAAACAATTATCGCTGCTAGTGTGGTGGTGCCCGCCTGAAAAGCACTCAGGAAACAGACAGGCGGGTCTCTATGAGGTCGAGGCCAGCCTGGTCCCCGTAGCAAGTTCCAGGCCAGCTAGGGCTACAAGGAGACTCAAAAAGACCAAAAGAAAAAAAAAATCCTCAGTTATTGCTGCCACGGATTTTGTAGCTGTGGTGCGCCAGTAATAGCAAAACCATCCCGCCCAAGCTCCGAGCCTTCTCAGTGCCGCAGGCCGGGGCTTGTGTGTTGGATCTTGAGTTTTCATTGTCATCAGTGGAAGAGGTTGCAGAGTCTACTGCATCCTGCTGGCCCTGCAGATCAGGGAAGTGCGATTTAAAACCACAACGCGGTGCTGCTACGCAGTCATCGAAATGACTGGAGTGGAATGTCTACCAACCCCGGGCCTTGAGAGCTCGGTGCGATGCTGGCCACGTGTCACGTGGTCGGACTTGGCCTATTTCGACTTTATCGTGGGGAGGATGGGATCGTGGTTGGCTTCACAGTTTGAGTTGTGATCTTTTCTTCTCTGGGGTATTGGGTGCACTTGTGATTCCAGGTAGCAGCAGTGGCTGTCCTGATGTAAAGGACTCAGAATCTGCTTGGTACAGTGTTGCTAAGCTACCACGCTCAGTAGGTTAGGGTTTTTTAAAAATGCATTTTCAACTTAAAATAGGTTTGTCATATGGTGTTTTCAACCTAATGATGTTAATGTAACCCCATCACAAGTCAAGGAAATATTTGTCAAAATCTATGAAATCTGAACATATGCATTTACCCTGACCCTGAAATTCCTCTCCCCAGTGAATTCCCTAAGTGGTGCAAATATGTCCATTGATGATCTGTGTAACAGTGTTCACAACTGCATTATTCATGATGACCCCAGCTGGAAGCTTCCCAACTGCTTCTCAGTGGGAACCTGAATAAATAGATTGTTATGGAGTTGCTCCAGAGTACTGTCTACAACAAATTAGAGTGACATGTCCTAACCACACTGAGCAGCAAAAATGTCAAAAGCACTGTTTGGGACTGAGAATCCAGACATGGAATGGCTCCTTCGTATGATTCCATCTCTGTGGAGTTGAATAGCAGTCAGTCTAGTGCAATGCTCCATGGAGAGTGCGGAGTGGAAAGGAGTCAGTGACTGGAGGGGCTTCGAGGGACAGTAGCAGTGCGTGTAGCTACTGTAACAGGAGAGTGACCCCCAATGAGCATGTCAACAGAAAATTCCTCACAGTGAGTCTAGAATAATCTGAGCACACTTTAAGAATATGTCTGGGGATGACCTTGGTAGGTAATTTTAAGAATTATAACTGATTTTTCAAAGAAGGATGTTCCTAGAGTAGAGAATTCCTTCAACTATGCTAACTTGAAAGAAACCCCCTCCTTTTTCTCTTCTGATTATATGTGCATCAAGCAAGCCTTGAAATGTCCCTGCTAGGTGCTTTCTCGTGGCCTGAGTACACTTAGCTTAGCTTGGTGAAGCATTTGGAGTGATGTATCCATGCAAGTTGCTCTTGTAGATGAAGTTCTTTTTAGTTCTCTTTATGGATTCATAAATTATCAAGAGGGCCCCAAGAGGTTAGTTAGCTCTTGGACATGTTGGACATGTTGAAGCTGAGTTTCTGAACTTACTTATGGGAAAATCTGTCTTTAGATATTGAATCAGTGCTTTCTGTACTTGGAAAGAACCAGCATCACAACAATATGGTTTAAACCCTCCTACCAAAAATCAAAACAGAAAAGGAGTGCGTGTTGGGGCGCTATTATAAGAAGATGCTTGATTGAATGCCAGATCGTGCATAACTCAGATTCAGAAAGAGACTAAAAGAAGCTAACCTTTTTCCTTTCTAGTGCACTGTCTCCATCTCTTTGAGTGCTCGATGTACACATCATTCTTTTCTTTCACCAAATCCTTGCAACTTAGTTCAGAAGACAGAAGCAACTCCAGTCTTATCCCCATGCAAGCAGGCTCTTAACCTGACCCTGGTCCCAGCTATTCTTTGGAAAACTTCCTTGTAGAAACCTTTGCTGTCTTAGGTCACTCCAAACTCCACCCTGTGTGGGTCCTGTGATAGGAGCTCTGAGGTGTTCTCTTGTCTCTTGATGGTATGGTGGGACACTGAGGCACTGACCTCAGTCCCTGTCCCCCTCCTCAAGGTTCTCAGGGTCACACTGCTGTCTTTCTGTGTGTGGGTCCATCAGGTATCTTACAAGAGCTCTGGGATGAGATGATGTGGGGGTGTGACCATTGCTAGTCTCTGGAGGGAGGTCTGACTAGCTAAAGTTCCCATCAACAATGGCAGTATTTCTTTATTGGAGTTGTAGAAGTTTAGAGCACTGAGACCATGCTGACTCAAAAGTGATGTCTGTGACCCTAAGATGAATTCAGGGTTCCGGGCGCCTAGTGTGCACTGCTGACCTTTGTGAGGCTGTGTGTGGACCCCTACTTTCTATGTTGAGACTAAACATTTCTCTGAACGTTTGAGGGAGGCCTGGGTAGTGTAGGATCATTGACTCTGGGATGGGCCCCTCCTCCCCTGTCACCTAACATCCAGGCCTCCCACTCACAGTACAAACCCAGCACGCCCTTTTAGTCAACGTTGCATCACCTTGCTTTCCTCAGCAGTTGTGAGTCTTGTTCAGAGTGACAGACACTGCTTTCCCAGATGAGAATGCTGTCTGTGGTCTACCAAGAGTCCCTCACCTGTCCTTCCTGCTGGTGTCTGTGTTAGGAGCAAGATCACAGCTTTCAAGTGTTTCTCTTCTAGAGCTGCCATACTTAAGGCCCAGAAGGGAAGAAGATGTGTTATTTTGTGAATGTTCTCCATTCAATGTAAAGATGCTATCCAATCTGTGTATAGATGATACAGAATTCCCAAAAGACACTTAACATGATCATAGAACAGCATTGTGTGCATTTTCATGCATTTTCTGGTAAGACTTGGTTTGTGGTCCACCCCCACCAGCATACTGATAACAGTTTGAGAGCCAGTAGAAGCTGAGCTCACAGGCTGAACTGCACTGCAGCTGTTGTAGGGACCGTCAGTCATGATCTACTCACCACAAATAAATGGCATTACAGAACGTGACCAGCAGAAACCCTGTACTGTTCAGTTAAAGACTTCAGAGAGGGCATCCCTGTCAACAGCAGCATTCCCTCAAAGTGGGATGTGTGTGGCCAGCAGGCCAGCCAGCCAGGAATGGTGTCTTTGACAAAAATACAAGCAGATAGCTCTTAGAAACGGGAAAGTTTCGTGTCCACTGATTGGACAATAAATAGCTGTTTTCATACTTTTCCCTAACTCTAAGTATTTATTGATAAATTATTACATCTCAGATGGACCCATGCCTTGTAATGACCTTTATAATCAAATTTTTGCTGTGGGGAGCTCCTGCCTAGCCATCTCCTCCAAATGTCTTCTGGGATTTGGGGACCGGCTCAGGACCCAGAAGGTAGCAATGCTGTGCACACACTTCTCTCTCAAGAGACTCAAGGCTCCCATAGTCACGCGCATAGTGTAGACAGACTCCCAAGTGGAGTAGCTGAGTCTTAACTTAAAATTTCCAAATACTCCAGTCACCCGAGTTTGACTCCATGTGTAGCACAGATTCAGTAGGTTATGTTGAGTATTCAAAGCCATGATTGTGTGTGTGTGTGTGTGTGAGAGAGAGAGAGAGAGAGAGAGAGAGACAGAGAGTACATGCATATACATCTACATATATATATATATTATATATATATTATATATATATATATATATCCTGACTGGTAGGAGGTGGTGCTGTTTGGGAAAAGGACAAAAACAGTAGCTGGTTCTCCTGTACTGCACTGTTCTCTGGGTCTCCTGTACTGTTCTCTGGTGGTGTGTAACACATCAGCATAGAGTTAGCAGCACAGACGTTACTTAGCTATGGCCTCTCTGTCTGGGTGGTTGGGAAGCCTGTGGATAGCTTAGCTGGTTCCTCTGCTGTGTCTTACCAGGCAGATGTCGTGGTATGGACTGGGGCTTGGCGTCTTCCCCAAGCTTATTTGGGATCAGTATTTTAGAGTTCAGTTCTTGAGTCTTGAGGTCATAATTTTCTTTTCAGATATTGGCCAGATATGTTCACAGCTCCTAGAGCCCAACTTCAGCCCTATATCCCAGGGCATCGGAAAACACGGAGCAGATGCTCCAAAGCCAACAGGAGCGCTGCTCCTTGTTCTGCTGCTACAGCTGCTCACCATGGCCGTTGCTGTCGCCATCGTTCTGCAACGTAGTCATGGAGATGATTCCACTGCACGTGATGCCCATGCCACCCTGAGAGGGAGGGGCGGACCCTTCCTTGTCACAAGCCTTGTCTATACACATTGGGTCACAAACCTTAGGAGCCATCTTCAAGTCTTGCCAATCATGGTTCTTGAGTAGGTCACTGCTACCTTCAATGGTTGTCCACCTTTTTCTCCTTAACTTTCTTGAGAACAGTTCAACGGTTTATTACTGTGCACAGAGTGCTTTTGCTTAGATATCAAGACTCACATTCTCCAAGTATACATCCCCCCTAACACAGTTTTCCTTGCAACTTAAATAAATGTGCTGCAAGAAGTTATTAAATGTTGCATTCTTAGTATATTTTACCACGAACATTTCTTACCACGAACGTTTCTGTGAGTCCAGGAGGTAAAACCCGACCGCACATGCGCTCTTCACACCTCTCAGCTGAGCTACTCTTCATTCTGCAGGATCATTTGTGGGAAGCGTTTTCCAGCTGGTATGTCAGAGTCCTTTGTAAATTAATTACAGTGTTTGCTAGCCATGTGGAGGTGGTAAAGTCTGATTAGGTCAAGGAGGCTGGCTCTGCTGGAGACTGAAAGGCAGAGCTGGGACACCGTGCCACTGCAGGTCCCCTGCTGTCCTTGAGCTCACATCAAAGGAAAGACCTGGAACAATGCAGTTACAGGAAAATTTTCAGTAAAAGTCATACAATTAGAGTAAAAAGATTGAAGTTTTCCATCAACATAAGGAAAAACATAACCTTTTAGCTGATGAAAACCGTCCAGGTGTTCCATTACCGCATAAGAATGGGATGCGCATCCCTGACAGCACATCCGCTCATTAGGTCTCTCACTCAGCAAGTACCAGGCTAGCTGGTTGTATCAAGCTGGGTGTGGTGGTGCACACCTTTGATCCCAGCACTCCAGGGGAGGCAGAGGCAGGCTGATCTCTGTGAGTCTGAGGCTAGCCTGGTTTACATAGTTAGTTCCAAACCAATCAAAGCTACACAGTGATACCCTGTCTCAGGAAAACAGCACTCAAGGGCACTGTAGGCATACTCAGATGATCTCAGGAGTGTTTCTGTGGAAGGGAAGGAAATGCACTGATGTTACTTCATCACAAGCATCAGAAACTCAGTCTGCCTAAACTTTATTCTCAAAGGACTGGGAAAGGCATGAGGTAACTAATCATGAAGTTTAGGAAGGTGTCTGGTTCAGGCACTGAGCATTATGACTTAGTGTGGCATCTTGCTCAGGCGCTGAGCCTGCAGGCTTTGCCTGAGAATGAGTCTCTGTAGCTGTGGAGCTCTCCTCTCACCCCATCCACTTGCGTATTCTGGTTATTATTTCAATATTACCCTTCAATTATCTTTTAAATTAAAGACCATTAGAAATGCATCCACACCGATATAAATAACTAGTTTAGCACATTCTTCTTTATTTCTTATTGTGTGTGTGTATGTGTGTGTGTGATGTGAATGCAGGTGCTGTGGGAGGCTAGAGGTGTCAGATTCTCCTGGAGGTAGAGTTATAGGCAGTAGTGAGTCACCTCGCATGGTTGCTAAGAGTTGAAGTCGGGCTCCCTGGAGTGGCTATCCATTTACCAGAAACCAAATCTTAAAATCATGGGTCAAAATCTCAAATTTTAGGGGCTAGAAAAATGGCTCAGCAGTTAAGAATACTGGCTGTTCTTGCAGAAGATCTGGGTTCAGTTCCCAGCACCCACACAGCAGATAACAACTGTCTGTTAACTCCAGTTCCAGAGGATCTGATGCCTTCTGGTCTTTGTAGGTGCTGCACCACACAGATGAACTGACATACATGCAAGCAATGCAAAATTAAAACCAATAAATAAAATTTAAAAAACCTCAAGTGTTGCAGGGTCAGGGCAGTAACATAAATGAATAAAACTAGGCCTGAGTAAGACACTAGGTGTGGAGGAGAATATATAATGAACCTTTGGACAAATGCAGGTCCAGTCTGAGGATAAAGCCTGTTGCAGCCAGAGAAAAGGTGTGGGCTGTATTGCTAGAGTAGACTGAAAGTTGTGGGCACTGCCTGCCTATTAAACTTCAGTGGCTATGTTAAGAATTTCAGTTCTCTGGGGCTGGAGAGATGCTCAGCAGTTAAGAGCACTCTCTGCTCTTGCAGAGGACCCGGGTTTGATTCCCAGCACCCACCTGGAGGCTAACAACTGTCCATAACTCGTTCCAGGGGAATCTGTTGCTCTCTTCTGTCCTTCATGGGCACTGCAATACACGGGTACACTTACATACATGCAAGTAATACACTCATACACATGAAATAAGAATAATAAATTAAAAAAAAAGAATTTCAGATTTCTGCCGAGTGCGGTGACGCACGCCTTTAGTTCCAGCCCTAGGGAGGCAAAGGTAGGTGGATATCTGTGCCACTGAGGCCAGCCTGATCTACAAAGCAAGTGCCAGGCCAGCTGGGGCTACAGGGAGACCCTGTCTCAAAAAAGAACCCACCCCTCAAAAGAGACGTTCAGATTTCTGCAGAGAAATGGACTTTAGGACAGGAGATTGGGTGGGCAGTCCCTGCAGACTCTTCCTTTTAGGTCTCCTGAGAGGCTGTAGTCTGCAGAATTCTCTGGCTTGCCTTCCCATGGGCCCAAGTTTGTTCTCAGTCTTTATTGGTGCTGTGTCTCCACTTGCAGTGATCTAACAGCCACAGAACAGAGCTGGAGACTTGCATAGCAGAAACTGGAGAGAAAGAAAGCATAGCAATGGCTCAGCACTATTTCGTGGTTGTCTGAGTGCTGTGGTCAGAGTCTATCAGAGCAATGCTCTTGCATGGCCTGGTCCAGGAGTGTTTGGAGCACACTTCCTTGTGTCCCTGATTAGGAAGAGGAAAGAGAAAAGCAACTGACTCAGTGGACGTTCACTTTGGAAAGACCACTATGGGAAAGTGAAGAAAGCAGGCCCTGTTGCCTAATCCTCTTGTCAACTGAAAACCCAGGTAAATAGAAGAAATGGTTTTAAACAGGAGGAAAGACGAGGATGTAAAAGAGAAAGTGGGAGAAAGGACTTGAGGAGGAGGCAGAGGAGGAGACTTTTTTTTTTTTTTTTTAAACCAGAAGACTCTACTTGGGCAAGACTTGCCTCTAGTGTATGAACCAGAATCTATCAACTTATGCAACATGTCTGCCCTGGAAGGTGTCATGGGATGAGGTACAAAATGGGGATGTGTCATCAATTATTTGCTCCTACTTTGTGAGACAATATACAAAACCTATGAGGAAATGTGTCTATTAATCTGGATCATCGAAAGGGAGGGTCTGGAAGCTACCACAATGCTCCACGTCTATCTCCAGTCTGTCTTTGTCTCCTGAAGACCTGTTCTCTTGAAATGATTAGTAAAGTTTGAGGCTAGTTTTGATTTTGTAGATTGATTTGATAAACCAGCCCTGTGCTTATCTGGTCATGGTGACTGGTTGAAAACTGAACCAGGAAATACTAGTGTGATATTACATAGGACTTTCATAGGGACCTTGGAAGAGTTTTTTCTTGAGTGGAGCTGGGGTTTGTGAACCTGTGATCTGTAACTCTGAATTTAGTTTTGAGTCATGTCTCTGATCATTAGACATTCTAGTCACATGAACCAAGTTAGAACATTTTCTTTTTGTTTAAACTCAGTTTTACAGGATTTTGGTCACTTTCAACCAATAATTCTGATTGATGTTATGGTGCGAATTTTGTATGGGCTACATTAGGAGAATCTGAGAACTCGACCCAGTCAGCCTACAGGGAAGGAGCCTCGTTCTCATAGGTTAAATGTACCTGTAATCTGAAGACTCTACAGATTGTAACTCTTTACTGAAACAGTGAGTATGTGTAGTATTTGAACTTCTGAGTTAGGCTCACACATAATCATTACTGGAATTTTAAATAACATTGTGGTTATGATAGCAGTAATTTAAGCATTTTTTTCAAAGGATTGTTCTGCTTTATTCTCTTGGCAACCCTATGTGCACACTCATGTTGGAGCTGTGTGACCAGGTAATACAGGGTGTTTTTATAAATTTGGCTTTGATTTAGGAAGCAAAACTCTATTTTAACAATTGTCTCTTTATGTTTTAATTGCCTATTTATATGTCTTATTTCCTCACAGAGAGGGAATGAATTTTATTTCCATGGCCCCAGCACTTGGAACATAGTGAGTGCGCAGTGTTTTTGGAACAAATAAAGAGGGGGTTTGATTTTCCATCACTGAACCTGAGCAGGTCTTCTGCATGTGAACCTATACAGGCTTGATTTCTTCCACTCTCTTCCAAATGTGCATAATTATTTTACTTGGTATGCAGCAAAAGCCTTGATTGTGATGAATGCTATTACGGTTAAGGCATGTTGCAAACATTTGTTGCAGTAAACAAGGAATGACTAGCTTAAATTGTTCCACAGTTTAGGTTCGTTGTTAAAATCACGGGGCTTTGGAACCAGAGGTCTCTACATCCTGCTAGCCTTGCAACCTCAGGGGACCTGCCACCAGGACTCTCCACAGGCAGCTAGCCGGAGCACTGTATTGCTCCCTGCTGTCACTCTCGTATGCGTGCACATTTTAAATGAATGTACAATTTCTTCTTTAAAAAATTACTATTTTTATTTTGTGTGTATGAGTGTAATGCCTCTATGTACGTAAGAGTCAGAAGAGGGCATTGCCTTCCCCTGGAACTGGAGTTGAGGATGGTTGTAAGCTACCGTGTGGGTGCTGGGATCTGAACCCAGGTCCTCTGCAAGAGCAACCAGTGCTCTTAACGGCTGACCTTCTCTCCAGCCCTAATGAATGTGCAATTTCTGACAGCACACCGTGACTTGTTTTCAAAACCAAATAAGAACGGTATACGTTATACGTTTAGTTCTTTCTTTCTCTCTCTCTCTCTCTCTCTCTCTCTCTCTCTCTCTCTCGTTTAATCCGTGTTTAAACAGGTACAGGCACCAGTGCCAATCCTCCTGGGTTCAAATGCAGTCTGTGCTGCCTATTGTCTGAAATCCTGAGCAGGTTATGGAGTGGCTCAGGATCACTGGTAATAAAATGAGAATAAGGCTAGCACCTTCTCCCCGGGTGTGATTTGAGGGTCAGTTGCAGCAGTCCCTCTAAAGTAGTAAAGAAAACATGAAAACAGGTAGCAGCCAATAAATGTGAGCTCTCAATATTGCTCTGAGCCTCAGCTGTGGGCAGTAGTAAGCTGGTGATGCCTGTCTGCTTGAGTCGTGATCGTGCTCATGAAAATGGCCTGTAAATGGCAGGTACTTGATAAATGCCAGCTTTCTTTCCCACTTCTATGATTCAGAAGACGTCTCAGAATTTCATGATGCCTTTGGTTCTCAGTGTAGGTCTCAACTGGATTTGTGTGTGTGACTGTAGGACAGAGAAGATTAGGTAGACTTTATAAGTAACACTTATTAAACATAGTTCATTAAATAAATACCATTCCATTCGCTAGTTTACTGGCTAGACTTTTCTTTTTAAAGCAGATTGGTCCCCAAATACTTAATATTTAGTAATTCTTTTGATTCTGGTCACAGGTGACTGGCAGTAACTCTCTTCAAAGACAGAGAAATCGACTACAGTTTCAAGTTTTTGGTGGTGAACCCTGGTGCGCAGTCTGCCTGACCTGGATGTGCACAAGGACACATAGGACTTCATTATGCTGCTTTGCCCCCATACTTTGCACCTGAAGTGTCCTAAGGATGTGCCCTTTGGAGACACTGTGCAAAGTGCAAACCTCTCAAAACCTTCGTGTGTCAAACTGACACATCTTCACGGCTCTGTGCATAATCATTTGGAGTCTTAAGTGATGTGAAAGGCGTTGGGAAGACTATACTTGATTGAAGCATTTTTGAACTGGTCTGTAAGAGTGCACTTTGCTAAAGGAAAAAAGGAGTTTGACGGAACAGCTGGGAAGACATCATGCTCTCATTGAAGAGGCAAGTCCCTAGACACCAATGAGTGCCAGGGAGCAAGTCCAGCAGGTGGCAGTGTGGCGACATACAGTCCCTGTTATGGTGGGGAATTTGTGTGCAGTCTTTTCTTACAATAGAGAGGAAATGTATATCTGAGCATTATACAATTGCTGTCAGCTTTTTAAGAAGTTGGCACATACCACCTGTGGTGGTTTGGCATAGAGAGTCCCCCATAAACTCCAAGTATTTGATCACTTGGTCAGTTAATGGCGCTGTTTGGGGAGGGTCATGGAAGGTGTGGCCTTGCTGGAGGAAGCATGTCACCGGGGTGAGGTGGGGCGGCTTTGAGAGTTTATAGCTCAGCCCCACTCAAGTTTGTGGCTTTCTCCTTTCTGTGCGAGGTTGAAGATGTGAGCACTCAGCTTTCTGCTCTGACCACCTCTCTCATCCTGTTCCCCGCCATGATGGACTCTAGCCTTCTGGAACCGTAAGCCCAACAAACCCTCCTGCTGTAAGTTCCTTGGTCATGGTGTTATCGCAGCAACAGGAAAGGGACCAGTGCAGCACCTCTGCCAGCTGGGAAGTTGGAATTATTAGAAATGTCTGAAATGGCTCTGAGGGTTAGTGAGCAGTGCGGGGCTTCTCCCAGCATTTTGTTGGCACTCTGTTGTTTTGACGCTCACAAGCATCTGCTATTCAGAGAAGACAGAAGTGAGTGTTTCTCCACTAAAATAGCATTGCAGCTAACTGACTGTTCCAAGGTAGGATTGTAATATTGTTATCTTATCTGTATTTTCTTTTACTTATTTCAAAGGCTAAAGTGGTAGCAAAAGGATCAGAGACTATAGGACAGCAGTGAAAAGATAACATTTCCTATGGCTATAATAAGGAAAAACAAAGATAAAGACCAACTTTTCCCAAGATACGGGCTCAGGGATGGAGTTGCTTGTACATGGATTCACCAAAAGGTCCAGATATTAGGAAAATTCCATTCCCCAAATCCAAAGCTGGTCGCTCTTCCTGATATAGTGTCAGACTGCTGCTCGCTGCATTTGTTTAATTGCCCATGCATTATATTCCTCGGCAAGAAATCTGCACTCTGCCCTATTTTCCTGGGCACCAGGGCCTGACAGATTTCTCACACAACCAGGCAGTCAAAAGTGATGCAATTTTGACATGAAATGTGTTTCTATTTTGAAAGCCATTAAACAAGGCTTGTTTGCTTATAATTTTCTAATGAAACGAAGGGCCGTCTGTGGAAGGCGGAAGGCCATTCTAAAAACACGTAACATTTTAAGTGTGTGGGTCTTGCAACGCTTGTTCCAGCTTCCCGGGGGCAGACACAGAGCAATAAGATTTCCCTAGCAGACGCTTAGTTCTGGGTACTTACCTGTCACTCAGGGTGGCAAGGTTTTAGAATGGGCACTTCCCTTCACCATCTCACCATTTCAAGAATCTGTTACTGCACACAATCCAGTCTGGTTTAATTGAAAAGGATAAAATTCACAAGTCCAATTTATTGAAGCTCATATGATCGAAGAGATTGGAAGTGCACCCTCAACAGCCCGCTATGTCCAGTCTGCAAATTTAAGTCTATCTTATCCTGTATGTGCCTCTGGGAAAACTGCAGCCAGTTTTCAGGAAGACCAAGAATGAGGGTTGGAAATGAAACTGGAAGCTGGTCTGTTTTGAGTTGGTGGTTATTTGTAAGGCCTTTCTTTTTATATGCACCTGAATATGGATTTAATGACTGTTAAAATTTTGTGTCATAATTTAATTAGGGAGATTTGCCTTCTTAAAAAATGTTGTGATTCTCTGAGAACTGTATACATGTATACAGTGTCTTTTTATCTGATTTACTCCCCCTAAGTCCTTCCAGAACTATCACCTGCTCATTCACCCCTTTCAGCTTTGTGGCTTTTAAAAAGTAACCCATTGAGTCCATTGGTGCTGCTCATGGTGGGGGTCATAGGGTCACCCCATCATGGGCCACACTCGTAGAAAAACTCCCTTTCCCTTTCCTAATAGAGATCAACTGCCAGTAACTCCTCAGCTATAGGCAGGGGCTCATGAATCCCTGCACACTCCGTGCTAGAATGTTGACTGGCTCAGTGTGCAGGTCTTGTACAGGCAATCACAGTTGTGAGTTCATGAGTGCAGTGGCCATTTCATGTCTAGAAGACCCTGCTTCCAGTCCTCTCCAACCTCTGACTCTTACAGTCTTTCTGCATCCTCTTATGTGATGATCTTTGAGCTTTATGTGTGTGTGTGTGGGGGGGGTTATGTGCGTGTGTGGTGTCTATGTGTTTGTGGGGGGCATGTGTGTGTCGGGGGAGGGTTTCATTTGTGACAGACCACTCCACAGATACTTGTTCTCTGCACTCTGGCCAGCTGTGAGCTTCTGTGTTAACCAGTATCCACAGCACAGAGAAACTCGGCTAGTAAAGTCTGAGAGGGGCTGTAGCTTAGGGCAGAGAGATGAGAATTCAGAGGGCAGTGGGATAGTAGGTCTACTTATCAAGATAACAGTAGTAGGCTGACCCTGGGGCCCTTGAGCTCCACAACCATGGGTTCTTCGCCAGATTTACAGTGTAGATTTAAAAGCATGTGTCTCCTTCTTGGATCAGGACTTAAGTCCAATCAGAAAGCAGCTGGTTACCCCCATAACATTCATGCCCCTGTCGTGCGCATGGGCATATCTTACCATGCCAGTCATTATTTATAGCTCACTGCAGGGTCATAGTGTTGATGACTTTTCTCCTTCTGTGGCTTGCATAGCACCTTCTTCTGTGAAACCTTGCCAGCTGAGAGGAAACTTCCTGATCAGCATCAACTTGGTTTCTCCGTGTCCCGTGACAGCAGCGTACGGTCTTTTCAGTGATAGAGTCACATCATACCATTAAGTTCTGATGGGCAATGAAGAGCATACATTGTTCTGAGGGAGTCTGAGACACTCCTCACCAAGAACTTGAGGAGAGGTGCACCTCAGCTCGTGCTGGGCCTCAGCTCATGCTGGGCCTCCTGTTTGGCACCCTACAGCTTCTGGAAGGTCACAAAACCCCGTGTAGGGTGAATCTCATTAAACTCTTTTATATATGAATATATAAGTATGAAGCTTATAGAATAGTTTCCACTTGGCTTTTGCCAAACACCCTCACTGTTATCCCTTCCCCTCCCTCCCCGCCCTCTCTCTTAGGCTCCTTTCTCTTTCATAACACCTGTGCTCCGCCATCCCCGCTTCACATCCGTGGCCCCTTTCTGGTTTCCTGGATTCTACAGGTACTCAGCGTAAACACAAATCTAAACAGTCAATGCTAGGACCCACATATGAGTGAGAGTCACCATGAATACTCAGTGATAACAGGCTCCATTTAACTTACAGTTTCTTCATTTAATTCATTTGTCTCCACGGACGGACGTTTCTGAACTACCTCACATGCACTGCAGGCTCCAGGAACTTTGGGAGGGACTGTTAACACACAATGTATATTTCACTGTCTGTAGTGCTGAGGAGGAGTTTGGACTCTAGCTGGGAAGACAGACAAGTAAATTAATACGTATGCTGTAGTGTGATAAAGGCTATGATGGGTTTGTATACAGTCCTGTGGGAAAACACATGAAGGAGCAAATCTGTGTCACGGAGGGTTCCTTGATGACAACAGACTAAAAATCACCTTTGAGCTAGGCCTTGGAGTGCCAGCAGGAATCCAAGAAGAGAGGAAGAGACTCAGGCT
Source organism: Eospalax fontanierii (assembly GCA_035773235.1). NCBI lineage: Eukaryota > Metazoa > Chordata > Mammalia > Rodentia > Spalacidae > Eospalax > Eospalax fontanierii. Next base: position 9,007,628 of record CM069543.1, read on the forward strand.
ACAGGAAAGGAAACAGACACGGAGGGAAAATAGCACACCCACAGTGTGATGTCGTAAAATGAAAGGGGACGTGGACAGTGCTGTCCAGTGGTCCGAGGGAAAATAGCACACCCACAGTGTGATGTCGTGAAATGACAGGGGACGTGGACAGTGCTGTCCAGTGGTCCTGGGAGGAAATGCAGGCCTCTGGGCAGATATCAGAGGCTAAAGAGCTTTCAGGACTTCGGTAGGAAACGGAGCTCTCGAAAAACTCTTATGGCCCAATTCTCACGGTTAAGAAATTATCCCTGGGGATGGTGAGAAAGTCGGTTTAGTCTAGGCTAGGACTAGCTGGCCTGGGGCATGTCCAGGTCCTGTAACATCATGTGCAGTGACAGCAGAAAGTACATTCCTAAGGTGCATTTTTAGAAACAGAAGTGACAAATCTTGGTGGTCAGTTGCTAGGAAGAGACAGCAACTAGAAAAGAGAAGTCCCTTGACTTGATCCAGTCATGTAATTAACGTCGGAGTTGGGTGCTTCTTCAGTCATCTCCACAAGCTTCTGGAAAGAGAGAGAGAGGAGTGAGGCTCTGCAAAGCCACTGCAGTGGAATGCTGTGGACTGACGTGCTCACCCGGAGACCGAGGCCCCATCCCAACGCAATGGACTGTTCAGGAGGTAAGTAGGTTTCAGGACAGTTGTGGTTTCTCATGATGGGATTATTGTCTTTTAATAAAATGCCAGTCAGCCAGCTCTTTCTCAACCTGTGAGGATTCAGCAACAAGGCAGCTACCCGAACCAGAATGATCTGGTTCTCCCGGCCTTGGACTTCCTGGTCTTCAGATTGCTGAGGGAATTACGGTCTATTGCTGAAGCCATGAGGCGTGTGGCATTTTATTACAGCAGCCTGTGTAGACTAGTGATTGACGGAGGCCAGGTTTGAACACGTTCCCTGACTAGTTCTGAAATCTCATCTCACCGCAGCTCTGCAGCTCCTTTCCATAACGACTGAACCAGGAAGTGCAGGAGGAACTGCTTCCTAGGGACAGCGATCTGTCTTTTGACGTCTTGAGTTTGGTGTTCCTTGCAGGCCAGGCATTAGGTATGTTCAGAAGAGAGTTGGGATGACAGTTTAGTTCTGAATCTCATGAAATAGAGTCATAAAGTTCAAGTCTAGGAGATGTCAGTCTGTCAAGAAGGTGGCCCAGATAATGGCTGTGTAGAGAGAAGGGAGGGGACAGTGCAAGGGCTCCTGGGACTGCAGAGCAAGAGGGATCCCTGAGGAGAGGCAGAGGGAGCCCACAGAGAGTGAAGGAAAGCGCCCGTTACCTGTACACACTTCTACACGAGTCTGCGGAGACTCGCTTTCTCGCTCTTGAGCATACATCAGGCAGAAGGTTGGACTGGAATCGTTTGAATTGTCTGCTATTTCTGTGGGAGCCTCATAATTTAGAAACTGTCACTTGAAGCCTCTCTTCCAACTGAGTCTCGCCCCATATGGATCCTGAGGTCATTTGAGGCCACAAATCCACATCTTCATCACCCATCACCCTCAGCTGAGTTCTTCATCTCTGCGGGGGCACTTCTACCCTGTTTCCAGGTCTGTAGCCATGGAATGTTTAACTGCAGAATTTCAGTGACTGAGCATAGCATGTCTTCTCCTCCCCCCCAACTTTATTCATATTCAGCTTAGTCTAGTTCTTGAATAGCTACCATGTTGCATGTAGGATTTAGGGTGCACACACACACACACAGAGTCACTGCAACACTGCCCTTAATCAAGACTCATACGGACCAGGAAGGAAGCAGATTTTACATGTACCTGCGCTCTGGGTATGATTAATAAAACAGTAGAGGGACGTGGGCACAAGACGCGCAGAGGGGAGTCTCTTGGCCGTTGCCTCGAGGCTGACGATGCTCTCCGAGCAACTCTGCAGAGACAGCTGCTGCCCCCCTCATCCTTCTACCTGGCCAGGCAGTATCAACAGCTGGCTTTGGTTTCCCTCCTTTTCACCTCGGGGTCATTGAGTTGAACCTGGATCACAGACCTGAGGAGCAAGCCAGTAGACATGGTTCCTGTGTGCCTGGCCTGCTGTCTCATACAAGAGGACCACCTGCCCAGGGGTGGCACTTCCCACGGTGAGCTGGGCCCTCCACTCCCTCAACAATCAAGAAAATGCCCCACAAACATGGCCACAGGCCTGTCCATTGGAGGCGAGTCCCCAGCTGAGGCGCCCTCCACCTAGGAATGGCAAGCTGACACTGGAGCGTCCATCGCACTGCTCTTCTCTACTTACCATCTACACTGACTTGCAGTCTTGACTGAAGACCAGTCAGCTTCTTACACACAGTGTGCATGGGATAAATATACATTAAGGAGAAGTTCTAATTGCCAGTGTTGTGATATATTTTTAGCCCTCATCTTGCTTGTGGTAGAAATTAGAAGAAAATTCACTTGTAAGGAACCTGCCTCTAGATCAGTGCGAACTTGCTTTGCCGGCTATGTGTGGGCGTAACAACCAAGACTTTGTATTCCAAGCGTCTCTTTCCAAAATGAATGGTATTTCATTATCTTTCAGGGGTTGGAGCAGGTCCTGTGTCACTGGCAAATAATTTGAATCTTCCCATCCGCCCTCTTTTCTTGGGCCACTCCTCTTGATACATGCACACTTTGGAAACTGTGTCACTATGTAAAGTCAATGTTATTTTTATCCCCTGCTTGAAATGTAGGTGCTCAGTTAGCATGGGGCAATCCAGATTTATAAAGTAACAAACTTTTGTATATTCTACACAGATGTCCCAACTAGAAGCCAGCGTCTCTGGGCACACAGGAAGTACTTGGTTAATTTTTATGGGGTATGTAGATGAATGTTCCTTATAGATCACATGGGGAAACCCTTTTAAATAGATATAAAGTATATTTCTGATATTTTTACTTAAGATTTTTTAAATTTATTTATTTTATGTGTATGAGTGTTTTGCCTTAATGTAAGTGCACCACATGGATTTAATGTCCATGGAGGCTAGAGAGGATGTTGGATCCTCTGGAAACGGAGTTATCAATGGTTGTGAGCTGCCATGTGGGTGCTAGTAACTGAACTTTGGTCCTCTGCAAGAGCAGATAGTGCTCTTAACCTGTGAACCATCTCACAGGAGCCATCAGCCCCTATTTCTGAAATTTTCAATCAGGTATTCAATCCATTGTATAGCTTAGAATGGTTTAGGATTCTGACAGTTGTGCTATTGTTATTGAAAGAAACAAAAGTAGTCTACAAATTGAGATCACATCCATATGGTTGGTTTTCTCTGGCAAACTTTATGGTTACAGTGTTGTTTTGGATAAAGTCTTCTACAAAAACGAACATAAACTCATGAGGAGTTTCAACTTAAACCACAGCTATAAAACTAGCCTTTACTTTGTAACTTTTTCTGTTCTTGTCTGTGAGCTCATTTGATAGCATCAAGAAGAGGAGGTAGAATTACATTCCTCTGTTCACACGTTTGGGAACTTCTGTACAATGTTGACATTTGGTCTTGGCCAACCTGACAATAAAATGAACCATTATCTAGCACTCGGCAGCAGAGGAGAAGATGCTGTCTCCACTCTCCTGCTGCAGAGCCTGGCTGATGCTTCCTATGGGCCAAACACACACACACAAAGCATTTCATCAACAATTCTCCACACTTCCTGTTAAATTGGGTTTATTCTTCTTACAGGAATTTCCCCCTAGATACTTTTTCCAAATAGCACATGAAGTATTTGAGGTGAACTACAACTTTTTAATGATGAAGCTTGTGGTTATAAAGCCCAAAGAAGACAGAACTGTTGAGGTGCTTAGGAGAAACTGCTGAAGAAAAAAATTGGTCTAAATTTTCAAAGAGCTAGTATCACTTAATTGGGAACTTTTATATATGTTGTTGCTGTCTCTTCAATAAAGTTGTTATTATACCATCCAGAGTACCAAGTAGAGGAAGATGGGAAGATGGCTCACTAAAGTGCTGGCTGTACAAGCAAGAGCATGTAAGCATGGGTCCCCAGCACCCATATAAAAAGTCAGGCTCAGTGACTGACCTATAATCCCAGAGCTGAGAGGCAGAAACAGGAGGGATCCTGGGGCTCACTGGCCCCGGCTAACAAGGGTTCTGCAAGAGACCCTGTGTCAAAGGTGATGTGGAGAAGTGAAGGGGAAGGATGTGAGGCATTGAACTCTGGTTTCCGTCCACATGACCCCGTACACACGTCCCCCGTACACACGCCCCCCGTACACACGTCCCCCGTACACACGTCCCCCTGTACACATGTCCCCTGCACACATGCCCCCCTGCACACATGCCCCCTTCACACATGTCCCCCATCCACATGTCCCCTTCATATTAGTATCACACACTGAAAAAGAGCACTGAGCCAGCCATGGTGATGCACACCTTTAATCCCAAGCAGAAGCAAATGGATTTCTGTGAGACTGAGGCTAGCTTGGTCTACACAGTGAGTTCCAGGGCTACAGGGAGACCCTGTCTCAAAAAACAAAATAAAAGAACATTAAGTAAAAAATTCATTTCTTAAATTTTATTTATTGGAAGTTCTGTGTCACACACACACAAACACTCAAATACAGAATAATGGTCTTTGGAGATCTCATTTTTCATGTAGACTATCTTTGACTATTTGTTCACTTAGAGTTATTTTTTACAGAATATAAGTGCTTCCTTTTCAGATCATGCTTTGTTGCCATTGTAGAATTCTAGATTGACTAGGCAGATTTGAGTAATCCCAATAAAATGGAAGTTTTGATTATATTTTATTACTATAGACAAAACCTTAACTTAAATATCTCATGTTTATAGCTTAATGGAGTCTTCTCTGTAGGTCTTGGCATCACACATCAATATATCTCTCTTTTAAAATTTATTTTTAATTATTTTGTTTTTTAATTTAGTTTTGTTTTATGTGCATGAGTGCCTGCATGTATATAAGTGTACCCATGTCATGCAATGCCCAGGAAGGTCAGAAAAAGGTGTCAAATCCATTGGAACTGGAGTTATGGGTGTTATTAATTGCCATGTGGATGCTGGGAACTAAACCAGGTCCTCTTGAGGGAAGAGCAGCCAGTACTCTTGACCCCTGAGTCATGTTTCCAGCCTCTAATTTATGTTTAATTCTTTGAAAACTTACCCCCTGTGTGTAATGGATTTTAGTCATTTTTCACTCCATTCCTTTTCTCCCCTCTTCTCTTGTGGAAACTCTTCTCCCAACAAGTCTTGTCCTGCATACATATACATATATATATATATATATATATGTATGTATATGTATATAGTGTGTGTGTTCCACTGAGTTTGATCAGGGTTGACTGCATGAACATGGGGTGGATGTTTCTTACTGGAAATGTCCCTTGGAGGCTTACTCTCATCCCCTGGAGAAGAATATATATATATATATATATATATATATATATATATATGTATATGTATATAGTGTGTGTGTTCCACTGAGTTTGATCAGGGTTGACTGCATGAACATGGGGTGGATGTTTCTTACTGGAAATGTCCCTTGGAGGCTTACTCTCATCCCCTGGAGAAGAGTGAGGCCCTGGGAGCCCTTTCCCCTCCCATGATGGAATGTTGAGGCCCCCATCTTGCCCAGGCTTGTGTGTGTTTCCACAGCCGCAGTACGTTCATGAGCGCAATGGCCACGTCAAGTCCAGAAGACAGCATGTCTCACACTCCTCCCAGTCTTCTGGCTTTTATATTCGTTCTGTCCCATCTTCCACAGTGTTCCCTGAGCCTTGGGTGTGTGTCATGGACATGATGCTCCTTGAGCCTTGGGTGCATGTCACAGACATGGTGCTCCACGAGGCTTGGGTGCATGTCACCCATTTAAGGGTAAGCATTCCACTGTCTTATTTCAGCACTTAGACCAGTTATGAGTTTCCACATTAACTGCTGCTTATGGCAACAAGAAGCTTCTCTCACAAAAGATAATGGCATCATTTTGAGGGAAATTCGAAGTGTTTGTTACCTTAACAATACATGAAACCATGAGGGTTTAAGGAAGATGGGTGGCAGAATGAGGCGAGCCCTGGGCAGCCAGCCTCGGGGCCTGGGGTGCACAGAGATTGAATGCGTCCCGTGGGCCATGGGAGCTTTGTCACAGAGGGTGAGTATGTGCCTCTATACTTACCTCACAATTCTGACCCAGAACGTGACAAGAAACAGAGGTAGTAATCAGTGAGACAAAACCAGTGCAGCTGGGGCCACGCAGAACAGAGGCAGCTGGACCAGGACCTGGAAACAGGCCTCTGGGCTTCCTCATTTCATTAAGAATCTCCCTGTTTCTATATTGATCTCAAAATTCTGCACTCTGGACTTGGCAAGTTAGAGGGAATAACGGGGGAGCCCAAATGGTGAAACCATGCACACTGACAGAGAGGAGCCGGCTGCCCACCTGCCAGCATTAGTGGCCCCATGGTGGCCTGACCATAACCACCGCCCAGTGGCTGTCAAGATCTGGCTGCAGTCCTCAATATTAGGAACGTGAGAAGTCTATGGATTTCAAAACTAGAGGATGCTGGTGTAAAGCTGTCGTGTGAGTTGGGCTGTCTGCCGGGAGGACCTAGCTTCGGTTTCTACCCACAATGAAACCCCGTGGGGAATCAGCCTGTGGAACAATGCCACAGTGGAGTCCTTGTTCTGATCGAGGCCTGGAAACAGCCAAAAGTGTAACCTGCACCCAGTGCCTGTGGACAGCTAACTTTGGCGAGAAAAACCAAGCATTTCTGACTCCTGAGAAAAGGAGAAATCCCTAAAACATCCCTAAGCAGTGTATAAGAGAATAGAAACGACTAGTGAAAATCCCACTCCCAGGAACCTGGACGTGTTCTGACCCAAACCACCTACAAAGGGAGTGAGCCCCTCCTGTGACACGCCTCTGTGTAAGAACTACAGACCACTGACACTCTAATGAGAGCTGGTTTCTCCCACAGCCGGCTCAGAGATGGTATGTGAGATGGATTGGGGTTTCATTTGCTGATAGGCCACACCAAGTTGGGTCAGGAGACAAAGGTGTGGGTCTGAACATAATCAAAGTTCATTGTATGAGACTCCTGAATTAATAAAATTTTTCTTAAGCTTAAAAAAATCTTTAATCTTTAGCTACCTGCAACTTTTATTTTAAAGCCCCTGTTTTCGTGAATGCTCTCATTACAATAAACTATGCTGTACATGGGTTACTAACATGCTCACATTTTGTGGTGGATGAGTAGAGCTCTGTGTAAAGAAATGAGACCTGTCAGAAGGGCTTCAGAGGAAAACTAGGCTGTCAGCACAGCGGCAGAGGCTGTGAGGACTGGGCTCTGCCACCTTTCAGTTTCACTGTTCAGGAAACAGAGGCCCGTCTGAAAGCAAATGATACTTTGTTACCTCACAGCTGAAATGGCCTGGGGCCTGTTATCTCCCTCTGGCCTCTGGGCTCCCAGATCACCCACCCTTCCCTACCTTTGCTGTGATAGGTAATTCCTTTCAGTGCTTCTCCTTTGAAGTCAGGCTTACCCTAAACTTTCCGGGAGAGCCTACTAGAGGGGTGTTGTGTGTCGGGGGGCACTGCTGTCTGGCAGCCCAGTGGCTGCAGTGTGACCCGAGGACAGCTGCTGGAGCTCTGCTTCTGCTGGGTGCCCAGAACTAGCCTTTCAGCAAGCTGGCCAACTTGCTATGGTTCTAACCGGCACTCCAAAGGCTTTTGGAGTGGGCACCGGCACTGCTCCGCGGTAGGTCTCTGCGACGCACTGTGCCTGCAGGGTCCCAGCCGAGCAGTTCCACGCCCTCGTAAGCCCACTGTGCTTTGCTGCAGGAAGGCTCCTGCCCAGCTGTACCCCCACGCCATTGCCGGCTGCCCGGCTTTGGGATGGCCCAGAAGCTCTGGTTTGGGAAGGTCAGTTCATTTGCGGCCATGCCCTAGAAGGTCTAAGCAGGGCCTTGGAGAGGCCCCTTTCTGAGTCTGTCCTTCTCCATCAACTCTAGGGACGGTGTAGAGCTTTCCTGTATTTCCTAGTTCTTCAGCACTGAACAATTCCTTCCATTCCACTTTCCTTGTTTGTTTCTTGGTGTGGCTTCCATTTCCAGTAGGATCTAGACTGACAGGTTGGCCCCCAGGCCCCCCGTCCACCTTGGCGGGGCCTCCCTTAGGTGGTCACAGTTTAGCCAGGCTCCCTTCTTGTGACCTCATGTTCTTTATTCATATGACTTCAGCTCTATTTGGGGTCCACAATTCTGCATGTTTTCTCCACATGGAGCCACACACTTGTGCAGTTAGCCTTGGTTTCCACGCACACCACTTCCCCCCTCGTCCACTCTGTCTGCCGAGGATCGAGTTTCTCCTCTGTACTCTCTTTCCCTGGACTCTCTGAGTACCACGTTCCAGGCTGTGTTAAAATACTTCTGGTATCAGTTTTTATATCGGTCATGAACCTTACTGCTTCAGGTGACATAAATTCACCTTAAATCAACACGTGGTATTTTCAGGTCTTTAATTCAACTGCTAAGAAATGTTGCCTGACTTGCACGCAACACTATGTTCGAACTGGAAATCCATGCAAACGTGGCACGTGCTTCTTGGTTTAGAATGAAAGATCTGAGGAAGGAGGTAGAAATGCAGCTGTGATGGGTTCATGGGCGCAATGTGGAACTAAGCTAGAATACTGATGGGAGGACTAGAAGGGAGGGGCTGCGAGGTAGCGCTCCCATGGTGTGCAATCACAAATAAAATTTGGCAACTAGACAACCGGGGGGTAAATGTAGTTGGATATACTTGAGATTAAATAGTGGTTGAGGGGAAAGCCTTAACTCAGTCAAGAAGGCCAGAAGGAAAATTCACAATGTTTAACTCTAAAACTGCAATGCTTGTCTTATGAAACTATTTACCAACTCGGGGTTTGAGTTTGTGGCGGTCTGATTTTTCCAGTGCTCATTTTCAGTCCCCCTGTGGAAGAAACGGAGTCGTCAGGGATAGGACGGTGCTGGGTGGTTAGCTACCTCCCTCAGTGAGCTCATGGTGGGGATCTGACAGTGGTCGTGTAAGGGATCATAGAGGCTTCGTTAACGACGGGGCTGAGGCTGCTGGGAACCCCAGTGCACATGGCGTTGAATGCCTCTCTATTCTTTCTGCTTTCTTCACTGACAGAACAATGGCCTTTCATTTTTGCAGCCTGTTAATTATTTAAAGAATCCACAGGGATTCGGAAAACACAGAGCTGTTTCTGGACCAGCCCCAGCTGCTCTCATGTGAATCCACACCACAGTGCAGGTGTGCTGTGTCCCCAGCTACTTAATTTTGGAGACATTTTCTGGGACAGTAGTCCAGCAGTTCTGACTCACTTGTCTGCATGAGCCCATGGAATCCTCTCATGGGCCTTATGTGCATATTAGTGCAGCGTTGTGAGAGAGAGGCATTGGCTTAGTATCTTCAGCAATATTTCATCTGCCATTGTAGCCAGAAACATATGACTTCTCATTAAACTTGTTTATATTGCTTCTTCCAATGGGATGCCTTTGACAAATGCTTCGTCTTAAATTTGTACTTTCCAGGACGATTACTGTGTCTTCATAGCTCATGGGTGACACTAACAAGAAGCAGAATTAATAGTATCTTGTATTTCTGGCTACTTTAAAGTTTGCCAAACATTTTTTACATCTATTATCCGCCATCGCCCCACGACTGAACTATTATTACTTTCATTTTACAGATCAAGAAACGCAGCTCAAGGACATACACTGTGTTGCAGCTACTGATTTGTGGAGATCCAATCAGACTTTCTAACACGAGGCTCTGTGCCATCTGGCAGTCACCTCTGCCCTGATTGCCTTTTGTATCTGGCTGCCGGTTTTCCCTCAACTGCTAATCAGAAACATGCTCTTGCCAGGTGAGGCTCATCTGTACAATGAGCACACAGCACTCCACAATAGCCATTCTTCAAGTTAACAGGTAAGTTTTCTAGCTGAAAGCGGGCAAATGTTCAGACGTTCATCTTCTGGCATAAGACTTGCCTCTTATCGTCTTTTCATCTGTGTCAATAATACCTGGACAATATCAGCACAATCCTCTGTGCAAACAGGGTTTGGGCAATACAAATTGAGCGTCTACACAGAGCTTCTATATGGTGCTGATAAAAGCCCTAACTACAGCCTGACTGTGCTGTCCAAGAGTTGGTTTTCATTCAAGTTTAAGACTCGGTTTATTCACATGGAACTTTTCTCTTGAGTGAAATAAAGTTATTATCTTGGATTTTCTCTCTATATCATATCGTGTGGACATTTGAAGATGCTGTCCATCAGTAACACATTTAAGAGGATAATCAAAACAAATCAAAGAGGATAAAGGCAATTATTGCATAAGATTATCATTAAATGTCAGCATTCAGATGAAAGACTGGAGTGCAAGTGCGACCAGTGTGGTTTGTACCGCTGGATTGACAGCACGTGCCTCTGACACCCTTTAGAGGCGTCTAAGGTCAGCCTGATGGAAGACATGGCAGACTGCTGGGTGCCATCCTCTAGGATCTTCCTGTGCATGCTTTTAGTTGACACTTGGGTTCAGAGAGCAGGGATGAGGGGTGGATATCCATCCAATCCCTGAAGTGGCAGTGATGTGGTTGAACGCGAGGAACTTACATCAGAGGTGATGTGAGCTTGCAGCTCTGCACCGTTTGGATATTTGTCAGTGTTTCCTTCCCGGCTAAGTGGGATCATGATCCAGCCAGCACAAACCTCCTCATGAGGTTCCAGGACAAGCAGTTCTTACTGAGAACCTCAGGCTGCTGGGAGTCAAAGACTGGCAACAGTGGTCTTCCAGTCAGGATGTTGGACAGAAATCAGGGCAAACTATTTTTATAGCCAAAACCCAAGATGCAAAAGCTGGTTAGGAGTGAAGGTTGATTACTAACAATTTCTTCCATTGATAGTGCTGGGGGACAAGAGTCAGGGAGACTGAGCAGGTACTCATTCAATAAGGGTCCAGCCAACCGAGTGCATTGACTCTTCTTTCTTAAACAGACATTTGAGACCTAGTGAACTGTCTTCAGACACAGTTCAAAATGCCTACCAGCAAGAAAGTGACCAGAACCTTCGATTCATTTCTCTATAGAATTCCACACACTATTTGACTGACCTTTTAATAACTAAACTGAGGGGAACTAAACTTGGGGATTCATTTGGTAATGCTGTCACAGACTTAGTCAGAATGTCACTCCTGGTGCAGGAATGCTGTGTCTTGGGTAGGTAAAGCTGGTTCTCTGCCAATGGGTGTGCTCCCTCAGGGTAGGCCTCTATTTATGGTCTTTATTTTTGGCCAGCTGGAAAACACTTCTTGTTTCTAGTGGCATTTTGATTGTTTTGTGGATGTTCTCTACCACATGCAGCTCTGTGTAACTGCCGCGTGGTCCTGCATGCTGATGAGAACCAGTGGAGACCAGGGCGTGGTCCTGCGTGCTGATGAGAACCAGGGGAGACCCAGGGTGCTCCTCCCCTCAGGTTGAATCTGGAGCACTGAGTCGACCTTTCCGGCAACGGTGCCTGGGCCAGAATGGTTCCCCAGAGACTTCGCCAGTGTGCACTGCTCTCTTGTCATCTAAGTGACTTGGCCCTGAGTTTTCTCTTTTCCCAGTCAATTCTGAGCATGTCAATCGACTGGGGAGCCTGTTAGGAAGGAGGATTCTGACTCACCCTGCTGAAGTATGCAATCCAGTACTATGGGGTGGAGGTACAGGAAGCTAAATTTGTCGCACACTGGGTACATGGATGCGCTCAGAGACTGCATTGACTTGGGAACTCCTCCGACAATATAACTCAAATACAAATTTGTACTTCAGAAGAAATTGCTGAAAGATCGCCCAATGGCTTCCAGTTCCTTCTTTCAGCTGTGCACAGAGGCATTGAGATCTACTCTGTGCGGAACCACACTGAGCACTGCGGTGCTGTGGCACAGGGCTGCCCTTGAGAAAGAGGCCTGCCTCCCAAGCTTGGTTGGGCGCACCTGCCTAGGATCACTCACTGACAATTACTCTCAACAAGAAAAGAGGGCAAGAGAGGCAGCCTCACTTCCAGCCAACCAGCGGCCCGGTGGCACGAGGGGGCGGGGCTAAGGGCCGAGGAAGTTGGGGCTGCTCTCTCCCTTTGAGCAGCCGTGGGCCCATGCCTGGACTTTCCAGTGCGGCCTTAGAGGAGCACCCACACTCCTGTAAGTAAATCCTCATCCACTGCTCTGTAAGTAAGCCCAGTAAGCTCACTGATTTCCCAGACTGCAGTTTGGCGAAATTGTACCTCTGTTTGTTGTTGAGACCAAGGGAGTGTGAGGACGAGGCCTAAGAAAAACCCCACAAAATAGCCCTGTTCCACCTGGACTATTACGGGTTCCAGGCTCTGTGGACAAAGCGAGACAGGCCCAGGCATGTTAGGCAAACCTAAAAACAATAGGACCAATAATGTATAAACAGAAGCCTGCAATGTACTCAGGTAATGGCCAACACATTTCTTTGTCCTAAAGGTGACTCTCACCAATGAGAGACCCCGTGCCCTCTTCAACCCATTTCTGGTGTTCATAACCAATCAATTTAAAGACATGTTTGGCGCGCGGGGGCTTTTGTGACGAACCTAGGGGGAGCACGGCAAATCCCCCTCCTCCCTTTGTCTAAAGCCTATAAGAAGCCCCTCCTGCCTCTCCTGGTGGCCACTCTCCCTCCACCCACCGCATTGGCGTGTTGGGTTGTGGACCCAGCTCGAGCCTGAAAATAAAGATCCTTGTGCGATTGCGTTGGATTTGGCCTCCCTGTTGGTGTTTTGAAGGGATTCTGTGACCTGGACACAACAGGAGGAGGGGCAGATGTTTTAGCTACAGCGCTCACGCCATTGAGGCTGAGGCAGGGAACAGGGGTCTGGAGCCGAGTCTGCTATGTGGTAGACACTGTCAGCGATCTTCAAAGGACATGGACAGGGTTTATCCTGTTCATCTCCGTGTCCCAGACCTCTTCCCAAAGGTTGGAGTTTGGAGAGTTGTTTGATTATTTCCTTCCTTCCTTGGTAACAAAATTCTAGGCAAAATGAGGAATCTCAGCTCTAGATAATTTCTTTTAGGAAAATTAAAAACAAACAACTAATTTCCTGCTACTTTAAGGAGCCAGGATCTATTTTTGAATTGTGCCGCCCTGCTCACAGTGACGGTTGTGATAGAGGAAAGCTGTGCAGCCGAAAATGCCCCAGGAGTCTCTGAAACAGCTGCCTTAAGAGAACAGCAGACACCCCAGTGAAATTAGGCCCAAAGCCCATCATTCTGGAAGCTTATTATTACAAATCAACGGTCTCAAGTGAAATCAATGGCTTACATCCTTTGGATTGACCTCTAACTCTTATCCTAAACTTGAGTAATTGTAAAATATAATCTAACATATATATATATAGATAGATAGATAGATAGATATAAAAACTAGATATATATAAAATATCTAGTTTATAGGACATTGTAAATCTTGACAGAAAACTTGATTACCTCTTGAGCGATACCCATATAGAATTTTACCAAAGTACAGATTAAAATCCTTTGACAGACCCATCTGTAACAGAGATGGCTTACCACATTTTCCTCCTCGAATTCTCATTGTTATGTCATATTCAAGATGCAGCTTTGTCCTGGTGTTAAATATTCCCTCTGCCTGAAAGTCTTTTAGTTGTCTCCCTCCTCCTGCAATAGAAAATGCATGTACATGGAAAAGTAATTAAAATTTGCGACCGCAAGACTCAAAATGGTAACATTTTGAATTAAATTTTCATTATACTTAAATAATATGCAATTAATCTAAACCACATCAATAGTTTTGCATTTAGATAAACATAACATTGAAGTTTATTACAAATATATGGCTGTTCTGATGGTTGGGCTATTTTTGTTCAATAAATATATGTCTCTGTGGTTGAACATTACTTATTGCTTAGATGAGACAAAGCATAGAATTAATCTATTCTATTTCCTTGTTGTGGATATAAGAGCTGAGAAAATGTATTTCCATAAATAAGTAGATAGGAATAGAGTTTTGTTTTATTGGTGCCACTCAAATATTTGAATTCCTTCCAAGTTACGTGCCAAAACTCATAGTTATCTATCATCAAAAATTATTTTTAATGATCTACCAGCTGTCAGCTTAATTAAGAGTTCTTTCAGTTTTATTAAAGGCAAAGAATTGAAACCGATTTCAGAAATCATTATTCAGTTGTTAGTCATTTAATTTCTTAGTACCAGCTCTGATATTTTGTGTTGTGCTCCTTTGTAACTGGAGACTCATACTCAGTGTCAACACACGTAGTGAAAAGGCTCAGTGGTGAAAAGTCTTGGGCTAGTTACTCTTCTGTTGCTGTGATGAGACACTGACCAGAACAGACCTGGGGTGGAAAGGGATTATTTGGCTTCCAGCTCACAGTCTGTCAAGGGAAGCCAAGGCAGGGACCTGAGCAGTAAATGAAGCCAAGGCCGAGAAGGAACATGGCTTAGGGCTTGCTCCCCTGGCTGGCTCAGCTGCCCTTCTTATATGCCCAGGCCAACCTGCCCAGGGATGGCACCACCCATAGTGGACTGGGCCCTCCTCCATCAATCAGCTATTAAGAAAATGCCCCACAGACACGGCCACAGGGCAATTTGATGGAGGAATTCCTCATCCCAGATGACTCTAGCGTGTGTCAAAAGGACACAAGCTAAGTTAAGTTCCCAGGACCCACCTCCAGTGGCTTGCAGCCACCTGTAATTCTAGCTCAGTGGGGATCCAAATGCCCCTGGCCTCCATAGTTACCCCCCCCCCCCATAATTAAGTAAAGTAAATCTTTAAAAGGGATCTCCTTTCCCAGGCTTCTTAGCATGTGGCTTTGCAAGCCCTCCTGTGAGTCAGGAATCCATTCTCCCCTGGTTTGAACTGGGAGTGGGCTGGAGCTGTGGAGCTTTATGGCTCATCAGACCAGCTCCTAAAAGTTCTGTCTGGTGGGTACCCACTGGCGGAACCCAGAGCCATGCTGTCTGAAAGTCAGTGTGCAAAGAAAACCCTGTCCTCCCCTTCTCCTTCACCCTCTCCTCCTCCTCCTCCTCCTCCTGCCCCTCCTTCCCTTCCTCCTCCTCCTCCTCCTCCTCCTCCTCCTCCTCCTCCTCCTCCTCCTCCTCCCTTATGCCATGCAGACAGTACTTTATTTTATCTCCCTAAAGATGTTCACAATTTTTTGTTCTAAGTTGTGTTGTTTCCTCTGATTTTTTCATTCTGGTTCTTTCATTTTTATTCCTATCTTCAGTATTGAGAGACTTATCTCCTGTATCTCCTCATGTGGGACCATTTCACACGTATCTGAGGTAGGAAATCTGAATGACATAGAAGAGCTTGTCAAGCAGTAGGCTGCACGGTCACTTAGTTGGGGTCTATAATATCTGCTCTGTGGATACTTTCTCTGAGCCTCCTCTGTTTCCCTGCTGAGGAGCCTTCACTCCTTCTTGGAGGACATGGCTGTCTTCTGAGAGGGAAGTTGGTTGACCATCAGGGAACATGGCGGCATCCAGTCAAAACTTCCTTTATCACCACTTCCGGAACTGGCTTCGTTCCTAAGCGGCCTTGGCCCTGTCCTGGAGGGCAGACACACAGGCTCACCTTTCCAATAGCATGGCGCGAGGTTCAGAGGAAGCACATGTGGAAGGGCAGGGGCCAGCACTGTCAGGGTGAAGGCAGACACTCACTGTGTAGCCCAGGTGGCACTGTGTATAAGACGTACTGGCCTTGAACCACTCTGTCTTTTTACCTGCTAAGACAGTTTCATCTGTCTTGTGGCTTTACACCAGCCACACTCTCTGTCATCTTTTCATGTCCTCACTGTGCAGAGTGGGGCAGGCAGTGCTCTGTATTTCCAGAATCCAGCAGAATATCCTCCACCAAATCCCACAGAGTCAGGTCTCAGGAAAGCTTGGTGATAAAGTTGCCCAGTGCAGGGAGGATACCCAAATGGGTTTCATACAGCTCTTAATATCTTTAGAAAAAGAAAACTGCCGTTAGTCTCTATTTTGAGAGATATCCTCAATACTCTTCACTATGAAAAACCGCCTTACTGTTTCCAGTACAGCTCAGTGGGATTTAAGTACACTTTTGTCTTTGTGTTTTTTCTTTTGCATGAAAAATGTGATATTTATTTGGAGTATCATGTATGTCAAGAACTGTGAAGGCAGAGGCATCCCATGAAATGCCCTTTCTGAAGTAATGTGGTCTCCATCCAAGAGGGATTGAAAACTTGCTTCGGAGTGACTCAACCCAGGCTGTTGGTGTAGGCAGATGGAACAGGCTGACTTGTTTCTCAGAATGATTGGACCAGTCTCTATGTGGTTTCATAGAACAAAGTGGCGGGCATGATGGGAAAAAACAGTGGAAGTGTTTGTATGCTCTCACAATCAGACATGGCATTATTATCTGTCCTCATAAGCTAGACAACTGAGGCTCGGGGGCTTTAAGGAATCTATCCCTCCTCCCCCCAAGAATGCATTTGACTTATAGCCTTGACTATCACATTCCACTGCCCCCTGAAGGCTAAGAAATGTCCTTGGGAAGGTAGAAGGACGACCTCTCAAAGAGGAAAGATGGTTTCTTTTCAGACAACTTTTGTGAAATTTTGAGAAACACAAGAACTCTGAGCTTCATGTTGTGTGGAAGAGGCACTCAGACGTTTAGGAGTTTCCTTCGTGCTCTATAGAGGTTTCAAAATGAGGTTTGGAAATTTTTTTGTTTTACTGACATCTAGGAGACTGAACTTTGGAGACTGACATGTTTTGCTTTCTCTCGGGCAGTAGTCATTCTCTGTGGAGGAGTGTGACTTACTGGGATAAAGGAATGACCGTGATTGACTTATTGTCAGAAACAAATAAAAAAGTTATAATAAACGGAGACAGGTTATTTTGAAGGGGGCAGAAACCTGGGATCTGGTGCAATTTGAACTTTCTTACGTATGTATGTAATTTCGTTTACCACGCCTGGTGCATTAGGTTTTTTGTTGCTTTGGAGTAATGAATGGAGTTATTTTAACAGTGCTAATGTGGCGAGTGCCAGGTGAAGAATCCAATTGAAATGCTGTCACAAAATTCTTTTGTTTTACTGACAAGAGGTGTCATGTTCTCTCAATTTCTGATGTATGGAGTGTGAACTGATAAATAGTTGGGAGATGAAATTGTCAGTCACCATTATCACACTGAAGCAATTATCTTTTCTGGGGGCTTGTGATGCCAGCCATGAAATTCAGGTTCTGAGTTGTGGAAGCAAAGAAAAGGGAAGAAATACAGATGTGATCAGAAACTGAAAAAGCTGGCAAGGTGGGGAAAGCAAAGGCTGCAGCAAACGGAAGAGCTTGCTGATACTTTCGAGACTGTAAACGGAAATGGAGCCAGGAATGAAGCAAGGCTTGAGTACCTCGTGTGCTGGAAGCCTTGCAATGCTTCATTGGAGACCCCTAGCAATGTGTAGAACTTGAGCCAGGTCATTAACGGCTCTAAGCTACTTCTGCTGGGTTTTCTGCTCTGGCTGCTCTTCTGTTACGTTTTTCTTCCATTTGGTGGTTTTGTAGGAACTCCCCACACTCCCTATACCCCTCAGCTGTAGCTGAGGACCTCTGATGGAGGGTTATTTTCTTTGAGCTCAGTCTCTCTGCATAGCTCCCATGTATTTAAGTTCCTACTTCCTCTTCTGGATCAGCGGTAGCTTGTAGGTACAGTCTTACCTTCAACTTTGCGAAAGAAGTGACTTACTGGCTTGTGGCCAGCGTGGTGAGAGCGTGACATGAAGAGTCTTCATGTGCCGAGCACTGAAAGCGCTGGCGAGAACACGGTTAGAAATGTGCAGAGCTCGAAGCTGGTTCGTAGAAAAATTTCTTATAATCAGATGTATAAAACTTTAATTGGATTCCTCAACTTCTGTCAGCACGCTCATTAGTAATACAGTATGTAAATTTGTTACATTTCTTCTTTGGGGGAGGTAGGCATCCTATGAAATGGAGTCTGGCAGAATGGCTGCAGGCCATCTTGTCACCAGCCTGAGGCTGCTCTGAGGCCCACAGCAGGGACCCAGTTTGCCTCCGTGAAGATCTGTGTGTGGACCTGGGGCTGGCCAGTGACAGAGCATCATCTGCACAGTGGCAGAAAGGAGTTTCCAGTGGGGACAACCTTGGTCTGAGTAGTGGTACGCACAGAGAGTGACCCGGCCAAACACCACAGGAAGTTCCACCTGACCAGGCAGAAGAATCAATAAACCTGAAGATAAGTCACTTGAAATTGCCAGTCAAAGAGGACAGAAAGAAGAAAGAATGAAGCAGTAATGAAAGAACGAATGGGAGAATACCACGTGAAGGTACTCTTCACCAAGACAGACTGTAATCGGATCCTCGGAAGTAAAGTAAAGATTTCCAACAGCTTCAGGGGAGACGCAGATCATCGCATACAAGGGAGCGTCCCTGAAACTACCCTCAGTTTTCTTCAGCAGAAACCTAGCAAGCCACAAGGCGGTGTGGGACGGCCTATTCAAGATGTTTGAAGAAAAACTTGCCAGCCAGAAAAAAGGAAAAAGCGTCAATTAAAGGCACTTTCAGATAAACAAAAGCTAAGTTAATTCATCACCACTAGACCTGACTCACAAGAAATGCTAAATAGATTTCTAGGAGTCAATGAAAAAATACTAATAACACAGAAATCATGTGACTAAAAAACTCACTTTAAAGGCCAGAGTGAGTCAAATTCAGAATGTTCTAATATTGCGAGGTGATGTCTAAACTTTTAATATTGAGAGTCGAAAAACAAACATATTTACAGTTGTTTGATTTATTTTTGTTTTATGTGTATGTTTTGCCTGCATGTATATAAATGCACCATGCATGTGCAGTGCCCACAGAAATCAGAGGGTGTTGGGTCCCCTCCCCTGGAACTGGAGCTATGGCTGGTTGTCAGCCGCCATGTGGATGCTGGGAATGGAACCCAGATCCTCTGCAAGAACAGCCAGTGTCCTTAACCATGGAGCCATCTTCAGCCTCAAAAGATGAACATATTAAAATAACTAAAGGTACAATAATTTATTAGTAGGTGTCCAGTGTACAAAAGATGTAAACTGTGGGCCAGTGAGATGGCTCAGTTGGCAAAGGTGCTTGCTGCTGAGCCTGACAACCCGAGTCCAATCCCCAGGCTCCACGTGGTGGGAGAAGAGAGTTGAGTCCTGCAGGTTGTCCTCTGACCTCCACACACATGCCATGTCACACATGTACTCACACATGCACACACACATAAATGTAATAAAAATAACACAGGATGCAAGTTGTGAGGTCAATACCTGAGTGTGGAGGGAGTCCAGTTAAAGTATTTTCTGTGCTGTCAAAGTTAAAATGTTACCCACTTAAAACAGGTCACTGTAACTACTAAGATGTTTTATGTAAGCCTTATGTCTCCACTAAGAAAGGATCTGCAAGGGACACACAGAAGTGGAAGGATATTTTCCTACACAATGTCATGAGATTACAAAGACAGCGAGAGGCAGAGGTGAGGAAGGAGGTAATGCATAAGTCACAGTATAAGTCACAGGTGGAAAAGTCAGCCCTTGTTAATAAGCACTGCACGTGTTGGTTAGCTGGTCTTCTGTTGCTGTGGTAAACAAGAAAGGAGTTTATTTTCGCTTATGGTTTCAGAGGGTAAAGCGGGTGGTGGTGGGGCAAGAAGGCTGCCGATGACATTTAACCCCACATAGGAGAGACAGAGAGAGACGGAGACTGAGAGAGACAGAAAGGAGGAAGAGGAGAGGCGGAGAGAATGGGAAGAGGGGTTAGACTACAGACCCTCAAATCCACCGTTCGATGTACTTCCCTCAGCAAGACCGCACCTTGTAAAGGGTCCGCATGTAATGCTCAGGCCTCACGACCCCCAAAGACCACCAAGGAGTCTGGAACATATGCAAAAACAAAGAGCCTTTATTTCGGGCTTAAGCTTGGGGCCTCTGACTTTACTGATGCAGCGGGTCTGTACGGACGGCCCCAGTTCAGGGGGAGTGAGTCTTTTTATTGGGGCTAGACAAAGGAACGAGGAGAAAATTGTCTAATTGGCCATCCCCACAGTAAGGATGTCTTGTCATAATGAAATTGGACAAGGATTCGCGTGCGTGAAGCATGTTCCAAGCTGGTTGGAAGATGTTTAATAAAATTCTCATTGGTGGAGACTGTCATCAGGATTATGGAATGTGCTGATGGCTATCTTCAGGGCCACAAGGTTCTGTTTTATTCCTTATAAGGTCTCAACATGTTCTTCCTGCCTGGCATGCCTGGGCTCTGGTCGTCCTGTAGCTAGGGGAGCTGACAAAATGGGGAAACTAGCCTTAAGGTGGAGCCTCAGCTTAAAGTGCAGCTACTCTAGTTCATTCCCCACACTGTAACTTCCCCAAACAGCACCACTGGGGACTGAGTGTTCACATACATGAGTCCTCATTCAAACCACTACAGGTGTCAACTGATGTGGAGGGGCTGAAGTTCTCAGAAAAGTGTAAGCTCCAGCTGTGACTGTCTATAAGAGGTTAGCTCTAGATCCAGGCACGCACACAGGCTGGAAATGAACGCAGGTGTCCTATGCAAATGGTGCCCAAAAGACAGCAGAACTTGTTATGGATATCCAGACAAGACAGACTTAGCCGCAATCCATCACAAAAGATAGTAAAGATTATCATGCTGAAAATAGGGCCATCCCATCACAGAGCCAAAATCACAAGCACGAGTCACCCAAGACTAGCGTACTTCGGGGACCACACTGTGGACAGGACTGAAGGTGGAGAAGAACAAGGGGCCATGACACCAGCAGGCTTCCTTGCCCCTGCTCAACAGTAACAGGTCATCCAGGTAGACAAGCAGCAAGCATGGATGTGGGCGGTACTACTGAGCAAATGGACACCACAGCCATTCGACCCAACAGCAAACATCTCTGGTCCTGCGGGCGCGTCTCTCATGTCTCTTGGTGTTGACTGGACTTGGACGTCGGGGCTGAGGTGTCTGCTGGTGTGGTTAGCGCTGTCTCTTCTCACCCTATCGTGCACGTCCCATGCCTGAATTCAGAGTGAGTGGACAAACAAGTTCTCTTGAAGCAAAGGAGGACTTAGAGGATGCCGTCTCCATCTGCAAAGCACTGGTATTTGCTGGGAACTTCTGTCTGCTTGTGCTGATGGCTAGCAAAGTCACTGGGCCACCCTAGGTCTACGGAGGAGGACGCAGACCCCACCATTTCTTGGTGAAATCAATAATAAAAAGTTAAGTTGGTGGGGCTGGAGGCAGTTGCTGTTTGATTCTCATATAAAGTACTGGAAGATCATGCTTGTGTGAAGAATGAAAGAGCTCAGTCAAACTAAGAGGGAGGCCTCCACACGGCGGGTGTGAGGAGGGGAGCCATCAAGCGTGTGTCTGAGACCCTACTGTGTTTCCACTGCTCTGTACAGTGTGGAGGTCATGTCAATGTGGTGCTAGGACCCCTAAGGCCTGCTTGGAGTCCATTCACACCACTAACACCGGAGAAACCTGAGGAAAGCTATTTCCTTGAGAATCTGTTTTTCTTCTGTGAAAAGAAAATGTTGTGCTTATTAGTGTATTAAATGATTCCTTTGATGATATAGATGGCAGACAGCACTGTGTTTCTGTAGAAAATTTGTTGCTTTAGGAACTGTGGTTACCATGATGAATAAGACTGAATTCACACCAAGGTCACAATCCTGTGAGGAGCTTGTGACTGGTATCTGATAGGATCCCATGTTCTAGTGAGAAGTCTAGGTCTCATAAAATTGTTGTGTTCTCCCTCTTTCCCTCCTTTCCTCTCTCTGTCTCTGATAAAAACATAAATAAAATCTTAAGGAAAAATAGTTATAAAAGTCATGCAGTTATGTGTATCTTTTAAAGTGTGCCTTGCGTGACTGAAATGAGTTCAAGGAGAGTTGATGTCAAAAATTCATGTTCAATGAATTTGCCCACACTGTAAACAGAGGCTGTTTAGGGTGGCTCTGATCCCTGTAGTTAGGAAAATTGGGTCTCTCTCTGTCTTAAAGGAAAGATCCTCACTGAAGGCAAGTTGTTCTCTTGTTTCTTTCTTCTTTCTTTTTTAGTACCTTAAGAATTAAAAGAAAATCTAATCTAGGAAAGCTTTTCTGTCTTAAAAAACCCATTAAGTCCTCAATATGTTGGGTAAGGCAACTTTGAAAAGCATTCCTTATCTGTATTACAATTTATTGAAAATATCAAATATTGAGCCTTTATGCATTTTCGTGTACTGTCTACTCTATAGAAATAATTCTGCAATACACATTCAACATATTGCTTTTATTTTTCTCCAGAGATGAATCCATTATCCTTGAGCAGTCGCCTGATCGGGGAATCACCTCCACTTTTTACTGAAGTTCCAGTTTTGAGGGTAAGTTCATTTCAAATCCTCTCTTTAAATTTGGTAATTGGCTCTGTGCTGTGAGTAAACATGATGTTTCCAAAAACACTCAGAAAGCAGATTAGCCTTTCATCTTATTTTTAATTCAGCTTTGCAGTCTACTAATGTCCTGAGGTTTTTGAGCCTAGCCTACATTCCCTGAGGTCTACAGCATGAGTTAAAATGACAAAGGGCAAAATTGTCTTACTACACGTGCTTGGTGCTTGGTAGGACAATATTAACCTACTGACTGATAGCAAGGTACTCAAGAAAATAGGCTATAATTAGAAAAAAATGTATTCACAAAGAGCTCGTCCATCTGACAGCAGCTGGCGCTCTGCTTTTGCACACAGCTCCCCGCCTGATTGGGTTCTGGAGTGGGATTTGGTTTGACTTTGAACAGCCTACTTTCATTTTCTTTCTCATCTGAAATATGACTTCATAATCTTAGGCATTTCTCAGGTTCCTCTGGTATTTCACCACCTTTGTTATTTATAAAGATAATTTTCCTCACCTTCACCTTCTTGACTGTTAGATCTGATTCCTCCTGTTTTGCCCTTTATTCTGAAGGTTGGTTGAACAAAGATAAGCGTCTCTGACTTCGTTTCCCAGGTTGGTCTTGAGACAGTAACTTCTCTTCTGGGACTGATCTGTTTCTTGTCCCCTCTGCCTCAACCAGACCCAGAGCCTCGCTGCCACACATTGTCTCCAGGGGGCCCTCCCTAGAGGACTCGTTCAGTCACAATGGCCCACACCTCTGCATTTGTCCCTCAGCCCTGACACTGGCTCCCCTTCTTCACCTCTGTCCCCAGCAGCATGCTCTAAAAGACACAAAGAGATTGCTCCTTGAAAATCACATGTACGTGGCAAAGGGCTACATGCGGAACATGTGAAGAGGTGGTTAAACTCCACAAGGAAAACAACCCAGTCAGAAAGTGGACATGATACTTGACTAAGCATCTGACCTCTGTAAATGACATCTCTGGTCTTGAGGATAATGCAAATGACAATCGTGATGAGTTAGTACTCTGGGACTGCAAATACTTGTATTGATATGAAAATGAAATCCCCCAGAGTCTAAGTGCTGTTGACAGGTGGAGTGACTGAGTGTTCAAACACTGTGGGTAGAAATGCTGAAAGGACAGCTGTGGGAAAACAGTTCCTCTAAGTTAATGTTAGTGTGTGCACACATAGTACTGAGAAAGCCATATCTAGCTTTCCATCTAAGAGGGAGAGAAGTATGTTTAAATGTTCCTACCAACTCCTGCATGAAAAGAGAAGGGAGAGGAAGAGGAGGGAGGGAGATTGAGGGGGAGGGAGGAGAGGAGAAGGATAAAGGGGGAGGAGGGGGGGAGAAGGGGAGGATGGGGATGGAGGAGGAGAAGGAGGAGAAAAAGGACTAAAAGAGAATGACCCAAATGTCCATTAGCTCTTGAGTAAACATGTCATGCATCGGACTCTTCCCCACCACTGGAAGGAAGCTGAATGAACCCTCCACATGGGCCCATCCTAGAGCATCATGCAAGGTACAAAGAAGCGTACCATTTTTAGAAGCATACAGGCAGTGCCACAGGAGGCTGATCTGAGATCAGGCCAAGCTGAGCCAGTGGCAGGCACCACTGGGCTCTGGGGAGGTGGAATTTTCTACAGCCTAGAAAGGTCACGATCTGCTTTATACATGTTCCAGAATTCACCCAACTGTCTTTAAGACCAGCTGAACGTTTTCTATATAAGTCATTCTTCAGTGAAGCTGTTTCAAGAAAAGAATTCTTACTATGGATAATTTGGGAAAAACAGGAAGTGCGCTATATAAAAGAAAACTTCACTGTCATTGCTATTGTTCTGAGTCAGCCTGGATTAAATGCTGTAGGAAGTGCAGAATCAGTCTTGTGCGGCTCAGAGAGCTTCCACACACCTGGGGTTACGATCCAGACAGCAGGACTGTGCCAGAGTCACCTCATCCACCTTCTAGGCAGACACCCTGTAATTTAACAGCAGTGCTTAGTTTACACGTGGAAGGATCCAGCTACTCTGGGTGCGTGCTCAGTCACTACTGTGGTTGTGTCATAGTGTATGAAGATATCACGGCATTTATTCACATTTTAATGGCCTTATTTTCATTTTTGTAATTTGTATTGTGTGGCTAATGGTTTGTTGATTTTACTGATCTTTCAAAGAGCTACATTTTGGTTTGGTTGTGTAATTTTTTTGCTATTGGTATCTTTGGCTTAGAAATCGTGTCTTCATTTTTAATCATTATATTTAGAATTTTCTCAAGATTTATTATTTGACCCTCTGAGTCAGGCGAGGCCCTGGAAAAGACTTTTCCCACATGGAGAACAGTTTTGCTGTGGAAATACTCTGAGCATATGATAAAAACGGTCACCCTGGTGGGTTCCTGGAGTTGAAACGCATAGTGTCTCTCAGAACCGTGACCACAGGTGTTTCGCTCTCTGGATGGCCTGCACTCAGGGGGTCTCTTTAGTCTCTTCTGTTCATGGACTGGGACACCTCCAGGGAAGGAGAGCTCAGCTGCCGTCCTTGCCTGCCTCTGTGGATGTTATGGTGCTTGTGATTTGCCCTGGGACCTTGGCTTTCTGCCGGGACCAAAGGAGCCTGCTGGTATTTGGTGTGGGTAGCTTTTTTCTTGAAGTGAGGATAGGTGATGACCTGAGTCTGGCTGCAGTCACGTTGCTACATGTAGTCTGAAGTTCAGCCCAGAGCTTGTTTTCTCTTCATTTAGACAACCACAGGTTTGACAGGGATGATGCTTGTGTCAGTTGTGACATTAAAGCCTGAAGCCTATCTCAGCACCGCACACATTCTGGGTTTTGGAAGGAAATCATGGGGGACCCTTGCAGTAGCACCCTTAGGAAAGATGATGGATCATGGGGACAGGGCTCTGTGCCCACTGGATCTAGACACTGCATGATCACAATACTCTGTGCCCATCCTGTTCAGAGACTGGATGCCTACACTGCCTGCTTTCTTCCTTCCTTCCTTCTTTCTTTCTTTCTTTCTTTCTTTCTTTTCTTTCTTTCTTTCTTTCTTTCATGTTTCTTCTTTATTATTAAGTTTCACTTATGTTCTTTATACACATCCTTTCATTACAAATCTCTGCTCTGCTATGACAGTTGAGACCCTCTGTGACCATGTAACTAAAGTCTAAAAGACTGAAATCTGAGACTTGTCAACCTAACACTAATGAACTATTCTAGAAATTGCTTTTAAAAAGATATTTATTCTTTTATGTGTGTGTGTGTGTCTGTGTCTGTGTGAATCTGCCTGTAGAGACCATGGGAAGGCATTGGATCTCCTGAAGCTGGAGTTACAGGTGGTTGTGAATCCCCTGACCTGGGTACTGGGAACTGAACTCCTGTCCTCGAGAAGAGCAGCAAGCACTCTTAACAACTGAGCCATCTTTCTTGCCCCTGTTCTAGGAAATTCTCATCTGGAACTGTATGATTTACAGATTAGTAAGTTTCACTCTTTCCTCCAAGGAATTACTAATTTGTTTAAAGAAATTATCTTATATGGGTAAAGTACTTGCTTATGTACAAGAGATTCTTAGTTGGTTGGTATTTTGAGACAGGGTATTGCTATGTAGCCCTAGGCTGGTCCTTGAACTTTCAGCAATCCTCCTGCCTCAGTCTCCTGAATGTTGAGATCGTGATCATGTTCCACTATGCCAGGTTCCCACATTTTTATTCTAATATTTACATATTAGAATATATCACTATATATTAGAATATATATACACATACATGCACACATACATGCACACACACATACATACATACATGCATACATAGAGACAGAATCTCCATAGCTCCAGCTGGAACTCTCTATATAGACGAGGCTGGCCTGGATCTCACAGAGATCCACCTGCCTCTGCCTCCCAAGTGCTGGCACTAAAGGCGTGTACACCACATCCAAACTATTTTATATTTTAAAGACTCCCTTTAAGAACTTTGTCTTCCTGCTGCGTACATCAACCGGAGACTTGTCATCGATCAGTTTGGGGAACCCCGCCAGCGACGGTGGCCTGTTTGCACCCAGTGCTCACCCACAAGTGTGCCCTTCACTTGGTTTTCCCTGAGGAGGCTGCTAAGCTTATTTTGTCTCTCATGACAGTAGGTGAATGAACCTAGCCTTGTTTGAGCTATAGGGTATTTTTTGGCTGTTGGACTTCTAATACTGTTAGAATTTCTGAGGCAAGTATATTGATTATACTCCACTGTAGTCCTTAAAACACTTGATTATCCTGAAAACAAAATCAAGTGAACAGATGGGCAAGGGTTTTCTTCGGTACCACTGCCCACTCATACCTGGCTCACACTCCCATTCCACCAAGTCCCATGGTAACAAATCATCGTTCTGACACTGTCCCTCTGAAGTGAGAATATTCTTATCTTAACCCTGCAGGTGGGAGCTTGGGGCAGAGGCTGACTGGATTGGTCAAGGTCATGAAGGGAGGCAGGAGCCTATCTGGAAGGGATCAGCCCAGGTTCTTGATTCCTGGCCTCATGCTCTGGCCCTGCTCTGCCATCAGGGACCTGTGGATCCTGCTCCCTTCATGACTGGCGGGGGTCTTCTGTGTGCCAATGCCATTTCTGTAGTTGATACCTGAATTACCTTTCCACCCAGCCAACTTTGCAATGCTACAATATTTTCAGAATATGGTAAAACATGCTGTAAAGTACTTTTAAAAATGACACGAGATGAGAATAGGGATTCTGAAATACCCTTCCTTAAAATGTATAGCTTTTACAATAATAGAAAAAACTCAAATGAGCTTCAAAATTGAGCTTTTTAAACAGCTAACATATGTACCGTCAACCATATATTACACATCTCAAATGGCTCAACCAAAAGAAATGTTGCAGCATATCAGTCATAAGTTAGACTGTAAATATTGTCCCCCCATCTAGCATGAGAGAGAGAGAGAGAAAGAGAGAGAGAGGAAAAAAAAGGGAGGGAAGGAAAGGAGAGAAATAAAGGAAATGGAGCCCAGGCAGGGTCAGGGCTGCTCCGGGCCAGAGCGGTAGGAGCTGCATCCATCCGCTTTGGTGTAAGTAAAACATTTATGACGGTTTGCAGATCAAATGCTCTCTCCACAGGCTTGACACCTGGTGCTCTGAAGGGAAGCTGTAGAATGTTCAGGGTGGGAGGCACGGCAGGAGGTGGCCACAGGGCTGGGCCTTTGAGGCTGTGGCCAGCTCCCTTCTGATCTGAGCTCTTGCATCTCAGCTAGCAAGAAGTAGAGACGTCAGGCTGGAAGTGGAGCAGGCTACAGTGCAGGCCCAGCCCTGTGGCCACCTCCTGCCGTGATCGGTTGTATCCTCTTGAACTCTGAGCCAGGCAGGAAGCCCTCTCCCCTCAAGTTGTTTCTGTCAGACACTTTGTCCTCGCAGTAAGGGAAGTACCTAACAGAGCACCCTGGAGTCACAGCTGAGCCCTTCTCCGTCCTGGCAGCGAGTCTCTGAAACTCAGAGAGTTCTAATGGCTCATCTTTACCTGGACCCCCATTTCTTTGGCTTTGCCATGTCCTCCTTTATGACTTAGATTCGTATTTACTGTAAAGGAGTCATGGTGATTCCGGTCTTTGCTGGCCAGTCCTGCTTAAATAGATTGCTGTTAAGATCCTTTCAGGGTTTGACCACCACATTTGCTTCAAGATAGACATGGCGGTTTTATTTTATGGTTTAAATAAATGATTTATTCATTTCTATTTTATATGTATGAGTGTTTTGCCTGCATGTAAAAGGCACCACATGTATGCAGTGCTCATAGAAGCCAGAAGAGGGCGTTGGATCCCCTGGAACTGGAGTTATGGATGGGTGTTAGCTGCCATGTGTGCTGGGAACTGAGCCTAGGTCCTCTGCCAGAGCAGCCCGTGCTCTAAGTGCTGAGCCAGCAATCCAGCCCTGTGTATTTTTAAATACTTATTTTAAGAGCCTTCTCTTTCTGCTGCATCTATCAACCATAGACTTGTCATTAATTAATTTGGCAAGCCTAATCAATTCCCTACTTGGAGAGATGGCCTATTTGAGGCCATTTTCGAGAAATTTCTGACACTTTATGAGGGGTGATTAGGAAGAGCTGTTAGAAATCCATTGGTGAGGTTATTAACCTTAAAGAGTTTCTGAGAATCCTGGGTAACTGCTCCCTAGCTGAAATTAGATATGGTGTCCTCATCCACTATAACTTAATGGGGTCTGATTATAGGAACTTTGTGGACTATCTGGAATGTTAGAATTTTGGGCCCTAATAGTCTACAATAGGGAAATTAGTTTTTCTTGTCTTTTCCCTCAGTATAGCAGGAGAAGCTTTTCCTTATTATGTGCGTGTGTGGCAGATGGCGCGCGCCTGTGTGTGGGGTGTGTGGGGGGGGCGGGGTATGTGTGTAGGGTGTGGGGGGGCTGTGTATGTGGGGTGTGTGTGTGTGTGTGTGTGTGGTGTGTGCATATGGTGTGTATGTGGAGGTCAGAGGGAAACTTGTGGGAGTCAGGTCTCTTGCTCTACCATGTGGGGCCTGGGGATGAGGTCATCAGGCTTGGCAGCAAGTGCCTTTAATGCATGTTCCAAAGACTTTTCATTTGAAATATTTGTTTTACTATCTATCAAATAAGCTCCGAATAGAGGGATTTAGAAAGTGGCTCTTGGAATAGGCAATGGGAAAGGGTTGGTCTGGAAAGTAAATCCACAGACGGGTACCAGCATTCTGAGAGGTGTGGGAAGTGAAGCCAGAGTTGGGCTGACATCAGCGCCGTCTGTCTGTGGACAAAGAGAACCAACAGGAAGCTTCCTTGTGGTCGAGTGGCCAGGATTTGGTGCTCTCAGACTCAGTAGGCATTTGTTTATTAATTTTCTCTCTGGAACTGGCTCACAGGATTGCAGAGGCTGAGACCTGACATCTGTCAGCAGGGGACACAGGGATGTAATTCAGTCTCAGTCCCATCAAGGCCTGTGAACCAGAAGAGCTTGACATGTCACTCCAGGTCAAGGGCCGGAGAACACAGGCAGGGCGAGCTGTCATGTCCTGAGACAGAATGCTGCTGTTCTCTCTTTCTCTCTACACAGGTCCTTGGTGGACTCAGGTGTGACTCAGACCTTAAGTGTGATAAAGCTTTCTCTCAAGCCTGGTGTTGTTGTCGGGGAAAGGTGGATGTTTTAAGAAGTGGGGCCTAGGGAGAGACCTGCAGGTCACTGGGAACATGCCCTTGAGAGGACTGTGGGATGCTGGTCTCTTCTTTGTGTTTTGCTGGACCACATATTCCTACCTTATAGAGATACAAACGTAGCTGGACTGTAACTTCTAAAAATGTGAGTCAAAATAAACTTCTCTTTATAAGTTACTTAACTTAGGCATTTTCTCACAGTAACAGAAAATTTACTAAGAGAAGCCAATCTACTCTGAAGATTCTACTAATTCAAATGCTGCTCTCATCTAGAACTATCCTTATATACAGACAGACAGACAATGCTTAATCTGTGCATCCCAAAACCTACCAAGTCAACATGTAAAGTTAACTACCACAAGCCTTCACGGTGTCAGCTTGACACACATGCACATCTCCTTTAAACACATCTGGCTTCTAACTGTAGACAACATACGTCACTATACATACAACTGTCCTGCATGTAGTTAAAAACATGGGAACCTTCCTCCCAGTAGCAAAAGCAGAGTCCTATGTGATGTTCGCTATTCCTGTAAGTAACTTGCTGTAGTGTAGGTTAATGCTACTTCCAGACCATGGATTTAAGACTTTGTACATGTATGTTACATGATGATGGGGTAAGAGGAAAAAATAAAGCATGTGCTTCCCATGCAGGCAAAGCTGTTGGGAACTGGCTGCCAGAGTCTTCTCTCAGCTCGGGCTGTCACGGTGGGGGTTTATTTCCTTAGTTCCTCATTGGAAGGACTGGTGGGTCTGCTCTCTCCAGAGTCTCCCTCCCTGGCTCAAGGGTAGCTTTCCTTTGGCTCTGTCTCCACTCAGCACATCCCTCATTTCTCTGGGTCCTGATGTCCTCTCCTTTTAAGGGTCCTTGTCAGATTGAGTTAGGGATATTATGTGATGTCCTGTAACCTCAGACACCTCTTTGAGGCCCTGTCTCTCATAACAGTCATGCTCTGAGGTGCAGGGGTTAGGGCTTCAGTCTTCCCTGACATAATGTGGTGGTCCCTGAAAGTCCCTTTCATCTGCCTTATTTCTGTGTCCTCTTTCATTGGGAGGCTGTGTAGCTAAAGGCAGGTGCTCTGTGGTCACCCACGTGGGCTCTGTGTCGGCTCTGATGTTCACTAGGTTTGCAACCAAACTCACCATGCTCAGCCCCTCTGTTTCTTGGTCTCCTTGTCTGAAGTAGAGATGTCAGTAGTCATTTCCATGGGCCACTGAGCTGTTGGAGGGGATGAACTCACGTAACACGGTAGTGGCTGGCACTTAATAAACTCTCAATAAGTGTTAAGTATAAAAAATAGCAATTATTTCTGGCCATAAATCATATAATTTGATACTCGTACATGATAGTACTCATAAATAAAGATTTGTATTCTGTAGACCTGTTTCCAATTTTCATCAAATGTCATAATCAGAAAAAAAGATGTGTAGTTGGAGATGAAAATCACAGCTACAATTTGTGTCACTATCAGATATCACACGCAGCATACATCTGTCTGACCATCTGTGTTTCTAAAATAAACCTTGTGATATTTCAGACACCTAATATCGCTAATAATGAGAGCTTTCTGCTGTTCCATGCCTGTGTGGGTGATAACCCCACACGTAGGCTGCTCTGATTTCACCCTTCATCTAGGCTTTGGGTGCCTTCGTGCCTCTGCCCTTTAATTTTTCTTACGTACTGCAGAGTTTATTCTAATTTTTACTAGCCAACAGCGTTGGCTGTGTACTTGGCCTGTCTCTACACAATGTCCGGGCCTTGATTGATTTGGTTCTTACAACAGCTCCTGAGTAGGTGCTGTTTTCATTTTACTGATGTGTAAACTCAGGCACAGAGGGGGTAAGTTACCTGTTCTTCACCTGGTGAGTTGGTAATGTGGCCATCAACAGATATAGACAGTCACGGCCACAGTTTAATTCTGGGCACTTTTTTCCTTTGGCTGATAGGACTGCCACACACACCTTGTGGACATTCTGGTCCATGGCAGACCCATGTACAGCAATGGTCCATAAGATCACAGTGGAACTGAAAAGCTCCTGGCCTGTAGTAACACCGCAGTGCAGTGCACCATGGGAGTAAAGAAGCCTGGCGCATGGCCAGTGATAGACAACACAGTACATGTCACCTCTGACAGCATCCTTCTGACAGGAAACTTGCAGGCAAGCAACACACTGTGTTATGCAGCTGTGGCTGGACACATCTGTGTTTGCCATAGTCCTAAGCTACATGGAGGTGGCACCGAGTGTCTGGCCTGTGTCACTCAGGGTTGTGCCAGGATTCTCTCATGTTCCCGCTATCGACAGATGATGGAAAGACACCCTTGTCAGAACGTGCATCCAGGAGAAAAGCAGTGGATAACTGACATCCTTTCCTCTCCTCTGGCCACGCCTTAACACGGCTTGTGAGTTCTTTTCTTCAGCTGAGAGCTCTGGAGCCCCGAAGCCCTCCAGGGTTCCACTCCTGAGTCTCAAGCCCTTCCGCCTTTGAACTCTCTCCCACCAGGGCTTGGATAAATACTGGCAGTTATCTCCAGAGCCAACCTTTTCCTGAGGTGAATACGGACTCCCCTGCCTCTCAGGTCCAAAGCGGACCTCTCCCTTTGCCTCTCCCTCTCCCCCATTGCTCTTCCTCCCTCAGTTTCTGTCCCTGAGGCTCAGATGCCTGGGGTCTTGCCACCTGGAAACAGCTTTGTTGATTCTAGCAAGGGGCTCTAATGCTGTCACCTTAACTCATTGCTTAGTAGAGCATGTTAGGTACTTGTAGATTCTCTCTTATCTTATCGCTCAGGACTTTTACCTGCTGGAAGCAGCCACTTGGACCCCTGTGGAGTCCTCATGCTCTGGGC
Source organism: Eospalax fontanierii (assembly GCA_035773235.1). Classification (NCBI taxonomy): domain Eukaryota; kingdom Metazoa; phylum Chordata; class Mammalia; order Rodentia; family Spalacidae; genus Eospalax; species Eospalax fontanierii. The sequence continues at coordinate 9,040,099 of CM069543.1, forward strand.
ATTGCCTGCAGCTGAGTTCAGAGCATTTTCATGACTTCTCCAGCAGCCTCTGCAGGAGACGACCTTATCTCAGGAGTTAACTCCGCCTTCTCTTTGCTAGGAAAGAATTCCATTCCTGTTTTTTCTGAGCACTATTCTTCAGAAGCAAGGTTCTTTGAGGATCCAGCCCTTTTCAGGGTTTTTAAAAATAGATGAGTGTTGTTTCCTCGCTCAGCAGTTGCACAAACAGAAGGAACAGGATGGAGAAGTTACACAGGCACCCTGGCGTGCTTCCCTGGTCCGTAAGGCCTTTCTAGAGAGGGTGCTAATTATGTTGTATATTATGTCTCTCTTGAACTTCTAAGTTGTCTGTCTTTTCACTCTGGCTTATTGTCTGTACAGTCTTACTAAAAGTGGGCAAAACAGATCTGTTAGCTACCTGATTAATCAAACATCTCTTAATGACTTCCAGGGTTGTCAACAAGTCAGCTGAAGAGGGCATTTCTGTCCCTTTCTTCACCACAGTTCCTAAACTCAAGTTACAGTAATACCCAGCCTCAATGCACAACTCTTTAACTCCCTGCCTATCAGCATCAGTTTCTTCTGCATCTTAAAATTCATTTTCCAGGGATGGATCTTAGGTCATCAGGCTTGGAGGCGAGCACCCTCAGCTGCTGAGCCGTCTCCTAGTGATCCACTTTGAAGGATCTTGACATAGGTACTTGCTTAATTCTGTCTCAAGAATATCTTGTTCAGTTAAGAGAATATTAAAGCAAATTCTGACTACATGTCAAGTCGAATGTCATCTCAGACAACCTGGAGTTTTCACCTTCAAATCTCTCTCTGGTGTCACAGTCCTGTTGGTGATGGTCGTGTTGGTGATGGTTGTGTTGGTGATGGTCGTGTTGGTGATGGTTGGCTGGACCCTGAGGACTGTGTCCTTTGGGTCCCCCGCCCCCTCCCCTCCCCATCCCCCTTCTCCTCCCTTTTCTCTTCCTTCTCGCTCTCTTTTTCCTTCTCCTCAGTCTCTTCTCTCTCTGTATTCTAGAATGAACACTTAGGAATAATGTCTGTTGGATGAAAGAAACAATATGCTTGCGAGCTAGCATCACTGTCCAGGCTCTACGGGTTCAGAGATAGTGGGTAACTGAGGCAGAGGGAGATAATTAAGAAGAGCAGGGCTCAAGTTTGCGTCTCCTGACTGTGACTTTCCTGCACCACCCTTTGGATGCCGCTGTTGTGTCATTGTGCCTGGTGCTCAGGGGCTTCTCTGCTTGTGGAGATCTCACCACAGGAAACTCGAGCCACAGATGTCTTCTAGTAGGCCTGTTAGGCAAGGGAGGAGTGATTCCACATACTTCACCCCTGGAAATGAAGACCCAAATCCTCTTCCTTGAATATTCCGTCCCTGGAGGAACTCCCGTTTCTGAAGCGTTCCCTGGAAGCTTCCCTAGGAGATGATCCTGCATCTGTTTTGACATCATTTTTATCTGTTGGTAAGTAATCTTCTGGGAAGGGGTGTTTCTGACAGAGTGGGAGGAAGAGCTGGGTCTTCAGGGGTGTGTGCTTATTGCATCAATCAGAAGGAGCAATGAGAGAAATATTCTGTGCTGGTGATGGAAAAAATGTACTCTGGGCAGGTTTGTGGTGTGGACAAAGCTCTTAAATGATTGACATTCCATTGAGCAAGGACGTCTCAGCCCAGGACCTGTTTCACTGAGCAGTTCCAGACCTTAGAGCAGGTGTTGTCTAGTGGCCCTTAAAGGGCATCTGATATCCTAGCAGAGCCAAGGCAGCACATGTGGTCCTTGTTTGTGTGTAGCCTGTGGACCCTGCTGTCACAGTGCTGTGTCTGTGCTGAGCTGGTGAATGCAGGAGCCATGCGCACTGCGCTGTTGAGATGCACTACCTGGCAGGAGTGAGAAGCACTGCGGCTGGAACAGCTATGCAGTTTAGCTGATAGGCTGCGCCCTGTCTCTCCGGGCATGTCTTTTGTTATTCTGCTTATTTCCCTGACAAGGGCATGATGTTGCAGAACTGCGTTGCCACTTAGAAGAAGAACACTTGCCGTTTTAAAACTTTTAACTTGAATTAATGTCATGTAGAGTATATTTGTTTTAACCTATTGACTCTTAGCACTTAAAACACCTTCAGCGAGATCCATCTGGTTGTAGAGAATCTGAAATGGTTTTGCAATTTGGTAATGTGTCTCATTGTAGCGTTTTGAATGCCATTATGAATTAAATACAGTAGTGTCATCTTATATTCCATTTGAGATCTTAAACTTGACATTTACTTTTTGCAAATAAATTCCATGAAAAAAATTGGCAGGGTTCTTTCTCTACCTTGTATGTATATATTGTTTTAGTCATTGACATTTAAACCCTGAATTGAATGGGGATGAAGAGATGCCTATAAGGGGCGATATATTAAAGGGAGAGACGTTAATATTTATATTGTCCCCACCTTCAGGAGAGCTTCCAAATCAGATCTCAAATTTAATGACCTTTGAACTCAGCTGACTCCCTGCTGTGTCTCTCTAGTGCCCACTGCTCTCAGGATGGCCTTTTGTCACCTTTCCCATCCAAATCCATGTGGCTGCCTCCTTCCGACCAGCCACAAGTCCTTCCTGTGGAAGCATCTGCAGGACTTACAACGTCAGTGTGGCTCCTTATGAGAACGTCAGGCTAGACTAGTCAGCGCAACTCCAGAAAACTTTACTTGCATTTGGACACAATGTTTTAATCACATCAAAGGAAAATTTATTGTCTCTCATGGGCATACTGTGGGGGTGATGGCTGTTCTCATTCCTCTGAAGACCAGTGGAGGTCTTCTCACTTGACACTGAAGTCTATTTCTCTCAGTGTGTGTATGTGCTCTTACATGTACAAGTGCACACATGCATGTGGAGATCAGAAGACAACCACGGGTGTTTACTGTCCACCTTTTGTTCAAAACTTTGTCTCTCACTGGAACTCCCCAGGTAGGACAGGAGAGCTACAGGGACCCTCCTGTCTGTCTCCCATCTTGCCCACTGGGATTACAAGTGTGTACCACCACGCTCAGCTTTTATGTGGGTTCTGGGGGATCCAAACTCCGTCCTCACACTTGGGAAGAAAGGTTTTATCAGTCAAGTCATGTCTCCAGATTAAAGTTCAGTTTTTTATTGGGTATTCTATTTATTCCTTGAGAAATGACCATGGTGACCAGAGTCAGAGTTCCTGACTCATAGACAATCTCCATGCAGTTAATGTTTAGTAGAGTGTCTACTCTGTGACTTGAATGGTCTAAGGTGCTTAGGGGGTGGCGATAGAGAAGGTGGACCAAGTTCAAGCTTCTATCTAGTCCCCTGTCTTAGAGTGGGGACCAAGTTCAAGCTTTCATAGAGTCATCTCTGATGGGGTGTAGACGATGTTCAGACTCTCATACAGTCATCTCTGATGGGGTGGAGAAGGGAAGCATGGAGAGTGGGCAAGTTGCCAGTGGGCAAGTTCCTGCAAGGGAAGCAGTGTTCAGTTTCAACACTCACTTTGTAGTCCTTACTAGGTGCTAGTCCGAGATACTATGGAGGCTCAGATAATCAAGAGAGCAGGCCTGGAGCCTGTTTAGCGGTTTAGAAGGAAGGAGAGTAATTAATTATGTACCTCACAGGTTGAAAGCATGTCCAACATTAGTTCCTCTATCCACTGATGCTTAGGCCCTAACATGAATGAGAGTCTCTATGGAAGGCCACAGCCTTTGTGTTTGAAATCCTCCCAGGTAATTCTGTTGTGTACATAGGACTGGAAATCACTGTCCGTTTCAGTTTCTCTACCTCAGCTAGACATCTTGAGTGGGAAGACTCTGCGTTGTGGGAGAATCACCCTGTGCATTGTTGGTGGCCTTGTCTCTGCCCTCTAGATATCAATCGTGCTTTCTAAGCCACAGCAACAACAGTTGTCTTCATAGCCTGCCAGATGTCCTCTGAGGTCTTGGCCCGGTCCTGTGGTGTAGCCTAAGCTGACTGGAAACATTTCATCCTGGAGGGATGCTTCTTAAGATCCAGGAAGTTCAAAAGAAAGCTCATTAAGTCTTGGAAGGCTAGTTAAGACTCAGGAAGTAAACCATTCATAAGTTTCAGGAGTCCCCGAGTCTAACCTGAGGCACAAGAGCCTTCCCTTCCCAAGGTTACATAGCAAAGATTACTGAGGAGACTCAGACCAGTAGAGCTTCCAAAGAGACTCTCAGACCTGTGAGTGGCCTGTAAGTTACCCTGTACTCATCCAGGGTTCCAGCTTCCCTAAATTGTCACCCATGCTGGGATCGGTTTTAGATTATGCAGTTACCTCTGAGACATCCCAGCTCCTGTATGTAATCCTGTAAGCTCATCTTTCACCAGGTTGGACTTCGAGGATGCTATAACATGGGACTGTCATCAGTTCCTCTGTCGCTCCCTCTGCCTTGGCGGGAGGGGCAGAAGATGGTCGCAGTGCCCGCATCGCTCCTCTCTGCCTCCTTGGATTGCCCCAACCTCCAACCAGTGGGGGAGGAGAGTCGGGAGAGATCATGCACCCGGTCTGCCCCAACAACTCCAGCCCTCCCCCTGTGATGCAGCGGGGACCCTCAGGAGAGAGCGGGACTCCCAGTGGGAAGAAGAGTCTACAGCCCGGCTTCTTCTGGTGTTGCGGTTCTTTATTGTGTCGTAGCTCTTCAGTGTGTCAGAGCTCTTCTCTAGTATGGCAGGGAAAATCGTCTTACAGCACTCGGGCAGGCCCTTATATAGAGTTCTTCCACCAATCAAACGCACTTCCCTATTTTTTAACAGCTTACCAGAACATGCAGTCTTCAAGCCTTGCAATTAGCATAAAGGGGCGGTTACATGGGCGGATACATGGGGGTGACCACATCAGCCAATCAACAGGCAGTAAATACAATGCTTTATTACCATGTCTGGGGATAGGTCTCTGTTTCGCTTTCCTCCTCGGCTCATCAATTTCTCAGAGGCCCTGTTTATCTCTCTGGTACCTAACATTTAAATTTCACTTCCTCTGGGAGCTATCTTGGCTGCGAGGCAGCTAGTGAGGCCCCACATTCTCTGGGGAAATTTTGTTCACATGTCCCCAGGAAAAGCATCACATGGCCCCTGCTTCCCACTATGCTGAGAGCCAGGGCTATAGGAAGATTTTCTTGGCATTTGACTTCTGTCACTCTTCACATCCCTAATTGATTTTCTTCAAACCTCAAACCTCCTGAATTACCCACAGAGCCAAGGGACCACATAACCTTTGACCTCTGACCATGAGGTTTTCGTCCAAATTCCGTGAGCCTAACTCTTCCTCTCAGGAGGCCTGCAGGTGTTAGCCACTGCCTGGTTCTGCTCTCTCACCCACTTCCTTCTGTTTCATAGAACTCACTGCTGCTTGATGCCAAGAGACATGAAAATTTAAATCTCTCCATAAAATGTAAACACCACAAAAGCTGCTGGATATCCAAATTATTGAATTAAAAGATAAATGTGTTCTGAAATGGGGAATGTGAAGTGTTATGGCAAATAATGTCAATCAATTAGGAATCAACTTAAAATTCTAGGGATTCAACCTAAATTCTTCATGATTTGTCATATTCCAGTGTTTCCTTTTTTGAACTCTACTTTTAATTAAAGGCTATTTGTGTGTGTGTGTATGTGTGTGTACTCACACATGTATGCATAGATGTCTAATGACTAACAACTGAACATGTTGAACTTGCTGAGTTAAAAGAGAAACTTGACATTATTCATAATTTTTAAAACCAATGTGGAATGTTTGTTTCTGAAATTCTGTACTGCAGTACTTAGCTATGTGCTCAGAACCTTAGTTTTAGTCAGCATAGTTTGACTGTATGCCTGTAGTATCAATCTGTAGTAAGATTTATCTAGTAATACTAGGAAAAGTCTGCATTTTAAAAGTATGGCGAAGATTCCCACAGGATTAGTAAAGGGTTTCCTCTGTAAACTTCCAGAAAGATCCCATCTGAGTTCTGATGAATTTTGAAAGGGAAACATTTTTCCACTCACATTAGTATTTTCACCCTAATTCCCAGAACATCATCTTTGAGGAGTTAAGAGCCCTTTTCTAGAATATTTCAAACAAATAACCATAACTTTAGCATCTTATGAAGTTAAGTCCATGTTCTTTACCCACAGGCAGGACTACATTTTAACTATCAGGCATATACATTTCATTTATTCTAAAATCACTCTGAGGAAACAATATCATACCAACTATTGTTCCTTTTTTCTACACTATGTATGCAGTACTATGGCCAATATAAAAATTGCTTTTGTCTCTAGGGATGCTTGAGGGTAAGTTTCGCTATAGTACTAAAATTCCAATATAAAAATTGCTGTGGTCCCTAGGAAGTTTTAAGGGTGTGAAGAGTTACGCATGTTAATGAGATGACTAAAGGGCTCCTGTAGACACAACAAAGTCTCCCTTTGCTTCAGGTCCATATGAGAGACATCTGTGGTCAAGTTAGTTTCCTTTAATTGTCCATAGCAAGCAATTAATCCAAGTGCTCAGCTTTCTAATTACTCCCCTCCTCCCCTCCCCTCCTTCCCTCCCCTCCTCCCCTTCCTCCCCTCCCCTCCTCCTCCTCTCCTCTCCTCTTCCTTCTCCCCTCCCCTCCTCCCCTCCTCCTCCCCCTCCAGTCCTCCTCCTCCTCCTTCTCCCCTCCTCTCTCCTCCTTTCCCCTCCTCTCCCATGTATTCCTCACCGTCATTCTCTCATTCTCTTCTTTTTTTACCCCCCAAACATCGAGATACCATCTAGACTCCAGCTGTGTGGAACTCAGGATTCTGTCCCTGGAGGAATTTACTGCTTAAATTGTTAATAATTGGTTTTGTTTTTGAAATGATGAAAGCACATTGCAGAAAGGAGACACTTAGTTAAACCTGCTCAGCTGTCTGGCAGACAGCTCAGCTCATGTGCCCTGTCCTTAGCTTGTTCGTTAGCATGATAGTGGTGAGGATCTACTAGGAGCTGGTTTATGTGCCAGAGACATGGAATGGCTCAAGCATGGGCGTCTTAAACAGTTGCTGCTGTTTTGTCTTGCATGAATTGTTCATGTGGAATTCTTTCTCTTGTTTTCCTAAGGCTTGCATTAATAAACTTGTATTTTCTACTGCAGAACATATTGGACTCAAGGAGAAATGTAATTTGTCTAAGCAAAAGCCAGAAATATCCGAATGTGCATATGTGGGGCTAGTTCCCCACTCTAGGTGACCAGAGGCATGGTACCAGGAGCTGCACCAGGGGGTGGTGCGGGGAGAGATGTGGACAGATGAGTGTAATATTTATCCAGCCAAAATGGGAGCATTAGAAAGGAATTTTAAAAAAAAGTCTGTCCTTGGGGCTAGAGAGATGGCTCAGTCGTTAAGAGCATTGATTACTCTTGCAGAGGACCTGGGTTTGATTCCTGGCACACACATGGCAGCTAGCAGCTCTCTGTAACTCTGTTTCCAGGGTATCTGACACCTCTCTGACCTCTGTGGGCACTGCATGACACAAGTGCACTTACACACATATAGGCCATACACTCACACACATAAAATACACAAAGGTGTCAGATTCTCTGGAACTGGAATTACAGACATTTGTTAGGCACCGTGTGGGTGCTGGAAATTGAACCCAGTTCCTTTGCAAGGACAGCTTGTGCTCTTAACCAGTGAGCCATCTCTCCAGTCCTAAAATAAAATATTTTAATAAAATAAAAATAAAATATTAAACCACCTTTACTGAGGTTCTTTGCAGTGAAGTGCCACTGAGCTACCCCCGCTGAAGGCCTCCACTTCTTATTGCTGAGAGCAAACATAATTTCCACTAATTATTCAGTTTGAAAAACAAATTTCTCTCTAGTAACTGCCTAGCTATTTTCTTACCCCTACTCTCCTGGAAATCTTTGGTCTGGATCATTTACTGTGCACACTTACCATAGACTAGAGGTTAAGAGCTTGAACAACCTGTGGGGGTTAGAGGGGGCTTTAAAGAAAAACCTTAGCAAGAGAGTTTGGAGAGTTAAATAACCCACTGTAATGGTTAATATTCGTTGTTAATGAGGCAGGATCTGAAATCAGGAGACATACCTGTGTTCTTGTCTGTGCAAGAGATTCACGCAATGAGGTAAGAAGATGGACCCTCGCTGTGAGCAGCATCGTTGTCGGGCTGAGGTCCCTGAACAAAAAAAGTGAGTGGACACCAGCTCCAGGTCTCCAGCTTCCAGAGCTTTCCGTCTTGGTCATGGTTGGGAGGGTCACTGCCACGCTCTCTGACTAGGGGATGGTTGAGAGCCACAAGCCTGGGGTTACTAGAACCTCCACTGCAGCTGTAACTCACACCAGTGTGGCTGAAGAGTCACAGCTGCGTAGATGTGAATGCCGTTGCTCTCACTGTCACTGCACGTCCGGTGCTCGCTGGTGGAGCTGTCTTCAGCTGTTAAGAATGTCACTGTTTCTGCCTTATATGAGCCCTTATGTTTTATGAGGACAAATCAGCTCTGTTATAAAAACCATTTCTGTGGTTGGTTTTCCCATCTCCTGTCAATGTTCCTATAAAAGATTTTTTTATAAGCCCATCTTTTCAACCGTTGCTTCTGAAGCTCAGTGGCACACTGTCTGGTAGGTAGCTCATCAAAACACAGCGAGAAGTGACCTGTGAAACGATTAGTGATTCTTCATACTTCCAGATCAAAGTCATTTCGTCAATTAGTCACAATGCAGATAAATGTGTAGTTTTATATTATATGAAACCTCTCTCAACCTTAGAAAAATATTGTAAGTTTTAGTTTTCAAATTTGTCATTTAAATAAGAAACAACAGCAGAAAAGAATATCTTAGAAAATAACTTACAAATACTGCCATACTGGGGAACCTACAGCTCAGCTGCTGGGGCATAGACTTACACTGATTAAGAAAGGCAACCTGGGGCTTGGAAAGATGGCTCAGCAGTTAAGAGCTCTGGCTGTCCCTGCAGAAGACCTGGGTTCAAATCCCAGCACCTACATGGCGGCTAACAACCATCTGTAATTCCAGTTCTAAGCAATCTGACACCCTTTTCTGTCCTCCACAGGGACTGCATGACATGGGTGCACTTACACACATGCAGGCAATGTACTCGTACACATTAAAAATAAAACCAGGCATTGTGGCATATGCCTTTAATCTCAGCACTTGGAAGGCAGAGGCAGGTGGATCTCTGTGAGTTCAAGGTCAACCTGGTCTACATATTGTATTGAGTTCTAGCCCAGCTGGGGCTGCAGGAAGACCCTGTCTCAAAAAAGACCAAAAAAAAAAAGAAGGGCCATCTGTATCTCCAAGTGTTAAATATACTCAAGAATGTAACATATTAAGTACTGAGACGAGAATGTGGTCCATTCCACTGACCATGGGGTGAGAGACATGGAATCCAGGAGAAAAGTGTTGGATCCAAAGCCAAGATGAGGGGAGTAGAGGCCAGGTCGGTAGTTTACTGAGCACCAGGTTCCAAGACTCAATGAAGCAAGGTCTACCGACATGGTAAATGGAAGTCTTGATGACTGTCCTAGGGCATTCTTTATTTTAGTGCACATGTCCATGCTCATGTGGGTCCATGTACACCTGTGTGCACGTTAACAGCAGGCGTCTTTCTGTTGGTCTTCATTTTAGTTTTTGAGGCCAGTTCTCTCACTGAAACCTTGTGCTTACCCATTCTGCCTCCACAGTACTAGAGTCACAGCAGGCACTGCCACACCAGGCTTTGTACATAGGTATTAATGTCTGAGCTCAGGTCCTCATGTGTGGCAAGCGCTTGGCCAACTGAATCATTTCCCAGCCCCAGGAGGTCCTGTGTGTGGAATATGATTTTGGGAATATGAACAAGTTTTTACAAGAACAGAATGGGAATATATATTAGAACCACAAAATGAAACGCTCTTCCCCCTGTCCCCAAATCAACTGAGGAATCTTACCCAGCACTGTAGTTGAGCTATAAGGAAACCTCAAGTTCCATATGGCACTTCAAGGAATGCAGGTTCATCGTAAAATTGGGAAAGTCAGTGAAGTCATGAAATATGGTTAGAAAATTCAGCGGGAGGAGAAAGAATGAAAATGAAAATCAAGAGTGATGTGGATAAGCACCGAGTCCACAGTACTGGGGAGGGAGTAAGGAGAGCTTGAAACGTGTGGAGGGAGCTGAGAAAAAGCGGACAGCAAGAGTTCCTGTCTAACCTCGAAAATAGTCGGGAATATTTTGATGTCGAGTGTGAGTGGTCTAGGGTGGTGCAAGTGCTCCCACAGGACGGACCCGGGACTGTGCCGTAGTGTCCTGGCCACTCCTGTGCAACCCAGGCAAATGCCAGCACATGGAGAACCGTGCTCGCAAAACATGGACCTCGGGTTCTCTCTCCTTCCAGGAAGTGACATAGTTGACTTCATTTCATTGTCAGCCAGAGAGCGTCACAGGGCTGTACCTGAGTTCCATAGTCAGGGAGGGCAGCCCCCGTCATGTACTGGGACTGAAAGGGAGACAGAGTCCAGAGGTCTGGACACAAATACAGAAATTGCCACAGTACTGTTTCAGGAATAGCTGGGTTAACCACATCAGTTGCTCCAGAGGGATTTAGTTGAATTACTAGATGGCTCTTCTATGTAGAATTTCAGCCTGATATTGAAGAGAACAACTGTGATCTTTCAGAAGGTTTCCCAGAGCAGACAAAGTAGAACAGGGGACAATCTGGCCATCAGTGCTCAACTAGGGACCCTGTCCTCACTTCTTCTTATAGGCAAAGTATGCCAGTTAATTCTCTACTATGAATTTCTGCACTCCAAGTGGATGGCTTTATTTTCTATCCAGGAACAAATGTCGGTCCTCACTAATGGTTCTGAACATTTGAGACACATTAGAACCGTGTTTGAATTTGAAAAAGCATACACACGTCCGAGTTCTACCCTCAAAGTGTTCTGTCATCTTCTGTCAGAATTGTAGCGTCCAGGGCGTGTGTGCAGGGTTTCCCGAGGGTGTGTATCACAGTATAATTCCAGTGTGGTTTGACAGACACTAGTCTTCAAAGCACGACGTGACTTAAGACAGAAAGTTACCCCACAGGAGGGCCTCTCTTCGGAGTGGTAGATGTTGGTGTATTGGCTACAGCAGTTCACCTAAATGTAGTAGGTATTAGGGAAGGAACCTGGGGATCTTGGAGTTCCAAGAGAAAGTTCAAATCAAAGAGTAATGTTTGTTGTCATTGCTTTGGGGAAAAGGTACAACCTTGTGTGCTTGAACTACCTGGTTGGTCTGGAGAATGGTGAGGGCTTGATGAAGCTGTTCCCTTTGAATATGTGTTCCCAGAATGATGCCACGTAGACAATATTTTAAAGGGAAATGCAGAGTTTAAAATGTGCAAGTGAGATGTGGAGATGCTGAAGGAAGCTGTGTAGAGGCAGGGCATGATTTCTGCCTTTAAAAAATGATTATTTTTATTTTATGTGTGTGAGTGTACTGCTTGTACATGTGCAAGTGCACCCATGTCGTGCAGTGCCTGTGGAGGTCAGAAGAGGGCGTCAGATCCCCTGGACCTGGAGTTAGGACAGTTGTTATCCGCCATGTGGGTGCTGGGAACTGAACCTGGGTCCTTTGCAAGAGCAGCCAGTGCTCTTCACCCCTGAGCAGTCCCTCCAGCCAGATTGATGCCTTCTTAATGTTCTTGCCTTTCTACTCATCAGATGTTGCTTCCGATGCAGTGTAGAACCTGGCTCTCTTCTAATGCCAGGGCCGACAGACAACTCCTGAGAGAATCCAAAGCTCTGAGTCTTTGTAAGAGTGGAATGGATCAGAAATGTGAGCTGGACTTATCTGGGGCGGAGATAATGTGTGTGCACCCAGGGTGACCAAGAGTACCTTGTCCTTGGCTGTGGCAGTATCAGGGAATGATCTAGAATGCTCTGCTCTTTGTTGCTGAGGGCTTTACATGCAATGTCCTGTTTAATGTTGTTATTATGTTTCAGTGCCAGTGTTATTAACTCTATCCTTTAAAAAGAAGGTCAAAGCCAAGAGAGATAAGCCGCCAGTGGTTTGCAGTTGTCCCTCTCCTGATTAGCTTTAATTGTCAAATGGACACAGGCTAGGGTCATTGAAGAGGAAAGCCTCCACCGAGGAGTTGCATAGACCAGACGGGCCTTCAAGCACCCCTGCAGGGTTTGTCCTGATTGCCAATTGATGTAGGAGGGCCATCCCTAGCCAGGTGGTCCTGGACTGTACAAGGAAGCTAGGTAAACATGAGCCTGTGACCAAGCTGGAGAGTGAGCCAGCAAGCTACATCCTAACAGGCAGCATCCTGCACAGTTCTTCATCCAGATTCCTGCCTTGGCTCTTTTAGTGCTGGACTGTGTCCTGGAGTAAACCAGATAGGCCGTTTCCTCCCAGAAGTGTAACCCAGATAGGCCATTTCCTTCCTAAGCTTCTTTTGGTCAGAGGGTTGTAATTTTGACCTCAGGATTTGCCAACACTCTGTGCATTTACTATCTCCAGATGCAAGTGAATGTGCGCACATTGCATATTAAACTGAAAGAGCAAGAGTGACTGAACCCTCGAGGGGCGACCTGTCAGGGTGCCAAGGCATCCAGTGGGCCTGGGGTTGGAGGTTCATTGGACCATTATAAAGTAGATGACTAAGAATATACACGCCTGCACAGTTGGCAAGTGGGACATGGTACAGATGCACCAGCACCCAGACTGGCTCATATTGTCCCTTCTCCTCTAGTATGTCAGCTTTCCTGGAGGATAAACTTTTTTGCTAGTCTTCTCTAACAGACATTTCAAAGCCTTGTAGCCTTAAATAAATTCAGTATTTCATAGCCAGTGTCACCCAAGTCCACCGGAAACACTCTTGCACTTCAGGATGCTTCCTATGTTAGCTGTCTTTCTGTCACTGTGACAAAGTGCCTGACAGAATCAACTTCCAAGAAGGAATGGTTTATTTAATTTATGGCTCTGTGGTCACTGGCCGCTTGGTGTTGGTCTTCGGTGGCATAGTCATCCTGGTGGGAGTGACGATACAGGGTTTGTCTAGCTTGTGGTGACCAGGATGCAGAAAGAATGAGGAGGGACTCAGGGTGTTCCCTCTTTCAAGGACACACCTGCAGTGAAGGCTCTGCTCCCTCATCAACACCACAAGCTGGTCCCCAACCTTCTACACCTAGGCCCTGGGGGAGCGTCCAGATCTAAACCCTATTATCTCCTCTGAAACGCAACTGTCCCTCCCCTGGCTGAGACTGGCCAAGTTGGCCATGCCACACAGGTTGGGCGTCCCACGCTGGGGATGGGCTCAGCCGTGGTGCCATTCTCCCTGACTACAGTACTCGCAAGCCGCTTCTCTGCCTGCCATGATGTTCTGCAGCCCTGGGACCTGTGCCAGGGAGATAGTCTCATGGTCATCGCTGTACTCAGGGCCGGGATGGAGGCGTGGAGGGAACGACTCCTATTGGCCAGCCCGCTACTTCTTCTGCACAATCACATGAAACTTTGCATGGCTCCTTCTACAGTGCAGAATGAGTTTAAGCTCCAGCTACAGGCAGACCCAGGGCCCAACGTCACTCTTAGGCTTTGTGCTGCATGTGGGGTCCTGCGCATCAGCTTTTGCCCAACCACTTTCTGATGAAGTGCTATCCTAGGCCTATGGCCCTGGAAGGCTTGGGCGTGGCTGCAGGTGTCTTTAACCATGTACACACTGCATCCACCCACCGACAACCAGAGCGCCCGGCCCGCGAGTCTGCAGGTTCTGTGTCCGATGACAGGCAGCCCTCCTGGGGAAACCTCTCTTACCTTCTCTGAGGGTTTCAAATCAGTGTCTTCCACTTCTGATACTGAGACAATGCCATGTTCTTCCTGGATGATGTCGGATTGCACCTACTGAAGGCGGCCATTCCTTCACTGTCTGGGACCCCTTCAGATGTCCTCTCTGTAGCTGGTAGCATGTAGAAGGCAGGATCAGCAAGCACTGAAGAAATCACATTATGAATATGGGAAGTGGTGTAAATTCAAGATAAAACATGGTTGGAGACGTGGTTTTTTCCAGTTAGGCTAAAAGATTCTCAATAATGAATTTAATTTTCAGATAATGAATTATGATACACGTTCCCTCAGAACTCTGGGTTAAACCTGCTGTTTGTGGCCATCATCAATGAAACCGAAACTCACTTAGGGAGAGTCCCATGAAGCCAGTATTCACAGGTGCATGCTGAAGGGTGGCGTTATCCCATGACTAATGGTAGAACCAGCATTGAGTAAGCGGCATCGGAGACTGGCAGCGTCATGAAAGTCTTGCCATGTGTCAGTACAGAAGGCACTGACGGGCACAGGTGTTGTGAGAGGTAATGGCACTGGCCCATTTTTCTCCTATATGGGAGATGTGAAATTGACTTGAACTAGAGAATTCAGGAAGATGGCTCCTGAACTTGACCCATAAGACAAGGCTCTGGTTGGACAGAAGCAGATTCAAATTTCGGTCCTCCCTAATGTTTTGGAACTTTATTCAGATATGTACCTGTGGATACCATGGGCTTGCCAACTTGCAAATACATTTTAAAGTCTTAATTGTTTATAGTGCATATAAAGAGTATTTGACCCATGTGCACAGCCCAGGGCCACCCTGATATTACTAAATAGTCCCAGAGAAACTGAGGGCATCATAGGAATTGTAAATGTGACTGGTTCAGTTGCTACCCACCGTGGGTGAAGTAAGCTGAAAGAGAAATAGTTTTCTTCCTATACAGGAGCCTGAGTACATGAATCCTGTTACAGAAACAAATGCTTTTGGAGAAAATCATTATGTATGCTTAAGGTAGGCCGAGGGTGTACTGCGGGTGAGTCAGGAAGTGGAGTGAAGGCTCTGCATGCCGGGAGTACGGCCGTGAGCAGCGCTGTGCTCCAGCCGCACAAAGGCCGCGCCGCGGTAAGATCCCAGACCAGATTACCTTCTCTGCTAAGTGCGAAGCACAGCTCGGGAGCTGACACCCTGAGATAGTTCAGAATGTCACGTTAGCTTCGTTAGCTCCGCCTTTCAATCTCTCTCACACCGTCTTCATAAAACCCGCTAATGAGCAGGAAATGGGACTGATCTGAGTTTAGTCCCATCTGCTTCTTGGGCTGATCCGTAGAGAAGGGGTTGATGCCGTGGCTGTGGATGGATGGCATATTACAGCAGGGGTCACGAGACCTGGGTTAGAAGCTGGGCTGTGCAGTCGGCCGCCTGTGTGGCCCTGGGCGAGCGGAGCAGTTAGCCATCCGGAACACATGGCAGCGTGCTCACTCCTGGGTCCCGAAGGCAGAGATTACTAAGGTTCGGCCTTGAGCCATTCACAGACTAGGAGCGGAGACTGGCAAGTCAGAGATAACTGGAAGATCGTATGACAAAGATGTTCCAGAGTTAGGAGCAGAGGACTGTGGGAGGCTGGAACACAGGGTGATTAGTACAGTGAGGAATGTTGAGCAGCTTGTGGCTGCTGCGCCTCTCGGTAAGCAGATTTGAGCGGTTAGGGAAATACATTGAAAAGACACAGGTGAAATAACCCTCAACGATATTTCACTCAACCTTCTAGGCAATAGATAGAGATTGTATTTCAGTGTAAAAGAGGCAGCAAGTTCCTCAGGGATTGACATTCGTAGTGTGTCCCGCCCGGGGCACACGTCCACTTGGATGAACCTCATGTGCCCTGCCTGCTCAGAATCTGCTGGTGCAGAGTCTCTTAAACAGCACAACAGATCTGCACCTCCATCCCATGCCCGTAAGAGTGCATGCTCAGTCAGAGCTCTGAGCATGGTGTAGGCTATGTGGAGATGTCAGTGCTCTGTAGCTCTGGGCACTGGTTCCGGTGAACGAGCTCACAGTCGTGGTGGACAGATTTCCAGGTCCTTGAGAGTCATGATCACTGAGTAGAGCTTAGGAATACATATTGAATAAAAGCACCCTGAATATTTCTAGGCATATCCAATTCGGGGAACGTGGGCCAACCTGCTGAATAGGCCATTTGATTTCAGGCCTCTCTCAAAATGGTCTTACAGTGCTTTTGTGGCCAGTTGTTGAAGGACATCCATTGTCTATGGATTCCTCCCTCGATTTACTGATCAGGAAGCTCATGGGTTGGGGGTAGAACTCATGTTTTCAGACCTAGGAAGCCTTGTGTGTGGACAGGCATTTGAGGTAGAGAGCTTTGCCATCTCATGGTTGAGGTTACAGCTTTCACTGACAGGTCCACAGTGTCGGCCACCAAGTGCAGCGTGGGGTAGCAGTCTTGCATAGTCCTGATCTGCCATGTGAGGCTGAGGCTTAGTGCATGGACTTGTTGGGTTATTTACTTTCTGAGCCTTTGTTTGCTCATCAGCAAAGTGTGGATTAAAGAAGTCAGTGTACACTTCTGTCATTACAGACCTAGAGCTCAGCTTTGTTCTCTTCTTTGTGTGGCTCTGAAGAGCATCTACCTCCAATGTTTCTAAAGCTAACCCATCCAATCCGCCCCATTGGTCCAGCCCAGTCAACTATGTCCACGCATTTTTTCAATATCTTCCCCTGAATATTGAGAGATGCCCACATCTCTAATAACTAAACACGTGGTTTCCAAAACCAGTTCCTAATTCACTACAGAAAATGGCAGTTCTGCCCTACGCTTCCGAGTCCTGGGTTCACAGTCTTCGTGTTCTTCCCCAGCTCTCTCAGACCTCACATTGGTGAGTCTCACAAGCTGTGCTTTAGGATGTATCCACAATCTGTCCATGGCTCTCCAGCTCTACATTACCACTCTTTCTTTGTAAATTAATTTTTTATTGAATTTTTGCAAATTTCATACCTTTTGATCATATTTAGTTCTCCCTGTCTACAGCCTCTTTCCTGTTACTGCGACCTCTAAATAAAGTTCTGCACACCAGCCTATATATATATATATATATATATATATATATATATACATATGTGTGTATATATGTATATATATTAGATTATTATATCACAATATATAAGGACCAATAGAGTTATGTTTGTGACTCCAGATGCCCCTGGTGTGGGTTCATCCACTGGAGCCTGGTCAAACTACCAAGAGTCTCACCCTTAAATGAGAATGTGTCTCACCTTTCTAATATCGTTGGTTGCTAACAGTTCCTCAGGTAAGCTTGGGGTTTCTTACCTGCTTCCCCACGTCTACACTCAGATTTTGTCTAGCTTGAGCTTACATGGTCCTTGTGCATTCTGTCACCGTTGCTGGGAGTTTATATGAGTGGCTGCCCAGCTGTCTGGAAGACTATGTCCTGTGGTCATCCACCTCCTCTGGCTCTCGCAGTCTTTCCTCCCCTCTTCCACAATGCTCCCTGAGTCTTGGGAGGCAGAAGTTTGATGTAGGTGTCCTATCTGGGAACAAGCATTCTGCAGCCTCTTATTCTCTGCATGTGGGCCAGTTGTTCTCTGTGTTAATCACCATCTGCAACTCTGCAGCATAAGGAAGTTTCTCTGCTGAGAGTTGAGAGATTCAAAATTATATGGGTGTAACAATGTCATTAGAAATCAGTTAATATTATTATATTCTTATTATTATTTAGCTGAATAGTTGTATTAGGCTCTCTCCCATGGCCTGTGAGCATCTAGTCTCTGGTTCCTAAGCCTGATATCTGTTTCAGGTATAGGCTGCATCCTATGAAGTAGACCTTAAGTCCAGTTAGAAAACCTGTAATAGTGCCACTACCACGTTGGTGGGCATATCTTGCTGGGGAGATTGTTGTAGTTTGCAAGGTTCACAGCTGGGTAAGGGTCATGCTAAGCTTCCTCTTCTGGAAACATGCAGAGTACCTTCCAGCACAATGGCAGCTAGATGGCAGAGATGAGGCTTTGAAGTCAGTGCCAGCTTGATTTCTCCTCCCTTGTTCTATAGCTCATGTGTCATCAGCACTAGGGTCTTATCCTGGCATTCTGGGGGTTAGCCAAGAGCAGGGGCCATGGCCAGGGTTGTGAGGGCTGTGGAAACCCTGGTTAACAGTTTCAAAGGAGGAATCTCACTCCTGGCACCGGGCTTCTACTACATGTTAGCCTCTGATGTCTAGTAGGGGCGATGTCGTGTGTGTGTGTTTGTGTGTGTGTGTGTGTGTGTGTGTGTGTGTGTGTCCCTGTCATATGGTAAGGCCTTTTAATCTCTTTTTATCATGTATATGTGTATACTTTAAGTAGTTTCTATACTGGTAACTGTCCGTATGACTTCTAAAGGCCCTTTGTGTGACCTGTCCCTCCCGTCCCCACCCTCCTTAACACTTCCTACTCTGTCATTCCCTTTACCCCTTTATGTCACTGGATTCTACACCCTCCCAGGAAGATTCCTCCACCACTTGTAGCTATTTATGTTTCTTGACCTCTCTGGGTTTTCACACTGAAACATGCATAGCTAAGATTTTAAAGCTAATACTGAACTCTGAGAAAGAACGTGCAACGTGGGTCTGGGTTACCTCACTCAAGATGATTGTTTCCAGTTCATTACATTCACCTGTAAATTTCATAATTTTTAAAAATCTTTTTCAGACAGGGTCTCCCTGTAGCCCCAGGTGTCCTGGAACTCACTGTGTAGACCAGGCTGGCCTTGAACTCACAGAGATGCATCTGTGTCTGCCTCCTGAGTGCTGGCATTAAAGGTGTGCGCCACCATACCTGGCATAATTTTTTTTTTTAAGAGTTGAATAATAGTCTAGTGTGTAATAGGTACCACACCTTCATTATCCAACCATCAGTTGGTGGAGATCTAGGCTACTTTGAATTATTGGCACTTATCAAAGGGGCAGCGATGAACCTGACTGAATGAGAAGGTGTTTCTGTATAGTCTTTTGGGCATATGCCCAGACTTGCATGCCTGGATCGAGCTAATGCTTTGAGGAAGCTCTGCACTGCTTTCCACGGCGGCTGCCCAGGTGCACTCCCGCACAGTGAATGGTTTCCGCTTTCTCAACATCTTGCCACCAGTTTCCACTGTTTGTGTTTTGGAACTCAGTTCTGACTGGGGTTTTAATCCGCATTTCTGTGATGGATAAAGATGTCAAGCATTTTTTGAAACGTCTCTCAGCTGTTGTGTTTCATCTTTTGAGAACTTCCTGTTCAGTTTTTTTTGCCCTAAATTTTAACTGTTTTTTAAATATGTGCATATTCAGCATTTTCAGTTTTTTGTGTATTCTAGGTAGTAGCCCTCTGTCAGAGAGACAGCTGGGAAGTACTTTCTCCCTTTATGTAGGTGACCACTTCATTCAAGTGATGGTGTCCTTTGCTGTACAAAAGCTTTTTGTTTCATGAGGCCTCATTTGTCAGTTTTTGGACTTAATGGCTGCGCTATAGGAGTCCAGTTCAGAAGGTCCTTTCCTGTGCCTATAAGTTTCAGTGTATTCCTCTGTCTGATTCAAGGTGCTTGATCTTATGTTGAAGTCCTTGATCCGTTTGGAGCTGAGTTTTGTGCATGCTGAGAAATGGGATCCAGTTTCATTCTTCTACAGACCACTCTCCAGTTGGACCAGCACCGTTTGTTGAACATGTTGTCTCTTCTCCAGTGTGCATTTGTGGCTCCTTTGTCAAAAATCAGGTGGCTGTAAAGGGTCGGTTTAAATTTGGGTCCTCAATTCCAGTCCACTGCTCAACGTGTCTGTTTTTATTACTGTAGCTCTGCAGTATAAACTGAGATCAAGGATGGGAATGCCTCACCAATCTTTTCTTATTCAGGATTATTTTGCATATCTGAGGGGGTTTGTGTTTGCATATGAAATCTGAGATTATTTTTTCAGTTCAGTGAAGAATTGTGTTGGAATTTCAGTGGATTTTGCACTGAATTTGTAGACTGCTTTTGGTAAAATGGCCATCTTCACAGTATTCATCCTGCAGACCCATGAGCAGGGGAGGTCTCCCCATCTGGTATCTTCTTTAGTTTCTTTGGTCTGTGTCTTAAAGTTTTGATTATACAAGTCTTTCATTTTACTTCCTTGGTTAGATTTATTCCAGGAGATCGTAAAGTTTCTGAGGCTACCATGAATGGGATTGTTCCGGATTTCTCTCTTGGTATTTGTTTTGACAGAGAGGAAGGTTCCTGGTTCAGGGGTGTTATTTTTTTATACCCTGCTGTTTTGCTGAATGTGTTTTTCAGATCCAGGAGTTTTCTGGTGGAGTATTTAGGGTTTTTTATATATAAAATTGTATCATGTGGTAGTTGTGGGTCTTCGTCTCTGCGGGCAACTGCTGTGCACCAGCGGTCCCAGAGAACAGAGAGCAGACGAGCAGGTCCTCAGGAGGCCCAGAGTGCAATGGGAAAGAACTAGACTGTATCAATGAACAGCTCATTTATTGAAATCAAGGCAGGGGTTTATATAAGGAGGACTGTCTGGCCATTATTGAAGGCGGGAAAGTTCAAGGTGGGGTCTTCAGGTAAAGGCGGGAAGGTTCTAGGGCTGATGTGGGCTATAGAGGTCAGGTGAAGCGAGTGCTGAGGAATGAGGAAACGAAACCTAAGACCTGACTTTGGTCTGCGGTGATCTTTATGGGGCCTGAGGGGTCATAGCCTCGAGGCAGAGCAGGCTGGACGTCCCTTCAGGTCACATTGTCCACTCAAAGCCTTCTGTAATAGGCCTAGGACCGCAAATAAGCGTACTTTAACCTTTTCCTTTCCAGTTTGGGTCTCCTTTATAGCCTTCATTTGTCTTCTTGCTCTAAGATGGCAAGTACTGTATTGAACAAGAGTGAAGGAAATGAACATCCTTGTCCTGTTCCTGATGATAATGGAAATTCTTTGAGTTTTTCTCCATTTAGTATGATGTTGGTCATAGACCTGTTGTATATTGACTTTACTATGTTTAGACATGTTCTCTGTATTCCTAGGTTCTCCATGACTTTTATCATGAATGGATGTTGGATTTTGTCACAGGCCTTTTCTGTATCTAATGAGATGATGATGTGATTTCTGTTCTTGAGTCTGCTTGTGTAGTGGATTACCTTTATTGATTTATGTATGTTAAATCATCTCTGAATCTCTGGGATGAAACCAACTTGATCATGGTGGGTAATCTTTTTGAAGGTTCTTGCATTCAGTTTGTATTTTTGAGGATTTTTGCATCTATGTTCATCAGAAATATTGGTCTATAATTTTCTTTATTGTTGCATCTTTGTCTGGTTTTGATATTAGAATAATATTGGCTTCATAGAAAGAATTTGAAGTGTTATTTCCTTTTCTAATTTATGGAATAATTTGAGGCACATTGATATTAGTTCTTTGAAGGTAGAATTTAGTGATGTATCCCTCTGGTCCTGGTGTTCAGTTTGGTGACCACTCTATGTTATGTGGAAATGGGATATACGTGGTCTCAGTTAAACTAAGGATAGGTGCAACTTTTGAATTGATTCCTTGTGATTCTGGAATAGTAAAGTGGGCTGGGTGGTTGCTAGGTAAACAGGTTGGCTGATAGATTAGGCTGGAAAAGCTCACAGGTCTTGGGGCACAAGGATCCTAGTAACCTGTGTTACAGATGTCCTATTTGCAGCTAATGTTCCACTAACATTATTTTCTGAACTTTGATTTACTGAATTAATTATCATCTACTGTGCAATGGAACTTCAATCATGAGGTCCGAGAGACGCACTAATCTATGGATACTGAGATAGAAGTCTGAGGGAGATGTGCTACTCTGTTCATTTTAGCGAGTAATAGTAGTAGCTTCATTCATAGAGCCTGTGAGCTCCCCAACAGTGGGTTCTTGGCCAGATTTCAAGTACCAGGTATGTGCTTCCTCCCGTGGAGCAGGACTTGCATCCAATCGGAAAGTGATTGGCTACTGCTGTAACATTTACTCCACCTCTGCACTCACGAGCATATCCTGCCGTACTGGTGACAGCTGTAGTTCAGAAGGTTCACAGATGGGTAAGATTGCTAATGACTTCCCACCTTCTGGCGCTATGAAAACTAACCAGCAAGAAGGGAGCTTCTTGGTCAGTACTGACTTGATTTCTCTGTGTCCTGTGACCAAGGTGTACTGTATCTTCAGAAGTATAATCCTACCATCAGGTTTTGAGGGGCAACCAAGAACAGTGGAAAAAGCCTATATTACTTTCATGGACTCTGGGACAGCCCTGACCAACACCTCTATGGGAAGCATCCTACACAATCCAGCAATTTTTAAAAGATTTATTTTGATTCATTTTCATTTTCTGTGTATGTACATTCTTCCTGCATGGATGTAAGTTCACATGTGTCATGCAGTGCCCACAGAGCACAGAAGAGGAGGGTGTCAAACTGAAACTGGAGTTATGGATGGTTGTTAGCTGCCATGTGAGTGCTGGGATTTGAACCCAGGTCTTCTGTGAGAACAGCCAATGCTCTTAACTACTGAGCTATCTCTCTAGTCCCACAATTCAGCAAATATTTTATAAGAATCTCTGGCTAGAATATTGAGTTGTTATCACTGTGGGCCTTTAGCTAACTCAAATTAATGCTTAAATTCTCTTGTCTTCCTGTTCCATCTTCTAGTGGGTGTTCGTGCAACTTCGTGTCTCCGTCTTTCACAGTGTTCCCACTCATGACTCACATGGCTGTCCAAGAAGTTACTGTGTTTGTAAAGTGTCATCTTAGCCCATAAAATGTGAGGAGCTCCAGGGCGAACATTTTCCTTATGATCCCTGTTCTTCCTGTTCTAATTTTGACTTGGAGCTTAGAGAGCACATGTCAGGGTTGAATGGTGTTTCTCAAAAATTCCCATCTGTTGGCACCTACCAATGTGACCTTATTTAGGAGCAACAACTTCTCATGAATAATGAAGTTAAGAAGGGTCTACAGGACAAAGGAGATGGTATATGAGAGGGTCATCCAGGCCACAAGGAACCAGGGCCTCGTAGCATCTGAGTTTCTGTTTCCTTTGAGCCACAGCTCTGTTCCTGGCCCTAACCTTTTCCAAAATTCCCAAGTAAGCTTACACTAAGTTTCCAAATTAGATTTAATTGGAATTTCTTACTTGCAATCAAAAGAATCCCAATCAATATATTTCTGTCTCAGAGAGATTTCGTTTGTGGATCAGCCTTTCCTTGAGGAACTTTCCCTGTTTAAAAATACGGCCTTCTTACGCTGTCTGGATTAGCAACACTTAACCGAGCATCACTGTTTTATCTCCGAGGGCTTAGAGCAAACTACTCACATGAAACCTTAATGCCTTTTGATTGGGAATGACCTCTACAGATAGAGTCTGTGTCATCTGTAAAAAAAAAATTTGAAAACTTACTCCTTTCTAGAAACTTTTCCCAGGTATTTGGCTCATTATGAGACCATTTCCCCCAAGTAGCTTCTGGAGTCTGCTTTCCTAACCTGCTGTGTGTAAGAACTGCTCTGGCAGCTGGAGAAACCCAGGGACCAGTGAGGTCCTGACACTTCTCAGGGAGTTGGTGAGACCCCAAGGCAGTTCATTAAAATCTAGGATGAAACAGGTGCAGGGCATGTGATCTTAGTTCCAGCACACTAGTGGCTGAAGCAGATGTTGTAGAGTTTGAGGCCAGCTGGGCTGCTTAGAGAGACACTGTCTATAAACAGCAAGATGTAGCAAAACTTCCCCAAACACAAACTAAATGAACTAGGATAACAGGAAACAAAGTATGGAGAGACGTTCCTCCGCTGGCTCAGGGAGGGTGAGATTGGACTAGAAGGACTGGTAGAGTGTTGCAGGTGGGATGGAGGATCTGGCCTCCCCTAAGCAAGGTGAGGTGTCCCTGGCCTGACTTCCTGTGGTGTCCCATCCCAGTGTGTTCTCCCGACTGTGCCATATAAGAGCAATAATCACGTTTGTCTCGGGAAGCTTTGTATCCTCAGCACTTACCCTTCACTGTGTTTGGAGGAAGAAGTTGTCGACAGATGTGTTTTGCATGAATGGATAGGCTCAGTTGTAGGGTCAGCACATGCAGACTGGAGCAGGAGGATGGCTCTCAATTTCAGCCACTTTAAAGGCAGTCGATAGCGAGGGTCATGAAGCTTTCCTGAAGTGCTCTTGCATTAGTGCTCAGCCGTGTCTCGTGTTTGCTCTTGCAACACATTCTCTCTATAGGTCTTTTAAGTTTCCCCAAACCCAAAACTGATTGGTCCATCTTTTTGGGGACACACATTTCATTAAGCAGGTAATGCGATGACTGGCCTGGGGCTATGAGTCTGTCAATCATGCAGAGCTAGAGGACGGTTCTGTAGTTCAAACTATGTATGTCCAAGTAGTATGATCTAGTTCTG